>JAJHPF010000014.1:2139667-2322167 GCA_024447775.1 Carex cristatella
GCTCTTTTTAGGTTAATGCAGACGATGCGTACTCGTGAATCTACAGTACTTGATTTGTTCAGTTCACATGGATTTTGAATATATCCCTTGAATTAGGCAACTGCTACAACTACCAGTTCATGAAAGGTACGTGTTAACTACTTTCTTTAAATATTGGTTTGGCTTTCCATTTTGTATTAATTGTTCAAGGAGCCAACATTCGCGAGAAATATATTCCCCTTTAATAAATGCACATATATATATATATATATATATATATATATATATGCTTAATTTCTCCGTAGCTTTCTTGTGCCTATAGGTTATAGCTAGCTAGCTAGTCTACCATTAACGTGTCCTTCTTCATCTCGTGCAATTAATATGTATTTATATTGGCAGGTATATATATTACTGATTTTATTGATATTTTGTCATGCAAAAAGAATTCATACCAGACAATGAATGTTGTAACTAACAATTATATATTTGAGATATAAATAAAGCCAAAATTTTCAACAAATTAAATTCGAATTACAACTTAATTTCCATACAGAAAGTATTCCCGGCCTTAACCAAAGTTGTTGATGCATGCATGTTCAATTGTTTTAAATAACATTGAGCAATCTGAACAGTTGTGGAACAATAACTTTAATTTTGCTGTGTTAATTAATGGGGATAAGCACTTTTGCAGTTGTTAATTAGTTGTTAGTTGTTACATATATATTAATCCGAATTCTTCCAAAAACGACGTACCTTTGTTTAACAAACGATCTGCTAGTTATACATTTTAGGAGTTTAATTGTTCATCTCTGAGATTCTTATATATCGAATTAATGGTTAGAATTTGTTGTCAATCGAGTCAGGCCTACCTAATTATCAAGGAAATTAATGTTAAATATTCCAATGGCGTCTCTGTTATTAATTGTATATTACTGCTATCTTGATCGAACAATGAAAATTTCAAATACTTACATCAATTAATTATATATCTATATATATATAATATATATTCTGTCAAACGTACGTACCTACTTGGCAAAAATAAAAAATATAAGAACAGTACTATCTCTAATTAAAAAAATGTAAGAATAAATCAATGTTAGAAAGATCGTCACTTTCCTGTACGTACAATTCTATTATTATTTTCTTAATTATTTTCTTTTTTTTCTCGAGGTCGGCAGTTATATATATATACTATTCATCTTATACTAATTAAGGAGATCAAAGTCTCATTCAACTACTGTTAAAATATTTAATTTTAATTATGAATATATACACCCACACCCATAATATATATATATATTATATACTAGACCGGCCATATATATACCTATAGATCTGACCAATGATAGATATATATAGATGGTGCATGCAACCTCTCAAGTCTAAAGCCATATATATATATGATATGATACAAATTAAACCATCAAAACTAATTAATCATCCAGCATATATATCCAAATCATGAACACTAAACTAGAGCCACCATCACAATTAGTTACACCTCTCAGCTTCTTGAATTTATTAGATTGATTTCTTGATTGATTGACTGATTGATTTCGACCTGTTATCCAACGTAGTTTAAAAGCATGGACACAGGCACTAAACAAAGCCCTCTTTTCTGTAATTCTGTGCACTCCTCTCCTTTTCCTTGTAATATCTCAGCCTCCTGTAAGTGCAAAGGAAATCAATATTATATTAATTGTAATTTTGTTTGAAGAATCTTATTTACAACAATGATTCACCCCAAAATAATCACCTAAAAATTATTACCTAATTCATAGCAGACATAGTCATATATATATACTCATGCATGCATGTAAAAGTGTAGTGGTATATCATCCACAAAACTTAGCATAACATGGGCTGACATATCAGATATATTATTGCAGATTCACTAGTTTCTTGGTTCTTGGCAATTAACAGTGCTTAATTTTGGTAATTCAGAAATATTAATTGGCAATACATAATTTTTTTAGAAACCTTCGCTGAGGCTACAAAGTCACGAAGAGGAATTTGAACTTTCGATATTTGAGTAACCAACAGTTGTAGGATTTTTTTTCTTGGCCAACTATATATGCTACCTCCCCTTTCTTACGGTACATAAGTTGTATTATAATTATGGCATATTGAGATTTAAGTACTTAATATAATAATGCATATATAGGCCTATGCATAATTAATTAGAACGTCTAAATTAATAACTCAAGCTAATTAGAATTTTCAAATAAATATTATTGCTGGTAATATTTCGTAAACGCATCATTAATTTACTTTTGACCAAGATATTCAATTCAAACTTAATTTTCAAGAAATTTTAATATTGATTTCTCGGCATTTTTTGTACACAAGTATTAATAAATAAATAAGTTTTACTACATGTTTTCTTTTGGAAGGGTTTGTTTATTGATTTATATATGTACGTTTTCAAATTGCTATATATTTTAATAGACTTAGTCATGCATCCAGCACTATCTAATTGATTTGATAATTATCGCAATTAAGTAATTCATCACAATTTGTTGACATATCTAAATCATCATATTTCAAAACAACATAAGTTTAATAAATTACCTTTGGAAGCATCCTAGTGTCTCTCCTTGATGATATTACTTGGCTGGGGGAGCTCAATTCTAGTTGAAATAAATCACTAACCTGAAAAATGCATAATAAGAAAATTAGTAACAAAAATGCTTTTCCCTCAAAATTACCAGTTCAATACAAAATAACACTAGATAAGTTTCTGATACATATCTCCTTTAAACCAAATAGATTATAGAAAACTTTTTTTAAGGGTAATCCAAATTTTACAACTTACGCATGGATTTCATGCATGCATGCATATGTATATGTTTGTAGATGAAAATGTAAGAATCACACACAATAAATAAACCATGCAGTGAATTTTAGCTGCTATGAAACCTTAATTGGAGATATTCATAACACCTTAACATAAGAAAAAAGAAAACTAGGATCCTAATTAGAGTATAAACAATCATGTTTTCAAAAGTCCATCTAGACAAACACTAACTTGTTAATAAAGCAAGCAAGTAGCAACTTTATTCAACAATGCCTCCCCCACCTCCAACCCCACTTACATGAAAAAATAAAAAATTGGCAGGAAGAAGAAAAGGCAAAAAAAAAAAGGCTTGCTAGTTGGGACAAACTTTTAATAGGGTATTGGAGAAATATATTCCATAAAATATATTATACTTTTATTCTGTATATTTTCCAATTTCACACTCTACCTCATTATTTCTTTTATTTTTCTTTCTTTGAACCAATCACTCGTGGTAGTGTTCACCGAAAATTAAATGTTAACAAACTATACGAAGATGTCAATTTGAAGACTAATAACACCAACCTTGATTAGGAATACATAATTAATATTGTCATATATCTTTAAATTAATACTGAAGGTATCCTTTTGGTAAAGGAAAAAAAAGAAGAGGAAATTAAACACTACTTATTTCATAATAAAACACATAAAAATCCTTAGATGAGGCCTGAATTTCCTTACGTTTATTATTAGCAAAAATCAAAATAGATTGATGTAATTTAACAAGATCTATTGAGTAATGACATGATATTAAAAGGAATCAGTGTATATAATTAATTACCTTAGGGCTATTTACAGGGGAGCTAGCAGTATCCTCTAAAGGATCTTCATCAATCAAACCATGCACTCTCCTCTTCTTGACCTTGACATTCTTACAAGCTCCTGAAAGCGCAGCGAGGCCGCCACTGATTAATGGTAACTCCGCAGCGCAGGATGCTGCATCAGAGACCACAGAATTATTCCCCGGTGCCGCATCATCGTTTTCGGCGCTTGATAATAATGATAGAGAGCTGCTAGTAGCTGCTGTGTGTCCTCTTTTCTTCTCCTCTGAGGCCAAGAAATACTCAAAATAGGTTGTCCAACCACTCTCCTCAGATTCAGAGGTTGTAATGGAAGTGTTTACGGAATTGCTAATTGATCTCTCCATTAATAAATTATGTACATACAAGTTAGAGTTATATATGTTTATGTGCAAGGTGAGTTTACACATGGAATGGCTATATAAGAGGAAGAAAGGTGAGAGAGACACACAAGTGACATCATAGGAGAGAGAAAGAGTGAGGAAAGGCACGGTATAAAAAAAAATTAAAAGATAAGGTCAGTATTAATTTTTTTTTTTGTGGGGTAGAGGAAGACACATTCCTAGCTAGGCTGAGTCTACAAAAAGTTTCTTTTCTTTTTTACTTTTTATAGAAAGGGAAATTAAGGTTAAGAAGTTTTTTTGGATATTTAGGTAAAATGTTAAATGTTGGTTAATTAGATAAAATTAATTTCCTACTTAGTGTTGGACAACATTTTATATCATGCATTTTGTGTTCTTCTTTTTTTGTTATTGTTTAATTGCTCAAATCTTGATTTCCTTATAATAACAACAAGATATTTTGTGAGAATTATTTAACTATACTCAAACTTAATTAGTGTCATTATTTTTAGCTTCTCTGCATTGTGTTGATAAAGTCCTGTGCTACATTTATATTTATTCAATCAATAGATATTGATTTCAATTTTTTTATTTGTAATGCACAAATACATACTTAAATTGTTTTTAGAGATGTGCTACCTTTCTTAGTCAGTACCATAATTCAAATTTTGTTTCTTTATTCAGATATATGTTATTCATTTTGTAATCACTTAATTTATTATTTTTTAAGTACTTTTAGTGCAGAGCTTAAGAGAATGAAACTATGGTCCTCCACACCTCCCAACCCCCCCCCCAAACCATATTATATATAAAAAAAAATGTTGTATTATTCTTTAAAATATATTCAAGTCTATATATCAACATACAACTATTACATGTTGAAATTTACTATATGATTCCCTTCTGTCAGCAGACTCTCTATATTTGTTTTCAGAATTAATTACAAAAATTTGTTTTATCTGCAGAGGGGAAAGTGTTATATAGTATCGGTATTCTCGCGAATATTATCGTCAGTGATAGTAATAACTACAAAAATAGCAATTTCTATCGACTTATCCTCAATAATAATTTTTACCCTTGCGAATAAACATACTCTTTTTGTAATCGAAAATTATTTTTTTCAGTTTGTGAAATGACACCACCAATCAATATGGTGAAGGTCTGTTATTGAGTGTTTTTCATAATATAGCTCATAGAATTAATGGTAGTCATAGTTTAGACAGAATTAATATAATATTATATTAAAAATGGAAAAGGTGAAATGGTGTGAAAGGGACATTGTTCTTGAAGAAAATTAGAGATTGGGTGCTAAATTGTTATATGATGCATGAGGAAGATGCCAAAAACTAATTAAGAGGAGTTGAGGTGTTAAAATCCACAGGGTCTTGACCTCAACAACACAAGAAAGCATTTCCATACCTAACCCAACCTATAGAGCTATTAATCTTTCATACCTTTTATGCTTTCCTATCTCCATCTATATATACAATATTATTTTGTACTTCAGAAAAAAGTTATCTGGATCCAATGTGGCTACAACATGACATATGGCATGTACAAGCTAGCTACTGACAAATGATAATAGAGGAGGGATCAAGTTACAACAAATTTGAGTTACAACAACGGTTTTTTTTTTCATTTTCAAAGTTCAAATTGTCGATCCAAACCGTTCAACATGATTATCTAAATAAAATGTGCTTCCAGATCAAATTTTACATTTTTTTTTTTTATTTTTTTACTATTTATTAAGATTGGTACAACATTCAATGTTCTGAATTTAACTAGTTTTTGTAAAATACTTAGGATGCGTTTGGATGAATCAAGAATAGTAGCAAGGATAGAGCTATCCTCAATTTTAAGATAGTTGTTATTCCAATATTTTGTAATAATAGTAGAATAGTGGGCTATCCCACAAAAGACAAACAAAGAATAGCAACTATTCGCTAATCCAAATACACCCAAACACTGGATAGTAGCTCGGAATAGTGCTAATCCGGAATAGTAGCTATTCTTCACCCATCCAAACGCACCCTTAATAAATAGTAAAAAAATTCAAAAAAAATGTAAAATTTGATTTGGAAGCACATGTTATTTAGATAATCATGTTGAACGGTTTGGATCGATGATTAGGACTTTGAAAATGAAAAAAAAAAAATTATTGTTGTAACTTTGTTGTAACTCAAATTTGTTGAAACTTGATCCCTCCTCGTAATAATATAATCATTATATGTTAAAGATGTGTCATGAGTAAGGTCCTTAATTAATTTTTAGAGAGCGACGCCGGCGTCAGTACATTTATACACGCTAGAGACATGATTTGTATGACTCATGGAATCCATATTCCTAAGACAATGGTCTTGACAAGGTAGTTACTTTCAACCGTTTTTACAGTTGAAAATCAAGATAGTTGCATGCACGTTCGCAAGTGGCAATTAATTTAATTGCTCCCCTTCAATCTCTCCATTCTCGTTTTGGATTGGAGAGCATCTTAAATCTGGAATAGGAAGTATATATAGAACTTTTCGGAACTACCCAAAAAAAAAAAAAACACACACACACAAAAAGAAAAAGAAAATAATAAAAGAAAGGGATGACGATAAGTTTTGGCTCAAAGGGCTTAATTTTCCGAAATTTTTATTAATATACAAAAGAAATAATAAATTTAATAATCTATACAATGTTTTAATGAAATTCGAAATCTAATGATATTATCATCGGTTTCTGAAGCTAGAACCAATGATAATGTCATCAGTTTTGGTAGATTTTGAATTTCATCAGAATATTGTATAGATTGTTAAATTTATTATTTCTTTTGTATATTAATTAAAATTTCGGCTTAAATTGGATAGAACTAGAGTACATGAATTTAAAACAGCATGGATCTAGAATCTTTTGTGTAAATCAAAATCTTTTTTTTTATTATTTCAATGTAAATTGGATGATTCAGTCTTGATTTCTTATAAAATTTTGTTCAAAACGAATTGAACAAGAAACCCACACCAAAAAGTAACTCACTCGTTGAAAGTTTGCATGTACTATTAAATTGTTTCGGAAGCTCCATAAAAATATTTATTTTGTGCCGTAGTTCAAAATAAATATATAAATTAACTACAAATATACTTTTTTATACACAAAATTATGCAGCTCAAAATGCCGAATCACATTCAAACATAGCTTTCCCCTATATATATACACCTCATTTTTTTATAAATAAAAGTTAGAAGTTTCTCTAAAATGGAGAGGAAAAAGACAACCCTATACCTCAACTTTTTATAAATATAATTCAGAAGTTTCTCTAAAATGAAGAGGAGAAAAATTATATCCGAAAAGAAATCTATGACTTGGATATTTCCATACATGAATCGAATAATTAATGATGGGGACTGGCTACTTTATTTATTCCAAGTAAATTTCGCAATCAATTAGGCCAAATTTTATAACACAGACGTGCAGGCGTAAAGGTGAAAATATAAGGTGATGTGTCATAAATCATATATAATCGTAATTATATTCAAGGTCGTTACTTGTAATATATTTTTCTAGAAAAAAAAAATTGAAATCATGAAGGCAGCTCGTGCCCTATTACGATTCAATAAACTCAATGAAAATGATAATTTTTTCATTAAAAATTCTGAAGTTTCAAATGTTGAATTAATTGGGTGTATTTTCAAAGACTTCAGAGTAGGTCCGATGGGAACAGGTTCAATACACTTTAAAATTCGTGAGCATTTGTTTTAATTTTTATACGCACAGATCTTAAGATGAATCGGATGGTCATTAAACTCGTTGAATTTAAAAGTAGAGATGGACATCGAACTCCGTTCTTATTTTCAAAACATGCACAATCTTCTAATCGTAACATAATTCAAGAGCTAGGGGTGTTCATCGGTTCGGTTCGGTTGAAACTGAACCAAACTATGCAAACCAAAGTTATAATTCGATTTCAAAAATAGAACTGAACCAAACCGAATTAGTATTGCAACTGAACCGAACCGTACCAAAGTTTTATTTCGGTTTGTTCGGTTCAAACTGAAATATATTAATTTTTTTATTTAAAGCAACTGTTTTGTAATAAATCGAAGTATATTAAGAAATAAATCGGAGTATTAAGAAATAAATTTGGATATTAAGAAATAAACCGGGACGGTCCGGACCAAATTCATAATATATAAAAGTTCAGTTGGTTCAATTATTTCGGTTTTGAAAATTTCAAACCGAACCGAACCGAAGTTGTAATTCGGTTTTAAAAAGCGAACCAAACCATTAAACCGAAAAAACCGAACCGGTTAGACCGATCTAATTCGGTTCGGTCCAAAACCAATTAAACCGGACCTAATGAACACTCCTTGCAAGAGCCCACAGATGCATGTCTAATACGCCATTCTTAATTATTATTTTTGTGTTTAGATAAAGGGGCTAACTTCATATAAGTTCTTGAAAAAAAAAAATCTAAAAATTTTAAATTGAGGATATTATATATTGAGTTTATCTCCATTACAAAATGATATAGTCTTCAAAGCCATCTCACTCACTGACTTCCAAATTTTTTCATTTTTTTTTTGTTCGGTACTGTGTCGGTCCAAATTAATTAGCCGACAAAAGATTTAGACCCTAAAAACATACATGTTCTGGACCGGACTCTACGCCGCCAGCTTAGACTTGAGAATTTTGTAATATGACACATCATTTAGATTTTAGAATATGATGATGCCATAATGAAAAAACAATTATCTATACAGGTATAACTACTGAAATTTTTTTTATAATTTTTTTAGTTACTACTCCAATAATTCAAAATTAAACAACCACTACTCAAAGCTTTAGATTTCAAATCTTACCACCCACGCACCCTGGGGACCCACATCAAAATTTTCGATGCACCAGCTGGGAATGTGCACCAAATTATTATTTTTTTATGCCCTGAGGGTGTTCACCAATTTTTTTTTCTTTTTTTTTAGTTCTGTTCTGTTTTGTTTGAAATGTTTTGACTAAATTTTTTCTGTTATATTTTACTTTGTTATGTGGTGTTTAGAATTATACGTACACATCAAATTTGACAGTGAAATTGTAGAAAATAAAACTCACTTTGTTTAACAAAATAATTTTGTACTAAATTTGAACTAAAAATTACTACAACAAATTATATGCACAATCTGAGCAGCATTTTGTAGTAAGTAGGTTGGTGCGCAAATTACTACAAATTATACACATCACAGTACAAAACAAAACAAAAAAAAAATTGGTGTGCATTCCCAGTTGGCATACTGAAAAATTTGATACGTGTCCTCATAATACATGGGTGGTAAATTTGGGACCGAATTCTCTGTCTTCCAAGGGGGCAGGATTTTTCTGCCCTCGAGTCACTGACACGTGGATCCACACCAAAATTAAAAACCAATTTAAATTTATAAATTCGTCTGGACCCATATGTCAGCCTCACTGGGGGCAGGAAAATCCTGCTCCTTAGGAGGTAAGTGATCTCTTTCCAGTAAATTTGAAATTTAGAGATATGTACGGTGGTTGTTTAATTTTGATTTATTATAATGGTACCTTAAAAGTTTTCGGGTATAACTAATGGAACCGAATCCTCTATCTCTCAGGGGACAGGATTTTCCTGGTTTCTGAGTCGCTAACAAGTGGACCCGCAGTAAAACTAAAATCAATATTTAAATGTTTAAACTCGTCTAGATCCACGTGTCAGTCGCAAAGAAATTAAATCACCGCTGCCTAGGAATTAGGAAATGGGAAATGGGACCAGCTGGCCTCTTTCTTCTAAGTTCTGATTTCCGGAGACAGTACTGTGTGCCTGTGTCTATTGTTTGTATCTGCGCCGCTGCTATATCTGAAAAGTATCTAATATATTAATAATAAGAATAATTTTTGGAACTAATATATATACACACATAAATATAAAAGATTTAGGCACATATATATACACATATGGACAGTATCTGGGAATAATATTAAGTATTGTCAGTGTCCAACCAATATATATTCCATACTCGTGATCTTGCAAGCTATCTTCCAATTTCATAAAAATCATTGAAGAGGTAGTTCAATCATTAATCATTAGTAGTGCTTACCACAAATAATTAATTAAATTATATATATGAAATGCCCTCGTATGTTATATTGTACCTATCGGAGCACCTAAAAGTCTAAAACTATAAAATACGTACAGCCCTATATGTACAAAAAAAATATATATAATTCTGCTTGATACAAATCAAATTAGATTTTTTTCAAGAAAATAATGTCATAGTTAATAGATATATATATATATTATATGTTGATAGTGTATGTAGTGATACATTAATGTATTAACTAATTAAGAAAGATGATGTATGTATAATACTAGTTATTTTTATGAAATACACTTCTTTAATTTAGAGATTGCTTGCAGATATACAACTTGTAGATTCTGTCCTTTATATATGTTTTGAAGAGTAGAACTAAGGGTGTTCCTAAGCTCACCAAATTTATTTGTGAACTCAACTCTAAAATTTTATTGGATTGATTTTAAATGACGAATCCGAACCGTTAAAACTCTTCTATCTTACGAGTGATACGTCTACATACAAAAAATTTAAACTTTCAAATCTATTTAGTATAAACTCTAAAGTCAAATGGTCAAAATTAGAAGGTTTATAAATTAATTTTAATGCATTCATTGTTTAACGTTATGTGACCACTTGACTCTATGAAAAGTTTAAAATTTTTACGCATAAACACATCACTCATAAGGTAAAAGAGTTTCTTTTTTTTGAAAATCTTCGCAGATGTTGCGAAGTCGTGAGGAGGAATCGAACTCTCGACCTTTAGATAACCAACAATCCTAGAACTTCTCTTCTAGCCAACTGTATTCCCTTTAAGGTAAAAGAATTTCAACTGTTCTAATTCGTCATTTAAAATCAATACAATAAATTTTAAAATTCAACGTACATCTGCTCATGTTTTGAAATTGTAAAGCAGCTCATATATATATATATTAACTCAGCTAATCAGAATCTTCAAAAGTAATGGCGTACATTTCTACATAGTAGCTGCGCATATATGCATGTACAGTAGAAGAAATTAAAATACAGAAATTGTTTACTTTTTGTTTGTATTCAATATGCATTACATGCTATCCATCTCGAACAACATATCTTAAAATGATAGACCTTAATTAGTTCTTTGCTTCAAGATAATTAAGTATTTAAGTATGGATCATTTTTGTTTGACAAATTAATAATTTAGGTCCTGTTCGGCCGCTCCATTGTTCTCGCGGAAAAAAAAAAAATTCAGTTCACGTAAATAGCAATTTTAGTTCAACTCTCATGCTCATATCCATTCTCAATGGTCCGCCGAGCAGGTCCTTAAGGAAAACAATCCGCCCAAAAAAAATGAGCAAGTACCGGTTCTATATATGCGACCATACCCGAGGGAGGCAACGATCAAAATAAGAGAATCAAATCTGTTGTACTTCTTTTAAAAAAGCACTAATATGTTTTTTTCTCATCCCACCCGATTAAATGCTTTTTTAAAATTCATATTTGAAGATGAAATTTACTGCTATTCTCTTCTCTTAAAAACCTGAACCGTCAAAAATATTTAAACAGTTGAATGAAGAAAAATAGATTCATGTTTTTCTTAGAAGAAAAATAGATTCATGCTTTTCTTCAAAAAGAAATAACAGATTCTTACAACAACACAAGTGAGCAAAAAAATAGAAAATTCCACACAAAAAAAGTTACACTAACTATACAATTTTTGTAAACCAAGGAGCACCAGCTCCGTTTTTGGGATATTTCCTTGCACTTTGTGTTTCATTCCAAATACGAAAGAGACTGGTCTGCAGCACAGCTAGGATTAAATCTTAATTCACGCTAAGGAGCTCTTATTCGGTTGTTTTAATCCGTGAGAAAAAATTAAGGAGGCTTAATTTCAAAAATAGAGGTGGCAGGAGAACTGAATTTGTTCCGATATAAAATTTATCTAAAAAAACCAAGATATTTATGATACATTAAAAATGATATATAAATTTCAGTCCCAAGTCCCAACCATAGTGACATATTAAAATTTTTGATTCGGTTCGGCGAGGTCAAAAATTCGTGATTCGAATATAATTCAGAAATAATTCAGTATAACAAGGAAGCAAAAAAAATATCTGAAAAAAACCCCTCAAAAAAAAGAAAAAAAAATTAAAAAAAAAGAAATTTTTTTCTAAAAAAAAAGTGGCGTTTTTTTCACGTTTTATCGCGAATAATTCGTGATTCGTGTTTTATTCGTGAATTATTCGGCCAAATATTTTATTCGCGCAATATGGTTTAAAAACTCTAAAAATTATATATTTTATACGCGAACCATGTGACTGTGATCTCAACTGTCTAAGTCCCAACTGCTCCTATAAAAATGAGACCAATACAAAATGCAAGAAGTTTGAACGGCCGCAAAAAATCCAGAATGATGCCCACGTGGGATTAGGAATTGGGAACAATAAAAGAGAGACAAAATTTTGATAAATGAGAAATGAATTGACCGTGTTTGGATTATGATGTACATACATTCCCCACTGTGCTGTGCCCCCCATGCCATGTGGGATGTGTTTGCGTTGACAAACTAACGACAATCAATCAATCACTATATTAATTTGCGTCCCGTGCTAGATTTTACATCCATCATAATTCGTACTGCCAATTTCAAAATTTTGTTGTCGTAAAGTTTGTATTGAATTAGTTCTCTTTTGAATCTCTTAATAATCTCAGTTTTCTTAATTAGTAATTTGCAAATAATTGTGACAGGATTCTTAATATTCTATAGCAAGTGGATACAACTGCATGGAGATTTTATTAAAATGCACCTGGTCCCCGTTGTTTTTTCTGGTGAGCCACCTTACCGCCCCAATTGTAGTAACTATGCTCTCATAATTGTTAATTGCATCAATGAATAAGAACTTTATATAATCAGAAGTCGCAATTTAATATTTATGGGCTATCAATGAACATATGATATATTTATTTGTCCGTAAATGTCAATTTATTTTTGTTAAATATGTGTGTGTGTGTGTGTGTGTGTGTGTGTCATGTTGCATCTGGTTCATACTTTACACAGACAAGATTAATATTAATATTAATGAGCAAGCCCAAAACAAGTCTAAGTGAAGCAAAAACAATTATTAATTATCACCCCTCAATTGGTAAATAATTTCCTTTGCCCCAACAAACTATATCAACAATGTTTATGGCTACAATGGATACCAAAGATCAAAATAAATAATTACAGAGCCCATAACTTGTCTGCCGAAAATGAAGTGCTTCACTTGGATTTTATTTCGATTTGATTTCTTGCACCATGATATTGATAGATTGGACTAAACCAAACATGAATGAATATTTGGGACCAAGTAGCATGGGCAAACAGAATTGACAGGACAACACATCATTTTTTTTTCCTAAAATGAATTAATTGTAGATTGATTGTTTTGGAGCGGGTATATACTGGTCATTGGTCAAATGGGAAGGCGACCATATATTAGTGCACACATATCTGCTCTGGTACATACTACTTAATTAGTTAGTACCTGATTGTTGTTTTCAAATACATTTAATTCCATGCTAAATACTTGCATTTTTGAAATGCATCTCCTTCATGGGAGAAGCTTGGGTCCGATGCCCATTGGACTCAAACTATGTTCGATGGGTTTCATAACCGTCCAATCTGTTTTACGATCTGTGCACACTGATATTAAAGCAAAAAAAAGGCACAGATATTAAAAAGATGCGCATGGATCTTAAAGCGGATCGGTTGTGAAACTCATCAAACTCAATTTGAGTCGGATGGGCATCCGACCCAAGCTGCTCCCCTCCATATCTGTCTAAACGATTTTAATGAAACCCTCATAAATAAGAGCTTTCAGTTAACAGCCCAAAAAAATTAGTAGAATTACTTATAGATATTTTGTTTTCATCTTAGAGAAATGTCCATAAAATATGGGAAACCTTTGGGCTTTAGAAGTTACAAGGCCCAACAGGCCAACAGAATATACCAGAACAACAAAACATATGTTATTCTGCATAAAGGATCTGATCTACTTAATTTGTTCCAACTCTTCGAACCACAACACAACAGAGAACCATAAAATACATATATTATTCTGATTAAGCAGTTACAAATGACAAAATGCCACCACTCTATCAGCAGAAGAGAGAGCAAACCACCAAAGCTTAATTAGTTGTTAACCTGAATAATAACAAGACATTGCAAACACATCAAAATAATAAAACACAATATTATTGGCAATATGACAATATCTCTAAGCTGTCAAGATTATAATCGATTAATTTCAACTACATTAAAACAACCTATATTTAACACTACATGATCAGATGGCCCAAACCAAATAAGCAAAACCTATTTTGAACCATTAGTTTCGATTTAGTTGATAAGCTAAGCATTTCTGTTACAAATTTTTCAATGTTCAGTTCATTTGTATGAAATTAAGAAAATTAACAAAATATTTAGCTTTATTTTTCAACCAGTTGGTCTTATACAAGCTAGATCGAACAATGAAAAAATTGGAACAAAAATGCTTGGTTCATCACGTACATCAAGATCAGCAGTTCAAACTGATCAATTTTAGCTGATTAAACAGTCTTTTTAAGTTCACAAACCACTTTGATGTATGCTTAAGCTTATACTAGTTTCACTTGTGAAATATATACTAAATCAGTACCTGCCTGGGAATAGATGCATGCTCCAATGATGGCAATGGCTGCTCCAATGATATTTAATGGCCGCACCGGCGTACGGAATATTATTATAGATGACACAATGACAGATATACGCTTCATTGTATTGCCTATACTAAATGTAAGTGCCGAGATCTCATCCAATGACATATACGAAAATTGGTTATACAAATGGTAGAACACGCTTTGGGCTACTACCCACCTGTCAACGAAAGATCCAACATAAATTAATCCCTACCAATGATTGGGCGTTACCAGTATGCACGAATTTGGCAATGCAGAATATGCACCACAAGAACGGGTCATTTGTTAAACAGCTTATGCCAGTAGAACTGAACCATTAATTATTTAAACCACTCGATGGATGACCAATCCGTTCTCAAATTGCACCAAATTTAATATACAATCTAAACTATAAAAATGACACCTACATTTTTACTTTTTATTTTATTTTAATAACCATTTATACATATTGTTACAGTTATCAAGTTTGTTGTCAATATAATCTATCCCTACAAAAGAAGTTCTGAAGCAAACAAACAATAAAAATGCCGATGCATCCGGTATAAACTGTGATACACCTTGCTTACAGCTGGTAACATCAGTTAAGAAAAGATAGAAAAAACATGCTAATACATGAAATGACAAAGATACACTATAATTTTCTTATCATTTTCTTTTGCCAGTAGTAGAGACAATACCATTCACCAAAGGAAGCATACTGACAAAATTGAAGTAACGCATTTGATGCACTGAATTAGTACGTGAAATACTTTCCTTAAGAGGCTTAAATTAGGTAAGAGAGAAATAATATAAAAAGAGTAAAGTTCAACCTAAGCAACGGTTATATAAGTGATAAATGGCGCTTGCCGCTGGTAGGTAGGAAAGGGTACTCGGGCATGAATACCGACAAAGATGCTTTAAGAGTTTTCTTTACAGTTACTGTGCCACTAATAACGTCAGATACTTTCCTTGAGAGGCTTAAATTAGGTTAGAAACCAATAATAACCCAAGTATCGGTTATATAAGTGCTACACCGTGCTTACTGCAGGTAGGTAGGAAAGAGTACTTGGGCATGAATGCTGACAAAGATGCTTTAGAGTTTTCTTTACAGTTACTATGCCGCAAATAATGTCAGATACTTTCCTTGAGAGGCTTAAATTAGGTAAGAAATCAATAATAACCTAAGTATCAATTATATAAGTGCTACACCGTGCTTACCGCTGGTAGGTAGGAAAGAGTACACGGGCATGAATGCCGACAAAGATGCTTTAGAGTTTTCTTTACAGTTACTTGGCCACTAATAACGACAAATTTTCAAAAAGATGCAATGCGACAAATTGGATAGCGCATTAGGTATAACCGAATTGGTAAATGGACGAATGGTAACAAAATTTAAAGGCGAAGGCATGAAATTTTACTTAATTATTAAAATGAAGATAAATAAAAAAGAGGAGTGAAGTAAATACCAGATAAAATCAGGGCCAATCAACAAAAGTGCCCTCTGCCAGCCAACAGCCCACAATTTTGGGCCTTCAAGTAGTAGTGCGAAGGGAGTGAGAATGAGTAGTGATAAAATTGAGAGGCACGCATAGTAGTTGATGCCACTTATTGATCTTCCTTTCATCCCCCTTTTAGAAAAGATATTTCGGAAGACGAAAGCAAGATTGGAGATTATGGCTCCCAAAAATCCTAAAATACAAATTAAATCTATGTTTAAGTTCCCTTCCAACTAGTTCAGAGTAACATTTATATGACAGAAAATTGACAAGAATAATAACTGATCATAATTTTACCATATAAACAATGATCCACAATACAAATCTGATATTTTCGTGGTTATCAGATTTTAAACATTATACATGACAATATCAACATTGTTTCCAGTTAATTTTTATGGTTATTCATATTCAGAAACCTCCTAGGAAATTTAAAAAGATATATTTTCTGTACTTACCGACCAAGTCAAAGTTGAGCTCTGTTGCAGCCGCGAGAGAACAACCTGCAATAATCGGCACAAGAGAGAGGTAAACTGGGGTAGGAAACGTCTCTCCTAGCATGAACGTCGACACAAGCACGCTGAAGGCTGGCTCACTGCTCTTTATTACATGTGTAAAAGAGACAGCCACCTTCGACATGCTCACAGTCGCTGCCACATGTCCCACGCTGTGTGCAATGGCCACCTATTGGTGCATAAAAAACACAACTATTTTTAAGATGCAACGCATGCATGTAGTATTCTCAAACTAAAACAACAGTAGAAATTCAAACTTACCGGCAAAAGAGCCAACCAAAACTCAGAGTCCACCTTTGGTGGCTTCACAAAATTCACGCACCATGAACACAGCATGATAATCGACCCTGCAGCTAGTGCAAGTGTCGCAGTGAGCCACGGAAATGGGAAAACGTTGAGCACCATTTTATTGTAAATATTGAAAATGACATTTAGTGCCCACCAGGTGGTAAAATACAAAACGATTTTGCCACGTTGATTTGGTTTCCAAAGTGCTTTCACTTGGTGCACAGTGGATCGCCGCTTCTTGTTGCCTGAGCGGTGCACTGTGGATGGGAGTCGGTCAGTGCCAAGAAAAGGGGAGGTAATTGCCAGGCATTTATATGAGGACCTCAGAACGACATGAGAAGGGGCTTTGTGAGCACCAGAGACTGAACAAGATCTATCGGTTGCCCGAGAATTCAAGAGGGAAGGGCAATTGCACGAGATGGCCTTCATGTTACATAGATCCTGGGATATATATATATATATATATATATATATAAATATTTGTAAATTTCTAATGAGAGAGAGAGAGAGAGAGAGAGATTTGGGGAAGAAGGGAGCACTCCTGCTATTAATAGGCAGGAGAGGGAGAGAAAGAGAGAGAAGCCAATTAACCTTTATAATTTGTAACGTCTCTTTATATTTTGCCAACCACCAACCCAGTAAGTACTTTATATTCACAAATGGCTTCCAATATCTTTAGTATTTGAAAACAAATAACTCTAACGAATTTGACAGTAAAAAAAGTTACCAATATTATTGTAATAGATTTCCTATTTAGTTTTAACAAAAAGCTTATTTGATCTCCAAATTAATATAGTTCCCTAGATGTGTTATCACGTCTCCAGTGCTCCCAACATATATCAGTAGATGAAGGGGAAGGGGAAGGGAAAGAAGGGAAGGTACACCATGTCTAGCTCACAACATATATGATATATAACAGCAGGGGAAGGGAAGATACACTAAACTGAGTAAGGACTTGTATATGATTCAATTGCATACACTGCAGTTCATCGATCAGTTCTGTTGCATTAATTAATTAATAGGAAAAAGTGCAAACCTAGTCCTCTCTTCATTGAATTCATCAGGGCCTCATAGCAAAATGCCTGTGTTATCTGATAACACAGGCACTGGCAGCTCTCTCTCTTTCTGTAAGCAACACTGACTTTTCTTGCCAGTTGCCAGAGTCATTCCAACCCAATAAACCATTATGCCTGAAATTAAATTTATAATGCCAAGCAATTAAAAGAGCTGCTTTCTCTATCTTCTTCAAACTATGCCAAAATAAATAAATCTCTCCTTCTCCACATTCCTCTGCAAACGAATAGGGGATGGATCATGGATAGAGGACAAGATGTTTCAGCCTTCAGGTACCTACTTATTAAGAAATTTAGATACACGGCATAGTGGCATGCAACTAATTAATATTATGACAATGAACTGGTATAACAATTTCATGTTTCCACAATAGACCAATTAAAGTTCACCAAAATTGAGAAATGTAAGGTTAAAATCAATACATTACCATCTCGAGAAAAGAAAGAGTATGAAGCAAAAGCCCAAGAGCAATTTACATCTGACCGCAACAACTCCATTATAACCCTTGTTGACTCCTGATCAGACCGACAGATGCTGATTTGCGACAAGTGGCAGAGACGAGTAAAGGCTGATTTCCTGTGGAAAACTAAAAGAATTATTACAACAAATGAAGAAATGATTGCGGAGAGAGGAAGAGCAGCGGGTATAATAAATTGAGTCGTAAGTAAGTGGGAGAGGGAGAATGAATTGAATGAATGAAGGACTGACCTGTAGCCTGCCGCCGGCGCCGTTGTTGGAGGAAAGGAGACTCAAACAGAACTGGAGAAGAAAGACGAGAGAGAGAATACTCAATGGAGGATAACGGGACGAATTCACATCCTCCCAGTACCTGAAAAGGGAATCTTTTACAATTAGTGGATCCGGACCGTTATTTTAACTCGGCACGAATCAAAGCCAAAAAATTCTGCCACTGCGCCAGCCCGAATCTCAAACCGTAGAGGAGAATTTTGTGCAGTACCTGAGAGGATATTTATCCGGGACTGCCCGGGAATTCACACCCTCTGAGATATCTCATATTTTGCGTGACTTCTAGGAAATGCCAACCGTTCAAATACGTTATGCACGAATCTCAAAACCCATATAACATTGGCCCCCTGTGCTATGAATTCGCATCCTCTGAGATATCTCAAACTTTGCCTGACCTTTTGGAATATCTTAATCGTTCAAATACGTTATACACGAATCTCAAAGCTCAAATAACACTGCCCCTACGTTCCCCAGATAGGCACCGGATTGCCGGACATGTCGGTCACGCAAAAATTGAGATGTCTCAGAGGATAGGCACCCTGTGCTATCCCGAATAGGCACCGAACACGTCGGTCACTGCCCGGCGTAGGTTATACAAGCATGATCGCTCAGATGGTCACGATTGCATTCTACCGCTACAGATTTATTCATGTAATTTTGACTTATATATGTATCTGTGGAGTAGAACTAGGGTAAGTTCATCGAGCTTCTTTATAAACTCAATACTGAAATATATCGAATTGATTTCAAACGATGAATATTAAAAACTAAAATTCATCTACTTTATGCATGATGTGTCTACATACAAAATTTTAAATTTTAAAATTAATTTTGTATAGATTCAAGTAGTCAAAAAATATTCAAACAATGAATGCATTAAAATTAATTTATACACCTTCTAATTTTGATTGCTTTATTACATATTAAATTAATTTGAAAATTTAAAATTTTTGCATGTAGACATATCACTTATAAGATATATGAATTTCAACGGTTTAAATTTATTGTTTGAAACCAATCTAATATGTTTTAGAATTAAGTTCACAAAGAAATTTGATGTACTTAAGAACACCCTAGTTCTACTTATATTTGTGCTTAGAATTAGTTTATCTGTACACTCTCCACAAGGTGAAGAGCATAAGGAGAGGAAAAAAATGAAAAGAAATGTTATTATATTTTACATTTTCTTTTGTTTGATTCATCTTGTTTAATTATGTTACATTATAATTTAAAAATTAACTAGATAAAAACTTTATAATTCTATTGGTTACAAGTTGTGAGATGTAACCAATAAAATTGAGATGTAATTCTTCTGATCTGAGATGTAACCAATAGAATTGAGATGTAATTCTTCCGAATTGAAATGTAACCAATAGAATTGAAGAAGAAAATGTAACATCCTTTGCAAAAATGATTTTCTAAATAAAATGATTTATGAAATATTTTCTATATACATTTTTTACGGGCGATTTACTGTGAAAATACACTAATCCGCAGTGAAGCGCGGAGGCCCATCCCTGTATTTTATAAAAGTTTTGTATCAAAACTTCTCAACACCAACACATGTACGCTATTGATGATAAGTAAATGATAAATTCAAAGTGAGACAAATAAATGCCCAAAAAAGATTAAGAACACTGTTGTAAAATGCGGCTTTACAAAATCACAGTTTTAGAATAAAACTAATTAAAGAGGATGTTTTCACTTTTCAGTCAATAATATTTAAAAGAAGAAGAGGGATCAAGTTCTAACAATTTTGAGTTATAACAATATTTTTTTCATTTTCAAAGTTCAAATCGTCGATTCAAACCGTTCAACATGATTATCTAAATAAAATATGCTTCCAGATTAAAATTTACATTTTTTTTTAATTTTTATACTATTTATTAATATGGGTACAAAATTCAATAGTCTGAATTTAACTAGTTTTTGTAAAATACTTAGTAAATAGTAAAAAAAATTCAAAAAAATGTAAAATTTGATCTGGAAGCATATTTTATTTAGATAATCATGTTGAACGGTTTGGATCGACAATTTGAACTTTGAAAATAAAAATAAAAACTGTTGTTGTAACTTTGATCCCTTCTCTTATAAGAATCATTTGTCGAGTTTTTTTTTTAAAGGATCATTAATTCTTTGCAAAAGACCAAATATTTGCAATTGGACACAGCCACTTACAAAACGAAAAGAACATTTTTTTTTTCTCATGTAGCAAAAGTTCCCGAACTTGTTATATTTTATCATTTAGTTGAAAAAAAACAAATATTTGGCGAATCTAAAATATCCCCCACTTGCTTTCTTAGCATTTATTTGAAAAAAAAAAAAATTGGCGACATCTAAAATTTAAAATTGTAAATTACTTGAAAAATGATTTGAAAAAAAATAGAAAATTTTGCGACTTCACATCTCCCATGGTAAAATAGCAGAAATTGATTGATTGATGGATGCGTATATATATTTTTTCTTGGAAAGTGACTAATAAAATGCTGTAGTATAATAAGTAAATCTGGGCCGTTGATAGAATGACTCGGAAAAGATGGGGCCCGTCAGCCCGTGTGTATCACGTGACGCGTGATGGACCCAGCCGAGTTGCAAATAGACGGTAGTTATTTTTTGCCACAATTAATTTATAGTACAGTAATATACTAATATATAATGGAGTACGAATGTACAAGAGGGAACAAATGACGCAAACAGTGAAACAGATCAGTGTACGGTGCTAACTCTTTCACTCTGTTGTTAGTCCGGAATCAATTATTGATTCCGTACTATAATATTTATTTATGTTTGAAAACAAATGATGAGAAAGGAGGAAATCCGATATCTATTATGGGATCTACTTTTGACTCTTGAAGCACATCTATTTTTTCTTTAGCTTTTTTAACTTTTTACCTACGTATTATGAGAATTAAAAATCAGTTCCTAAGCACTCTTTAAGTTCTTAATTCTTCATTTTTAATCTCTTGTTGTTGAGCGGCTTCAATAAGTTTCATAACTGTCTGATTCATTTTAATATATTTTGTGCACAAAAATTGTTGCAAGGATGCACAAATATATAAAGAGAATGCATAGATCTTAAAGTTCATCGGACGGTTCTGAAGCCCATCAAACCTACACAATAACAAATGATACTATGATACTATCACCAGCTGAGCTGACTCTAAAATTCATATTTACCTTTTATTTAACCATTAATTCTATGAAATTAATAATTCTGATTATATATTGAATTTAAACGATTAATGTCCATCGTAAGAATGAATTCATAAAAGATGGACAGTGTTTGTTTCATATAAATGACTACAATTAAAAATTAAATATCGCTTTTCCACCTATAAAACATTAAAACCACAAGCACTATCTGTTCTAACAAAAAATTATATATTTCTGAACCTGGTATTTGGGTTGAGTTGGTAACCGCCTTTGATATTATGGAGGGCGGATTTAGAATTTTTGTCGGGAGGGCAAAATAATATCGAATTGAGTTTAAAAAGCTAATTGGATTTTAATTGAGTTTAAACTCATTAACTAATTGGGTACATGATAAAAAAAATTACTTTGACTTATAATTTTTAATGCTCAGACTTGTAATTTCTGATACTTTAACTTATAATTCTAATTACCAATCATAATTCAAGAAATATATATTAATTTTAATCCTAAATTTAACCCGAAATACAAATCAAATATTCAGAGAGGCAAAAAAAAATTCAAAGAGGGACAAAGTTGACCGGAACCGATAAATCTCTACTAAAATTCAAAATCCAGAGGAAGCGGATGCCCCCTACAGGCCAGCTAATGAGCCGAGCTAGCTCATGAGCCAATGAGTTAAATAGCTCAATAAATTATATCGAGATAGGCTCTAAACTAAATAAAGTTTGAATTCGGCTCGGCTCATATTTTATCACTCAAATATGGCCGAGCCCGAGCCGGCTCATGAGCCAATTAAAGATAGTAAAGTTGATAGCTTCAATTTATAAACGTTTGTCTCGTTTTAAATTTTGCTTAACAATATCTCGTGAAAATGCAGTCATAAAAATGTTAATGTCATACGCAGATAGTAGAATAGTAGAAATGAAAGCCTAATAAAAATTAACTTTGATAATGTTGCATCAATAAAAGCAAAGAAGAAGGAGAAGGATGTCGTGAGATGTAACTAAGTACAAATTCAAATTTTTTTAGTAGTATTCTCAGTGTTTTATACTTGATCTATTAGAAAGATCATGAACAAATGGGCTAGTATAACTAGTAGCAAAAGATTTTTAATATTTTTAAATGAATTCTAAATAAATAGTAGCAAAAGATAACAGAGAAAATATCAATTCATAAGTGAAAATATCAAGTTTTGTTATAACTACTTTAATGGGTTGGAACTTTTCCAGAGCTCATGAGACGGGCTGAGCCGAGTCAAGTAATTACATGCGCCGAGCCAAATTGGACTTTTTTTTTCAAAACCGAGCCAAACTAGATCAAAACTATTATGCTTCTCTCATCAAGTTGAGTCGAATCTAATTCATTAGAAGATCTAGTCTATCGAACCATGTGAGTCCGCCCCTGACTCACTATTTCGATATTTAAATGTGAGGTCATGACTCATGAGTCATGAGCAGCCCTGGCGTCTAAAAATTGGACAACCGTGTCTGATTTTCTCTCTGGGGACAACAGTGTACAAATGCAATGAATTCAAAATGAGAATCAAGACACTGTTCGCTTTAGACGGCTGTAATGCGAGTAGCTGCTAGCTGCCTTGTCTGTGTTTGTCCGGACTCGCTTCTTTGTTTTGTTTAGAAAGAAATCAAGAATCCAAGAGGCAACCTGCATGCCGTTTAACACGGGACAATCGGACCCAAATTTGGATCCAATGGACACAATAACCGTCCGATTTGCTTTAATAATCGTGCGCACGAATATCAAAACAAATATGCACGGATATTAAAGTAACACGCACAGATTTAAAGCAGATCGGACGGTTATGGAACCCATCGAACTTAATTTGAGTCCAATGGGCATCCGACCCAAGCTGCTCTCGTTTAACACACAGGAACTGAGGAACAGCGCTCGGCACCAAACACAAATCAACTTGGCAAAAAATTGTTGTCGCTCCCATGTCATATTCACTTGTATAGCTGTCATTTTTCATTGTTCTTGGCATTTATTTCATGTTTTACTCATGCCTTCGTCAGCAATATTAATATTCAAACTTATATCCCTCTCATCAGTCACCGAACTAGAAATAAAAACTAGAAGGTCATCAATAATTTAATACTCATAAATAAAACAAAAATTTGGACCAGCATTCTCTGCCGAGATTTGCGGTGCGGAACTGATCGGACGGTTCATATGTACTCTCAGCCGGTGAATGCTGGGAATGATGGAGGGGGCAATATTAATTTTGCTTTGAGATTCGTGTCATAATTTTATTTGGTCCGTCCGATCAAAACGAACGGACCAGATTAAAAGAACCGCACAGCCTCCGCAAGTAAAAGCTCCGCAGAGAATGTGATTCCAAAAAATTTAGGAGGTGCTAAGAACCTATAAGAAAAAAAAATATTTGTATATTTTTTAAAATTTTCTTTATATTTTCTGGATCAAAGAGAGGCTGCCCTGTCTTGTTTGTATAGCTGTCATTTTTCATTCTTGTTGGCATTTGTTTTTATGTTTTACAGTTTTACTGGTGCCCTTCGTCAGCAATATTAATAATCAAACTTTTTATATCCCCTCCCATGCCTTATTCACTTGTATAACTGGTCATTTTTCATTCTTCTTGGCATTTCTTTCATGTTTTACAGTTTTACTTGTGCCCTTCGTCAACAATATTAATAATCAAACTTATATATAATTAGTTATAGAATAAATTTTATTTCATTAAAATAAAACAAATTGCATGCTAGATTTAAAATGGTAAATTATATGGAGGAAGTAAATCGACTAAATTTACGATGGCCAAAACGGGACCGAATTCTCTATCTCCCAGGGCAGGATTTTTCTGCTCTTAATTCATTGACACGTGGGCTCATACTAAAACTAAAAATCAATATTTAAATTTATAAATCCATCTAGATCTACATGTCAGCCTCACAGGGAGAAAGAAAATCCTGCTCCCGGAGGATAGGTGATCTCTTTCTAGCCAAAACACCTTCGGTAAAGTAACATTTGCAGATATAAATGAAAGGAGTATTCAAGCGCTATCAATGTTATCATTGAACTAAACCGCTCCATGATAAATTTAATAAATTGAAAAAAGGTGTGTGTACTGCATTTATAAATGAAAGAAAGAAAAAAAAAAGTACTTGCAATTAGTTATAGTAAATTTTTACTTAAATGAATCCGCATTTATAAATGATTGTACAATTTTAGACATATCACTAATTTTACTCAAATATTTTTTTTAAGAATCACTAAATAAAAAATCACTCAGGTTCTCCTTTTATTTATTATTATCTCAGCCAAAGTCAAGATCAATTAGAGATCAATTACTGAGACCTACACTTAATTGATCTAAGATTAAATTATGTTCTCAATAAAAAAAAAGTGTTTCATATAGAAAATGATGTTTTGAAGTACTTTTTGAAGGTAGCACGAAGAACACTACGAACCTTATTATATTGTAAACTTTGCTCACATTAATACAAGGCTTTTCATGGAATATGTTAAAATTACACTATTCTTGTCGTCTTTATAAACACAAATACATTAGTTTTAACATAATAACAAATGAAAATAAAGTGGTTTGACGCATAATAATCAGTATGGAATATTTATCTTACTCAAAAAACAAAAACAATTAAAAAATACCAAATCAGATTTTGCTTCGTAAAAATGTTTACCTGCTTGTGATTCGATTGAGTTTGATTCGAAAAAAATTTGTAATTAATTAGTTCATTATGAAACAAATCAAATCAACTCGGTTCGAAATTGGTTCGAATTCGAAACTCTTCTTTGAAGTTGTAAATTCTGCATTAATTTCAAACTAATTTGATTTGAAACTGATTCCAATCGATTCGAATTAGACTCAAACTCTTCTTTTCAATTCAAAACCCAGATTCGAATCAAATCAGCTCAGTTCAAAATTAATTCGAACTCGAACTCAACCTGAATTAAGTTCAATTTAATTCGATTTGTTTGCAGCCCTACCTACACCATAGTATAGTCGGTTTGTAACTTTTTGGCACATACTTGACGAGGAAAAATACCACACACAATAATCAATGTCGATAAATAAAAAAAATATAACAAGGGTTCTGCTCAAGAAAGAGCATCCGACTTTCCGACTTTCTGATATTTCCAACAAAGCAAGCTCTGTAATAAATTATAGTTTCTTCCACTCGAGTGTTTTACAGTACTAATTGACTAGACGAGGTGTTAATCAATTATAGTCGTACTGACTTGTGTTGCTTTTATTTCGCGGCTTTCCTGAGTTAATAGTAAAAAGTCGTTAAATTGAGCGGTGTATACAAATTGTATACTCTTCTTGTACAAAAATAGGAAGAACGGTACAAAATCAAACACGAGATTTAATTTCTCTCTCCCGCTATAAAACCTAACGGCGCCACCGCTTCTCTCGACACTGAACAATCCTCCTTCCAAATTAAGCTTTCTCTTCTCTTTTCTCTCCTTCTCATAGAGTCATAGTCTCATATCTTTCTTTCTCAATAGAATAGAAACAAACCACAATGAATCTGATTTATCTTAAGCAATCCTCTCCGCTCTTCTCCAAAACACAAAAACAGCAAAAGATCCCATCTTTACCGCAAAATCTTTCTCTCAAACCCTCCCCAAATCAGACCAGATTCTCTCCTCTAAATGCAAAACCCCTTTACCAACAGATGCACCAACGCCTCCGATCCACGGTGGTCCAGGCGTACGAGGACAGACCCTCTGATGTGCCCCTGGCGGTCCCGATTGACAGTGAGACAAAACAGAGGATTAAGATCTCGATTTATTTCGCGACATGGTGGGCTCTTAATGTGGTTTTCAACATATACAACAAGAAGGTTCTGAATGCCTTTCCTTTCCCTTGGCTTACTTCAACTCTTTCTCTGGCAGCTGGGTCCCTCATCATGTTGGTCTCATGGGCAACCCGCATTGCGGAGGCCCCAAAGACTGACATGGATTTCTGGAAGGCTCTTGCTCCGGTAAGATCAATTTTCTCTTTGTTCTTTTTTATTTTCCTTTCATGTATTAACTGATATAATTCTGAACTTCATGAAATAAATTATATCTATGTAATTTAGGTTGCCATTGCACACACCATTGGGCATGTGGCAGCAACCGTCAGCATGTCTAAGGTGGCCGTCTCGTTCACTCATATAATTAAGAGTGGTGAGCCAGCTTTCAGTGTGTTCGTCTCACGTTTTTTCTTGGGCGAGAGTTTTCCTTTACCGACGTACCTCTCTCTCTTGCCGATCATTGGTGGCTGTGGTCTGGCTGCTGCCACAGAGTTGAATTTTAACATGACAGGTAGGTACCAAGAGGTCTATTTTTTATTTATACATAACAAATTTTCCTTTGCTTGAGTTAACATCATACTACTTAATTTCTGGTCAAAATCTATACAACCGCTAAGTATATATGGTCTTTTAATTGCAATGATAAAATGTGGCAAACCATGGATGCTGTGCAATTTAGATGTCAAGTTACATGAAACATATATTGTGCCAATTTTACCAAATTGTTAAAGAAAAATATCATTGAATAATTTGTGCTGATTTATATTATCAAATTTGTAAAAATCACCATCATTTACTGTTTAATTAATTCAGAGAATTTATACCTTGTTGCTGTTTTGAAATATGCAGGATTTATGGGGGCGATGATTTCCAACTTGGCATTTGTATTCCGCAATATTTTCTCCAAAAAGGGGATGAAAGGGAAATCAGTGAGCGGCATGAACTACTACGCATGCCTTTCCATTATGTCTCTCTTGATTCTGACCCCATTCGCCATTGCTGTCGAGGGCCCACAACTGTGGGCTGCTGGCTGGCAGAAGGCTGTTTCACAGATTGGTCCTAACTTTGTATGGTAATTAATTAAAACACTAATTAATTAACAAGCATGCTCTGATTTTCCTTTGTACGTACCTATAGTTTGTAACTGGTTTTTGAACTAGTAAATTCTGACTATGTTGTTTGGATTTTCATTGACAGGTGGGTTGCTGCACAAAGTGTGTTCTACCACTTATACAATCAAGTGTCATACATGTCGTTGGATGAGATATCGCCACTTACATTCAGTATCGGCAATACCATGAAGCGTATTTCGGTCATTGTATCATCTATTATAATCTTTCATACACCGGTACAACCAATAAATGCTCTTGGTGCGGCCATTGCTATCCTCGGCACCTTCCTCTACTCTCAGGTAATTTTATTTTTTCCATTGGATATTTAATCTCATATTCTCATTCCAACAATTTGTTATATTAGGTGAAAAATTTCTCATGGTGTGTTACATGCAATGTCAGGTTAAGAAGTGAGCTGTACTTGACAAATTAAGATTGGATTGCTGGATTCTAACTAGAAGTATTTCCTCTAATTCCAAGAGATGCAATTTTGGTATAAGCAGCAGTAGAAGATCAATTGGAGGAGGATATAGTGAGAATTAGCAGTCTTCGCTTGATAGTGTGTTACTACTGATTGGTTTGGACTTTGGAGTCTATTTGTGATATAATATTATACAAGTATTTAATTAATTTCTAATTTGCTTGTTGCTAGTATATATGGTACTATGGGATGGTATGCTTATAGAAGATTGATGGCGTATGTATTTAGTATCTTTACGCTTATGAGTATTTTATTGGTTGTATTCTCCCAACTGAGATATGTATAAATATTGTTTGAAATTTGAAGAGTTTGTGGTTCATATTTTTCGACGTAGATTGGTTTCTCTCATTTGTATCTTTAGTTGAAATTTGAATAAAAACACAAGAGATCGTCATGGTATAAATGGAAATATATATGACTGTGATATGATGCCATGACTAAGCGCCAAAAGGTAGAAATGAGCGGCACAAAATTGATCCGTACTGGTGTTTGGGCCCGGTTACAGATCTTGCAGTTGTCCCATGTTGCATGGTAGCCAGATTGTGTTGGGACCCACCCCATTTCTGGATCCATATGCTTGGGTTGGGATCCCATATACTACAGGCGGTATCATGGCATTAGTATATTATATATGGTGGCATATGAGTCACATTGCAATGGACCCGCCTAAGTATGTAGGTACCACCGTACCAGAGAACAAACAGAGTCTGCTTATTAAGCTGCTCTGTTGAATCCATGTCACTGGTATCAGGCACTGATATGCACAGATGTCTGGAGCCTTTTTATCTTTGTTGTCGGACTGTATTGCGGGTTGGGTTGTGGGCCTTGTGGCACAATGTTATTTTATGTATTGCTCTAATAGTTGGAATGATTGGAGATTTCTGACTATTATTCCGTTTTTGTGATTTCATGATGATCTGGTTGTGGCACAATGTTATTTTTGATAAGTTTGATGAATTTAATTAATCATTTTTTAATAATTACAAGTACATATATATAACTTTAATGAAAACACAAAATTATCTGCAAAATTTCTATTAATCAGCTGCATATCGATTAATAACTTGACGGGTTCCAAGAATGAGGTCCCCTCGGATTCTGTGCTTCACTGGTTTTTTTCCGGTAGTCTTGTTTTGCTCTAGAAAGTCAGTCGTGTAAGATATATTTAAAAGCTTAATTAATCACTGTAATTATAGAAATTTGCTCACACTGTCAAGGAAGTGAACGTTAGTTAAACCTTGCAACATAACAAAAAAAAAAAAAAAAAAAAACACAGTCCAGTACTAGTGGAATTGCCTTGGAGACTTGGTTAAAAAATGTTGAGTAAAATTAATGAACCTGAATTTCTTCAAGATCTCACATCACAAGGGAACAGAAGACTAAATTAAGCTAAACCTCTAAAAAAGAACAGAAATTGCTAATATTTTCCCTTTTCTCTCTTTTAATTTACCTCTTTGAAGATTGCCCTTACCCGAGACAACTATACGCAAGGTTAACCAGCTGTAGACAGGAATGGGGATGGCCGACAAAACCAACCATTGAAGTGACTGATAGAGTCAGTCAAGACAGGTATGATAAGCAAAACGCAAAAATCAGCTTTGCTGATAATGCATTTCATTCTGTGGAGAGAGCGATGTGCCCGTTTTCACAGAAAAGCACAAAAGCATGGAGGAGTTACTGGGGGAAATAACTGGGTACCTAAAGTTATATACTGACAAGGTGAAGAAAGCGTTAACGAGAGATAACGGGTAGCATGAGGTTTGCTGGTACGAGCCTGGATATCACTCGTACGGGTCACAAACTGTACCGAGTTATGTCTGGGTGGATTCAGAAAGAACTACCCATTCCAGAGCAACAGAGGCAAACAAAGGGTTCCGGACTGGTACATATACTCACTGGTACGATGAAAGGAAGAACAGGGGGCCTTTTTTGTAAAATTTACACCTTTCAATTTTTCCTCTTCTTTACTATTTTTTCTTTTTTTTTCCTTTTCTTTTTATGGTTTCTTTCCTGGCTCAGCTGTTTGAGCTTTTATCTTTGTTGTATTTTTAATCTTATTACAAAACTCTTGTAATTTTTACCATTATCAATGGAATTAAATATGAGCCTGACTCATATTTATTCTCAAAAAAGAGTAAAAGACCACCAGCAACATTTTTTTACCAAGTATTAAAATTTAAGAGCCATGAAATTAAATGAAACTTCCTACGTAGAGACAGCGGGACTGAGTAAATTGTAAACTTGTGATAAATAAAATAGCGATGAGGCTGCTACAGTCCTACCATACTTAATTTGTACCCTGGGTAGTGATTAAATAATAGAGATAATTATATCTATTGCAGTATGAATTTGATTGATTTTACAGTATAGAATACATACATTACATTATAGTTGAAAAAACATTATTAGTTGTAAAAAAAATTATCCATTAGATCTTGATTAGTTCCTTCATTATGAAAAAGATTAATAAAATCTATTGAAAATAGTTGGCACGGACATACGTGATTGACACGCAACGACTTAGTGGAGTTAACGGTCGTGACATCGATTCATAATTTTTTATTTATATAATTTTAATTTTAAATGTTTAAATACTAGCTTTCTCAATTATATTACACTTTGGATTTAGATTATTATTTTCATTTTAGTAATTAAATGTCTAACATCATTAAATTTGACATTTATTTAAACTTAAATAAATTATCGTCATAATGATTACGCTGTTAGATCATAACAGTTTTGAATTCGCATCTTCTGAGATATCTCAAATTTTGAGTGTTTTTTTTTTGGAAAATCTTAACTGTTCAAATACTTTCTGCACGAATTTCAAAGCACAAATAATATTGCCCCTGCACTATCCCCGAATAGGCACCGTACACATCGCCACGTCGGTAATGCAAAAGTTGAGATATCTTAGAGGAGGATACGCACTCAACAGTTTTTGCCTTTTACAGTTCTCACAAATTTATATGCTCATTAGATTTCATTATTCACGTAGAAATAATCTCATCTAAATAATATCTTCTCCCAAAAACTGTAATTAAGCTGGAAGTTGGAAAAATAATATGAAATGTGTAAAGGTAACAAGGCAATTAAGTCAACAATAGCTAGCTAGCGTTGTATGGAAACAAAATTTGTATAAAATCAAAATTGTCATACTACTAATACTAGAAAATTTTGCACAAAGTGCACAACAATGACAGAATAATACTTGCCCAGAGAATGGGATCTTTATTAACACACATGGATTGTGGGCCCATTTCTGTTTGTGGCCTATATTTCTTTAGATGGAATAAATATCAATGGCATATTTTTTAATACACATTGATTGTCGGCCCATTTATTTTCCTGGCCCATATATTCTCCCCTCCCTCACGAACAGAAGTATAAAAAAAAGTGATATTTGCGTTGTGGAGCGTGAAGTTGCATTGACCCTACACGTGTCTATTCGGCCGCCGTGACCCACATTTTGAACCAATAATAGCAAAGGAACTGATAGGATCCATGGCCTCTTCTAGTCCACGAGCTATCACCTTGCGGGACCCACCACCACCACCCCTGACCGCAAATTCTTATTAATATAATAAATAAAATAAACCAACACAACACCAACACCAACACCGGATTGCTCTCACTTTGGGGATTTATTTTATTTTGAGAAGGAAAGAAAAAACTAGTGAACACTGAACAGCGAGGCGAACGACGAGTCTAGAAAGATCCAGTATTTGCTTGCATCTAATCCATCCCATCCTCTGTAACCGCTGCTTGGTGCTAGCGCTCAACCTTAGAATTGGGAAGCTGGTAAAATATATATATATATATATATTGCTCTTACTTTAATTTCATGCTTATATAGTTCGAGTTCGACTTTGAATCTTTCTTTTTTCTCTTTTTTGGTCTGATTTTACAGGAGATATGAGATCAGATCTGATCAGTTTCTGGAGCTTTGGTCCAGGATAGATATTAGAAGTTATGCCAGATTGGAGGGATAACGAGGTAGTTTTACTTAATTGGATTTTATTATGTTCGCATCTTTGTTTTTGAGAAACAGATTGGGTTGGATTTTATTGTATTTTGTTATTTTTTTTTTCTTTGCAGAAATAAAGAGTGTTTTTTAGTTTAGAAAAGGTCTGAGTGTAGAATCAGATGGGGTTTCATAAGCATGACCTTCAAAAACTGGAAATTAGCATATAGCCAAAGTATGAACTGTAAAATTATGGTATTTGGCCCTCAAATCCTACTCGGTTGGTGACAGTAGTTTTCTCCGGGAATTAAGATTAAAAAAATGCATCTGTTGTGCACGTACGTCCTGTAGTAATCCGTGTGGTAGCTCTCTGGGAGAAAATTGCCATACAGATAGCTGCAGTGAAGGACAGATCGTGATTATTTACTTAATTACCTATTTTAACATATTATTGTTTTTAATCGGCATTCATTTGTGTTTGAATTAGGAGTATAGATTTTTTTTTTTTTCTGTCAAGTACACCAGACATAGAACCTTACTTGTTCACATAAAAATTGTACTGAGTGGTTCAATACCATTTACCAGTCAGGTCTGCTAACTAAGACTGCCTGATTTGACTCCTAATTTTTCTCAAGTAGTTGTCCTGACTGCTAACTAAGACTGCCTGATTCAACTCCTAATTTTTCTCAACTTAAGTAGTTGTTTGATTGGAATGTTGTACCATGTTGTATTGGTTTTTAATGTTGGTTAAGTGCTCATGTGAGGGTCGATTGGGGCATAAGCAGGTCACAATTTAGAAATTTGCTAGCCATTTTCTATCTCAAAAGTGCTATTGAACCATTTTCATAACCAGAGCTAATTTTCCTTTTATTGTGTATATTTATTCCTGCGTAGATAAAAGATAATATAAGGGACGGTCTTATTCGGAGCAGTAATCTTGATATTGATGCTTCTAACAAGAAATCAAGACTTGAGCTAGAGAGAAATCTTTCTCCAATAAATGATCTAACTGCTGGGGACCACAAAACAACTAACAACAATGGATTTGGATTTGGTGTGATAACTAATAAGCCATTGGAGAATGGGTCAGCTTCGATGGCCAGGAGGAGTCTGGTGGAAAATGGAGAGAATGACTTGGCATACTATGATTGGCCAGCAATTGATAATTTCGAGGATGTTGACAGGCTGTTCAGGTAATTCAATTTGCATTCAATTTTCTTTCTTTGATCTTTTTATATGACAATCACAGGACAACAATTGTTTTGTTACCTTATAGTTTGTCGATGGTTGAGTAATATTTTGGGTGTTTTGTGATTTGAAGAAATTGTGATTCGACGTTCGGGCAGAGTGAAGCAATGGAGGATGGAAAGGAGGAGCTATCATGGTTTGCAACCTCATCAGACGCCATGTACACATCAGAGATGGAGGTGTTGAATGATTTTGCGGCGTATTCTTCTTCATGCAAGCGGGGCCCACAAACATGTGATGATGCAAAGGTTGAAGATGCATTTGCGCCTACTAGTCCAAATGCAATGGTATGGTATTTTCACTCTTGTTTTGATATCTTTCTTTAAAAGGTGAAAGGTGCTCTTACTCTTACATTATATGTGAAATTATGATTTGCAGGAATGTGAAGGTGAAGAGATGGAAGAAGTGGCTGTGAACCAGAAGCTGACATACAATGGATATGGAACCCTTGACATGGACATGGTGAGTAGCAGACATACAATGGCTAAGCAATCAGCTTAGAAGATCCTGTTCTTAACTTTTGCCATATCTGAATCGTAATTATTCTATGTGCAAAAGAAGACAAGGTTGTATTTTAATCTTTCTTTATTTGATGCAGACTGGAAACCCACACTTGTCAGTGCAGAGCATGACTCAAGATTTGGCAGATCAGAACCAGAAACAGGAGCAGCAGGTGGAGCCAGGCTCCTCCAGTTATCTCACCTTTGACTCTTATCCTGGGAAGGATGGAATTGAGCCTCCTCCTGCTCACAAAGGAATCCCCTCTGCAGGTATACTAATATTCTTATCTAATTAATAATATTTTCTAGCTAAGTACCAGTTGAGAGATTTATGAGGGGCAATTTAGTCATTAACTCCTACCTATGTTTTGTTTGCTCAATAGCAGTGCGAAGAAAGGCAGACAAGTTGAAAAATGAGAAACCCTCATTTGAGAGGGGGACCCATTGCAACAATGACAAGTCAAAAAGCATATTAGATTCTTCAATGGTAGTGAATGGTTCATCTGATGATAATAATAATAGTTCGGCATTTTCCACTAACGATCTGTCAGTAGAAGAAGCCAGCTTTATGGAGCTACAAGATGTTATGAATCAGGTGAGATTGAGATTGAGACTGATACATGTACCAGCTGGTGCTATACAGGTTAGGTACAATACGACCTGACTACATTTATTTTTGTCTATTACAGTTGAATGTGAAGACAAAATTATGCATAAGAGATAGCCTGTATCGGTTGGCTAGAAGTGTGCAACAGAGGAATGATTTTGATTTGTCCCCTGCAAGCAGCAGCTATGGCAATATAGATGCTCAATATTCAGTTATCAACAATGGGTACGTCATCAGAGATACTCTTTTGTTTTTGCTTAATATATATTTCCTTGAGACTCTTCCCTTCACTTTCCATGTTTCTCATTTAGCTGTACTATTATTACATTGTAATAGGTTTGTGGAGCCAATGAACCCAGAGACCGGAACAAATCCGATAGACCGATCAATAGCTGAGTTGCTCTTCCATCAGAAACACTAATTGAGGAGGCTTAGTAATGCTGACAAGTCACATGTTAGTGTAAGTTATTGTGTGAATATCTAGCTAGTATAACGACCACTTCATATTGTTTGTAAGGAGAATCTGTAATAACACTTGTATATTTGTTACAGCCCCTCCCCTCCCCTCCATCTTCTTTTCTTTTTGTTTACAGAATGAACATAATAAAACAATGCACCTGCTGTAGTGGTACTGTGTGACCAAAGGCGATAGGAATTCTACAAAATTAATAGCATGACGCTTGGTATGTAGTCCTTGTTATTGATCTGCTTTAGACGATGAAGTATAGTAAGTTTGAGATTTTCATGTTTAAGAGTTATGACATTGAGCGGGATTTATCAAATTTGTGAGTTTTTTGTCAATATTTTTTACATCCAGGGCCGCACAAGCTACTTGTTGGGACTATTGTAGTTCCCCACATTTTTATGAAAAAGAAATATTATATACTTAATTTCAATTAAACAACAGAGAAATGGTTAAGTTGTAACAGAGTTTCCTCGCCTTTTTTTGTAACAAATCTAAGGAATAGGATAATAATAAACATTACATTCTTTAAAGAAAAGTCGGAATATTTTTGTTGCGCAGGAAAGTTTAGATGAAATTAAGGAGATATTGGGTTCACATATTGCATCAGATTATATGTATCGGAAACATATATGTATTTGGAGTATACCTATGGTGTTTTCAAGTTCTTCAATTTATGTGACTACCATCTAAACCGACTAAACTTATTCCAATTTAAATTATAAATACAAAATAAAGCACACAAAGGATAACTCAAACACAATAAGTTCCAAGTAATTAATTAAGTACTTGGGTTACTAGCCATAATTTTAGGATAGGAAAATCTAGCCGAAATTTTCATACATAACATAAAAAAAATCAATTAAAATACATACTGAGGATATTTAGAAATTACCATTCTCACTGGGTCTGTTCGACAAATCATTGGAATAGAGAAAAAGTGGAATTTAAAATAGGCTTCAATTCCTCACTATTCCGGTCGTGTTCGGTTGATGGTGGAAGAGTAAAATAGTGGAAGAATGGAAGAATATAGATAAATGAAATAAATATATCTCTTGAAAAATACTAATTCATCTATTCCATCTTTCCTATAGAATAGAGAATTGACTCGTAATGAATAAAGAAGGGACCAAATGTAAAAAATAAGAATTTAACTGCAAAAATTTAAATTCAATTCTACTTGGACAGAAATAAAATCTCTTTTCCACTTTCTCTATTTTACTCTTACCGAGCGGCTCCTGGGTTATCCAGCGAGTTGTATGGCTGGTTCCGTTGAATAATCCAGTAAAAGAGTGCGGTAAAATAAAAATAAAAAATAAAAAAAAAACCTAAAAATTATTGAAGCCATTGTGATATCACGGAGATTCTCAGTCGTTGTGAGTTCTGACCAGATACATGGATTGATTTTATTCGATCCAAAGGCAATCCAACGACTTCCGTACTAAAGACAAGAGTAGGTCCTGCTTTTTATGATATAAATCGGTCAGATCAATAGTTAAGATTCTCCTTAAGTAATTCAACTAGTTAAGATTCTCCTCCTCTTATCATAACATCAAATTCAAACTAAGTTAAGATTCTTCCTTTCTCTTTACCATGTCATTTTTCTTATCATGACAACAAATTCAACTAATTAAGATTATCCTTCTCTTTCCACGTGGTTGAACCGGTCAAATCAATACAATTAAAAATCCAATAGACATATCAAACAAATTTTATAGGGATAAGGTTTTGTTCCAAATGGTTTTTGACCGGACACCGTCCAAAGTATTTAAAACTCGTACGATTAAAGTCTGAACAGTCGATCCGAACTGTTCAATATGATTTTCATATTAAAATGTGCTGAGAGACCAAATTTTATATTTTTTGGAAATATTTTGCTATTTTTTTAGATACGTACAAAATCGCTGTTTTTGGACTATTCGGAAACAGTAATGTTGTACGTATCTAAAAAATAGTAAATAATTTCAAAAAAATATATATATAATTTGGTCTTTGAGCACATTTTAATATGAAAATCATGTTGAGCGGTTCGGAATCGACTGTTCAAATTTTAATCATACGATTTTTAGAGCTTTTGGATGATGTCGGGTCCAAAGCCATTTGGACCCAATTTTATAACACGAACTCGTCAAATCAATACAATTTAATAGTCTAATAACATATAAAATAAAATTTATAAAATAAACTGAAAATGGCTTCCAAAATTTTTAGTTAGAAAAAACAGAAAATTGAGATATCATGGGTAAGTCACATGACCTCTATAGACCTCTATTTTTAGCTTTGAGATCCGTGCATAGCGTACTTGAATGATTGAGATATTCCGAAAAGTCATGCAAAGTTTGAGATATCTCAGAGGATGCGAATTCATATCCCTCCAGGTGTTACCTTTTTTGTTCATCAGAGGAAATTTACCCTTTATTTACCGCTCTTCTATCATAAGTCATAACGCAGGAAATTCTCTGCATGGCACAAGGAAGTTCACCTCCTCCAGAGAAAATGGCTTTTAACTCCTCCAATATAGGAATGCTACATAATCAAATCATCGAAGCAAGGTGGGAAGTTTTAGAGCAAGTTAAAAAGCGAATTCTGCGTTCAAGCGAGAGGAAAAAGCGTTGCATAATATGAACGTGAGGATTTTTTTTTTTTTTTGAGTAAAAGTTGAAGGTCAAACTATTTAACTATTTAATACCTTTGTTGTAATAACAAAGGATTTTTTCTATCTGAGTTTCGAACCCATAATCTTTATGTGAGAAGTCATGTGTCTTAGTCAACAGACCATAAACTGAAAATGGTCACTAAGCCTATGACCTCTCACACGAATAGGCACCCGACACGTCGGTAACGCAAAAATTGAGATATCTCAGAGGATACGCCCCTGAGGGATATAGCCCAGATAGGGTAATCCTGGCCCTTAATCATTTCTTTGCAGTGGGTCCAGCCCATTTTAGATCAGCAAAACCTAACCTAACACAGGTCGAGAATCGGACTTCGCTCGTCTCTTCTCTTTTCTTCCTCCACATGCCAGTCAGTAACTCAGTATCAGTATCAGTATAATTGAGGCGAAAATAAATAAAATTTAAGAGAGAGATCAGAGAGCACGCGTGCGCGAGAGAGAGATAAATAGAGAGATGAAAGGAGGAAGGAGAGGCGGTGGAGAGTACGGGAGAAGCAATGGGAGGGACGACGAAGGGATGATGGCTCAGTTCTCTCAGATCCCCACCAGCTTCGGTCACGAGCTCCGCGCTTGCCTCCGATGCCGCCTCGTCAAGACCTACGATCAGGTTTAGGTTTTCTTAGTTTTTGTTTTGTTTTGTTTTTCTTTTACCTGCCTTTGCTGCTGTCAAGACTTATTATTATATTGTGTTTAAAATGCAGTTCAGAGAGTCAGGTTGTGAGAATTGTCCCTTTTTGGAGATGGACAAGGAGCATGACAATGTTGCTAATTGCACCACCCCCAATTTTACTGGGTTTGTTTTACCCTCCCTCAACTCTGAACTCTTTCTTTCTTTCTTGTTCATTTAATTTATACAATAATAATAATAATAATAATAATAATAATAGTGATGATGACGATTAGAACTGTGATGATCCTTTGTGTAGGATAATATCAGTGACAGATCCAAGCAAGAGTTGGGCTGCTCGTTGGCTAAGAATCGGTATTTCTCTTTCGTAAACTGAAGACTTGTTTCTTTGGGACAAGTCTCTAGTTTCAACTTTAGTTTCAATTAATTAGGCTCAGCTATAAAACAATTAATTAAGGGTTAATAACGAGTCTGGCTAGTGTTAATTTAGTGTCATTTCAACCTATATACCACTAAATCCAAAACCTATCGAATCGACTTCAAACAACGAATCCAAACCATTCAAACCAATCTACTTCATTAGTTGTGCGTTTGCATGTGAAATTTATAATTTTTTGAATTTATTTAGTATCAAGTCAAACGGTCAAATGTGAAATGTGGGAGTTTTTAAGTTAATTTTAATGCATTCCTTTTTCGACATTTTTTTACTATGAATTGGTACTAAAATAACTCGAAAAAAAATATAAGCTTGCATGTAAACACATCACTCATAAAGTAAATCGGTTTGAATGGATTGGATTCATTGTTTAAAATCTATCCAATAAGTTTTGGAACTTGTACTACTGTCATACTAGCCGGACTCGTTAATAACCATAGCTTTGCTTTGTTGAACTTAATTTTGAGACAAACCCTTAAAATGTTTATCCTGCTGGAGTTGCAATTAATTATTGGTGAAAGAATATTATATAACTTTTTTTTACTTGCTGTGCAGGGAGGTTCATTCCTGGATGTTACACCCTTACTGTCTCCGAAGAACTTCCTGAGGAGTATCAGGTATATCTTTGCTGCTATACTATAGTTTTCGATTTAAGGTAATTCTAGCCTATATCCATCTATTCTAGTGCATCCATCCAATGAGCTCATAATCTACACGAGTTTCTTATAAATCAATTTTGCAAGAATTATGATATTTCTGGATTTTGCTTGGTACCAAGGAATGTATTGTTGGAGCACTAAATAACAGCTAGACTTATGAAAAGAATCAAGTCTAATAATTCAGGGTGATGATTTTAACTAAAATAGACCTATAAAAAGAAAAGTTCTGATGCCAAAATTGTTCCTTTGGTTCGCAAGAGGTGCAAGGGAAGAGAGGTGAAGAGCAGGATGGGAGGAAAAGGAACGGAAAGGAAATTTACTATATTTTACATTCTCTTATTCGATTAATCTTGTTTACCTCCGTTACACCCCAATTTGGAGATTATCAAAATAAAACTTTACGAGGTTAGAGGTTAAAAGAGTAATATCCATTAAGAAATAGTCACGAGATTTTCTTTTCTTCCATTCCATCCCTTCCTCTACTCTCCATCCAAACAGTGTAGGTGAACAGAGTTTACAGCTGAAATTAGCTGATTTGACGTTCTAATTGTTTTTTTTCCTCCAATTTCAGACGGTATGTGCTGATAACAATGTGCAATATGTGCCTCCTAAGCGGACGTGAGTGGGCTTTGTTTTCTTGTGGCTATAGATCCAGGATCTAAATTTTTTACTAGTAACAAAATTGCCTGTGCTATTGTTGTGTTAATGTGCTTGTGTTGGTAGTTTCATTAATGATGCTATTAAACTTGTGTACTTAAATTAAGTTATAATAGTTAATGTGCATACTTGTTTAGGGGCAGAGCACTAAAGTTCCTGTGGATCTATTCTGGCCTGTTGATTTTATGAGATTGTTGCTAACTGGGTCCCTCAGAGAATTCTGTATTTTTCCAAGTAAAATGCTCTTTTGGCCTCATTAAAAATACATCTATGCTTTTTTAGTCTTTTATCTAGACCTAGTGTCTGGATCCCTGCATGCAAAAGCAAAACTGGAATTTTTATCTACATATCGAACATAATAATTTTGGGCGTTATTTTGGATAACATCAAACTTGTTTGAAGTTGTTCTTATTCAAGGAAAATATGACAAATGAGTTTTTTGTTATATATATTTTGTTTTTTAAAATAATAACCTTGTATTTTGTTTTTAAAAAAAAATATTCGCCAAATATAACATTATGCGTTTGGAGTATCAGAAGGAAATTTTATAAGTATGATGAGATGGTAAATCTGAACGCATGCATTCAAGATTGCCTGAATATCTGCCTCGGTCTTTATTTCTTTTCACATATATTCTTTAAAAATCGAAGAAATTATGTATATTTTCTTCTAAAATTCATAATATCACATCAACCTTTATAAAATTAAGAGCTCGCAAATTTTACTCAATTTTAAAGACAACGAATCATTATGTTTGTGAGGTCAAATCATTACGTTTGTGAGGGACATATATATAAATTTTACTCAATTTTACTCACAAAGTTGTCTCATTCTTAGGAAATAAAATTTCAATCGAGGTGATTGTAATAAGTGTTGTCAAATTTGAAAATTCAGATATTAGTGTTATCTGTAAAAATAAAAATACGGGATAGACAAATAAAAAGTTTCAGCCAAGTATCAAGTATCAATCATTTACAGAACATGTCTATACATGGTAATTGGTTTTAGAAACATAATCATACCGCTTAAGAGTAATATTGGCAGTTCATCAACAAAACATTAGAAATGACAAGCGCTAATTAATTTAGGCCTTTAGGGTCACACATTTTGTATTTACTAAAGATCGGACTATCAGAGTTCATTGTTCTGTTCTGGGTCAAAAATTAAGGAAAATCATAAGAACAAGGCATCCGATGATGGCAGTACAAATTGCTCAAAGAACTAACTGCCAGATACTCTGAGTCTCTGATGTCTCATACCTACATGCATGCTGTCATGGCCCATGGGCATTAATTCTCAGCCTCAGCAGTCAGCAGTACCAATTGGAAATGGATCTTCCCCGATGTCTTACTTGATAGATACATCACGGAGCAGTGGAGTGCTACTGGCAACTCACATCTGACCTTCCAGCACCTCTGGATATCAACCGGCCGAATTTGGGCTAAAGATTGTTAGGTATTAGATTGAAATAACAATTATGCTTCCTTGATATCTACTGATATCATTTGTACATGCTCTCTACTCTCACTTGGAACTTTATTTATTGGGCTCCCCAAAATTTTAAAAAAGGCAAAGCCAACAATAAACTAAAACATATCAGTTGCAACTTTCATCAATAAACAATTTCATGCAACTCTACACGTGAAGTGTCAGTGCAAGCATGCAGTTGTGCAGCGTGAATGCAAAGAAAGATTTTTCTAACCTTGCAGTCAGTCATTGAGATGTAACGTATTTAGCAACACAAAAAAGGAAAACAAAACAAAACACTGATTAATAAAAAGATAGCATGCAGCCGTAGAACCTCACTAATGGTAATAGGTGCAAGATTTGGGGACAGCAGAAGCATCTGCATCATCATATAACTTCAAATCATCATCAACAACATCAACATCAACATCAACATCAACAAAATCATCATCAGCACCACAGCAAAACATCATTCATATCTGCGTCTTACTCGACAAAATCAACTCTCAGCAACTCTTCAACAGCAACCACTAAAAAGGTCCATGGAATCATTTAAAATAAAAGAGTTGTCCGAGCCAGCAATAAAAAAGGTTTCAATACAAATAACAAAGTGTATATCATAAGGCCAAACAAACAAATACAATGTTCTTACTAGATCAAAGTTTCATATGTAGTAAGGTTTTAGACCTTTAAAAAGGGTCCACAGATACAGCAACCACCACTATTGTGACAGACCAAAGTGAATCTAGGTCAACAAAGATATGCTCCTGTCAGAAGGAAAACAATTAATCATATCAGACCACTCACGGTAGGGAAATAAAAAGAGTAAAGAAAGAGGGGAAAGTAACCTGATCAAGGAAGCTACATGACATGAGTGAAGCAATTCATGGAGAGGTGCTGCGAGGAGGAGAACGAGATGCATGACGGGATGGAGATGGAGAGGCCTTACCCTTACGTGGAGGGGACCTGCTCCTGCTCCTGCTCCTACTTAAACTCCGCTTATCTGGTGATTCACTGCAATTTAAAATAATAATAATAATAAAATATGAAACAGCACAACCAGAAAGCCTCACTTAATGAATCTATGATCCAAACAATGCAAAATGCCACCAGCAAGTCAACCTGAAACGGGTCAACTAGAAAGACCAAAACCCGAATAGTTTCCGTGTTCAATCAAGCCCCAATTAGACAGGCATAAAACAAAAATTAAGATAAATAAATCATACCCAAAAAAAGTGATAATGTTTGGAAGACGAAAAGAAGAAAGAGTACCTATACTTGCTACGGCGCTTGTAGTCACCAACAGGAGAACGACTACGACTACGGCGCTTGTAGTCACCAACAGGAGAACGGCTACGACTACGGCTTCGGCTAGGGCTACGGCTAGGGCTACGGCGGCGGTAATCCCTGTCTCTTTCCCGCCCTCTGCTCCGGCTCAGGCTTCGGCTGCGGCTCCGCCTCCTGTAATCCTGATCTCTGTAATCATCCCTGTAATAATCACTGACCACCATAGATAAGTACATTTCAGCACATTCTGCTAAGAAGAGTAAAAGTTAACTATCTGTCACCTCTTGGCCCATCTTTTAGGTTTTATTAGATGTTTACGCATGTCTCAAAATTTTCAGAGGCTAGAAGCCTAGCATGGCAAATTTGCATAGTGCAGTTATTATATGCAAATTCAATTTACCTTTTCAATTGGAAAAATATTCTGAAATAAATGCGAGCTCTAAAGTAGCAACTACAGTTATTTTTCTTCAAGTGTGAAAAGCTTATGTTTTAACCTGAAATACAACTGCTTTTACCTGAAATTTCCCCTGAAAGTAGTAAGGCAAATGGGGTAGCAGATGCTAGATTAATGAAAGACAAATAGACAATACAAGTAATGAAAAAATACAAATGCAGAGCTTGAAGGACTAACATATGTGTATGTGTACAAATGCAGAGCTTGAAGGACTAACATACATGAATGTGTGTGTGTGTGTGTCTGTGTGAACATCAGAGCTTAATAAAAGAATTGTTATAAGCTAGACCATCTACATTCCTTCACCTTACATGGGCTATAGCCAAGCTATGCTGTTGAAAAACCCTGAACCCATAGCTATACTCACTCCAATTCCAAGTGTTAATATCATTATAATCAATATATTAACATGAGATCAAAAAGATTAACTGAGATTCTACTGGTAGCAGTTAAAAAAAATACATGATCTATACTTGGTAAATTCCTTTTCTAATCTAGTACCAGTGTACCACTATCAGTGGTCTTCTTTGGTAGAGAGTATACAGTACAGAAGAAGGGAGAAAAAAGACTAACCTCCTTCTAGGGCTGCGACTTCTAGATCGTCCCTTTGACTTATCCATTTTTTCAACAACTCTTCCTTTGTGACTACAAATAGAGGTAACAAAAAGAACAACAACAAAAAGTTCAAATAGTTGATAAATATTATTAAGCAACTAACAAGGCTCATAAAATACAAAAATGCATATCAACTACAACTGTACTCCCCAATACATAAAAATTTGCAACTACATTTCACTTCTATCCTGAAGGATGAGAAATGGAGGAGGATAGTTTGTATCTTTCATTCCTGATAACAAAGTAGAAAAGCATTGTAGATGACATTCCCCACGCATTAAAGGTGCTTTTGTTACAATTCTGGCTTTACTGGGATATTTGTGAATAATGTTATGTTTTAAGGATGCAACTGAATAGTTTTCAAACTTGGCACTAATATTTGTAGTAAATAAACTTACATCCTTTCAGCATTGGGACCGTATTTTGCAAATTGCACCATCATAGCTCTCCCATCAACCATTTTACCTTCAACAAGAAACAGACATGAAAGTAAACCATTAGAATATAACAAAACAATCCGAGAAGCACATTAATGTTTACAGAGGCCATTAAATGAAACTTAAAACTATCAGGTTAAAATTATTCGGTATAAGCCAGCTTCGTGCCAGGTTAAAAGGGAAGGATCAAATTTTTTTGGGTACAAGCAAGGTATGTGCCAGGCTAAAAGTAAAGGATCAGCTACTGGACCAACCTTTTCCCCTCTCGTGGTATGCTCTAAATTGTACCCACCAGGCCACTGCTACTAATTATATCATATGTAACCTTCATAACACAGAGAAAATTAAATATAACCCACCACTACTAATGTTTCTTCTAAAATTGCCAGTAAGGAGCATTTCTTAAACTACCTTTTGAGTTCAGGGGAAAGGGAAGGTGCATACAATATACAATATTTTGTAGGCTTTGGAATACTGAGGAACGCTTTAATAAAGTTGAATTTTACAAAGTTTGGTACCATCAAGTCTGTCGACTGCTTTTTGTGCATCTTCAAAATATTTGTACCTCACAAAGCCAAAGCCTCGGGAATCTCCAGTTCTACATACAAACAAAATTTATCAGAATTTCTTTTTCATTTTTTTATTTTTGGGGGATGGCCCACCTTACAGAACTTAATTTCTCAATTTCATTGCCTAGGTTAAATGCAAATCCAGCAAAAAAATCGGTATGGGTTAGTTTATTTGAGAGAAAAGAAAAGTCAGATTTACCTTCGATTTCTAGGTATGTAAATATCAACGACTTCGCCGTAGCGATCAAAGAGAGGATAGAGGTCATCAGCGCTGGTTCCTAGAACAAGACTCTTGATTAGAGTTATGAAAAATAAAAATAAAAATGAATTGAGACGATTAGATTAAGAGCAAGTAGGTAAAGTGCATACGAAAAGTGAGGTTGAGGACGAGAAGAGAATAGGAGTCTTTAATCTCTGGGGGACCTGATCGACCGAAGTGCGACATGTTTCTTGTTTTTCTTTCGCTTCTTTGCAAGAACTTTGCGAGGTGGAGACTGGAGAGGAGAGAAAATAAGGGGGTTTTGCGTTTGCGAAAGAGCTAGGCTAGGGTTTGAGCAATGGGCTAATTCGGAATTTAAGATTAAATTTGGATCGGGGGTCACAATTTCTGGAAATATCGATCCATCCACCCACGGAATCACATCCTCTACGGATTTTTTACCGTCATTTTTATCCATGCCCATCAAATCTTACATTTCGCCAACTCTGTCCACGAAATTCAAATTTTGTTAAAAATACCCAAACTGGCTATTAAACCGCCGGTTTCTAATTTTTATTAGGAACCGGCTATTTAATGGCTGGTTCCTAAAAAAATTAGGAACCGCCTATTAAACAGCCGGTTTCTAATTTTTATTAGGAACCGGCTATTAAATGGCCGGTTCCTATCTTTTTTTTTTTTTGGAAAAAATTATATAATTTTTTTATTAAAGTTTAAAAAAAAAATTGATATGTTTCTATGAAATTGGATAAAAAAATAAATAATTTAGTTTATTTCAAGTCCTTAAAATCAAACCGAAAGACATAATGCTTGTATAAGAAATTTTTGAAGGACTGAAACAAATAATCTGGATCAATATTTTTCAGATTGCATTTTTTGCGGTTGTAAGAAAAATTAAAATATTTCATTGTGTGTTATTAGAAAAAAGAAAACTTTCTTAGAAGTGTCAAATATTTTTTAAAATAATTTAATAACATCATTTAAAATGTTTTCCTAAAAATTGTGCATAATAATATTAATAACATCATTTAAAAAAATATATATCATTAATTACTTAAAAAAATTGCATTAAAATGATTTGAAAATTTTCTAAAACTTTAAACGGCCATAACTTTTGCTAGAAAAGTCGGATTGACGCGGATGACGTCAATTCGGAAAGGGGAGGAGGAGACGGTGGCGACCGTCACCCGGGGTTTACCCCGGGTATTCGGAAAATCAGAATAGCCAAAAAACGTCGTTTAGTGTCTCAAAAATTAAGTTTAAGGTTTTTAGTGTCTCAACTGAATTTTTTTATGTTGAAAAATACTTTTCAGCACCGAGAAATGCATCAGCAGCAAATATAATTGCCACAGGAGAAGTCTTATACAAGCATTATGTCTTCAGGTTTGATTTCAAGGACTTGAAATAAACTAAATTATTTATTTTTCTATCTAATTTCAAAGAAACATATCAATTTTTTTTTAAACTTTAATAAAAAAATTATATAATTTTTTTCAAAAAAAAAAAAAAGAAGAAGATAGGAACCGGCCATTTAATAGCCGGTTCCTAATAAAAATTAGAAACCGGCGGTTTAATAGCCGGTTTGGGCATTTTTAATAAAATTTGAGTTTGATGGGCAGAGTTGGCGAAATGTAAGGTTTGATGGGCATGGATAAAAATGACGAGATTTTTTAACTGCGGAGCTATGCAGTTCTTTTAATCTGATCCATTCATTTTGATCGGACGAACCAAATAAGATTATGGCACGAATCTTAAAGAAAAACTAATACTGCCCCTCTATTATCTCGAGCACTCACCGGCTGAGATTAAATCTGGACCGTCTGATCAGCTCCGCACCGCTCCGCAGAGAATACTGGTCCATCCACCCACTGGATCAACTATTCCAAATACCACCTTCAAAGTTTTGTAATTACATTGTAGTCAAAAACTATATTTTCTTAGAGAGTGTCTTCTATGGACATAAGGATCTATTTGTAAAATGAACATATTTTTATTTTCAAAGTTCAAACAGTTGATCCGAACCGTTCATCTTGTTCTCATATTAATATGTGCTTGGAGACCAAATTTTACATTTTCTGGATTTTTTTACTATTTATTAAGATGGGTAAAAAATATATCAAATTCAGACCATTGAATTTTGTACCCATCTTAATAAATAGTAAAAAAAATTCAGAAAAATGTAAAATTTGGTCTCCAAGCACATATTAATATGGTTAACAAGATGAACGGTTCGGATCGATTGTTTGAACTTTGAAAATAAAAATATGTTCATTTTACAAATAGGTCCTTAGGTCCATAGAAGTCTTTATCATTTTGTTAAGGGGAATTTCTTGTATCCCCCTAAAAAAAACTCTAAAATTATGTATTTCTCCCTTCTAAAATTCATAATATCATATTTACCCTTCTAAAATTCAAAAACTCACAAATTTAACCGATATGTTGATTTTTCTAATAAAACTCATCTTAAATTTATAAATTACCCATTTTACTCTCTCTCTATCTTTTATTTTTCTCCTTTCTCTTTGTTCCCACATAAATTTTGAAACCAATGAAATTTATTTTATCTGAATCCCCAGTCACTACCAATCAAATTTCTAAGCCAAAATCTATGGTAGAGATTGAAATGCAATTATTAAGTGTGCCGACAAACATACCCTTGATGCATGGAATGCAATTATATCCATATATTCAAATTGCAGCTTATCGAACCATGCAATTAAGCTATTTGAGGAAAAGCCTCTTAGAGACTCCTTCTCTTTGAACTCTCTTTTATTGTGATGTTTGGTAAAACAGGTGGATTTGCATTTAGATATTTTAAACACGTGTATTCCCTAAAAACATGCCCATGCGACGGTAATACACTCACTACAATTTTTTCGTGGTATGCAGATATGGAGCTCCTCTCTTCATGTTCAATGGTTCATGCATTGATTGCTAAAATGGTTTTGAGCTGGAGGTCCCAGTAGGAAATGCATTGATAACAAGTTACTTCTAGTTTGGATTCCTAGTTTCAGCACACAAGGTGTTTGACAAAATGTCTGAGAGAAAATTGATCTCATGGATGGCTATGGTTTCAATCATAGCACAAAGCCATTTATTCAAGGATAGCAGGTCTTGTTTAAACAAATGAGATCCTATGTGAATTCCAACCATGTGACCTAGTCTAATGTCTTAACAACTTGTTCTGGGTCAAATGTGCTTGAGGAAGGTTGGCAAATTCATGAGCTCATTGTGAAATATGGAGTAAATATGTTTCGAAATTTCTGTGGGAACAAAGAGAAGGAGATAAAGAAAAGATAGAGAAAGGATAAAATGGGTAATTTATAAATTTAAAATGAGTTTTATTAGAAAAATCAATAAATTGGGTACATTTGTGAGTTTTTGAACTTTAAAAGGGTAAATATGATATTATGATTTTTAAAGGGGAAATATGTAATTTCAAGATTTTTTAGAGTTTTAGTCTTTTACACTAACTGACTGTTTTCTTCATTCAACCCTTTCGTTGAACATATATATTTTTTTTAACTCCAAATACGAGGTGCATGAGGGCTTGAATGAAATATACACGAATCCGCCATTTTTTAATGTCGTTTTTGCTGAGATGTTTCATGGCATGATTTTTTGTAAAAATAAAAATAAATTGCAAACAGTTTCTTAAAAGTAATATTTTATACGAGTAACAAAAAGACGATTCATTTTAGGATTACTTTAGAAAATAGAAACCTACATTTTCTAACAGCAGTTACTAATACTGTTCGACAAGCTGCGCTTTCTCATATTTTTTTCCAGGTTATTGCTATGCTGTGCTCCATATTGACTTCACTCTTCTTTGTTTTTTTATTATATTAACCTACCATTTACAGATAGCAAATAAGAAATAGCAAGGAGAAAAACAATAACAATAAGTAGCCATGCTCCAAAAATTAACTCCAAGTTAATACCTAAATAATAATAACTTCAAAGTCCAAATTATTAAATGTGACACACAAGTTTATTCCAACTACAAAGTATAAAATATTCTATTATTTGTAAACTGAGCTCTGTCACCTCTGTGATATGCTATTATTTTGAACAAAATTGCCTGCAACAAAACTGTAAAGACTATCAGAAGCTTTAACTTTTTGTAGTTAAGCCCGACATTTCATTGTTGTTTGAAATATCCAATATCTGCAAGATACATCAAGTAATAAATAACCATTCTCATCGGTTCACTGATACATCATTAAGCATACAAACGACTATAATCTCACACCAGGAAAGAGAAAGAAAACAAGACGAAAAGCATTTGATGAAAATTTGCTCCAATGTTAACAGATATAATTTAGTGTTCAGTACTGGAGTGAGCCAACTCCAACTGATGAAAATTGTTTCCCAATCTAAGGCTGAGCATTTACAATATCATTTGAAAAATAACTTCAAAATATGTGAAGACGACCAAAGCAAATTAGATGTCGTTATTCTCAAATATATTAATAAGTAGGGCACCTGCCATTTACCAAAACTTGGCAGTTGACGATTAAAACATACTAAAGTAGAAAATTCACCTTACTATTTCATAACCTCATTACTGTTGATGGATATTATAACCACCTGGAGTAAAAATTATGCAGATTTCTTCTGCTCTCCTAAAATAAACAGAAATACTGAATTAGGTCACAATTTAATATATTTGTCCAATAAAGCTTTGCTAAACTCAGATTCTGCAATTAAGCCTGAATTCTATCTTATTTTGCCTCACTTAAGCCCCTAATTTCAAAATCAATCCCTAACCATGTTAAAGTTGTTAACCTTAAATCTACCCTCAATCAAGCAGTGAAATACAAAAAAAAAGTAGCAATAGCAATAGTAGCCAAACCAGCACTAGTACCCAAACATAGCAGTTCATTAAAGAACTAAACCTAATTGGAAGAGACTTAAGTAGCAGTCCCCTAATCTTAACTCCTCCCAAGGGAACTTCAGGTAAGAATCAAATTACAAATATAATTACAATAGTATAACCATACTACTTGCCAAGGAAACTAGGAAAGTTCATCAGTTCTTTTTGAACTTTAAAAAAATCCAGTTTTAATTACGACAGTATAACCTGTTATTCCTCCATTACCCATTAACCTTAACAAGTAAGGGTAGAGGTACAAGTAATATATTTAATTTGAAGTTTGTATAGACTTAAAGAGTAGAAACCATGGAGATGGGATTTGAATCCACAAGTGGAGAGATGATTTGCGAGTTTCTCTCCCAGCTCCTTTTGCCAGTCTTCTGCCGACTTCACCGCTTCAACAGGCCACACAACAGCTGTCTCATCCTCTAGGTATACTGTCGCAGTTGAAACTTGAGGCTGCACAACATAAACATATGTTAAGAAATACATAACAGTAAATTAGAGAATCACTTTCCAAGTAATACAAAGAAATAATTAACAGTAAAATATATAAATTAAATAATAAAAAAAAAACTGGCTCACTTGACTTTCCAATATCCTCTTAACACTAGCAGCACATCCACCGCATGTCATCCCCTATTTCCAACATAAAAGTAAAGGAAAGAAATGGATATAAAATCATAATTTCAACTGATTTTACAGAGAATGTACAATTGTTTTGCCGAAATTTATTTTTTGTAGGCTATAAACGTAATGTCTTGTTTTGATGTATAATTTCTTGTTTTCAACACCTAAAACATCTTATAATTACAAGCCTAATACCGTAGCCAAAAGTTTGATTGAAGAAGGGCACAGCAGGGCTAATTGGTTATGGCATGAAAATATGGATTAAGTTGGTACTAATACTCCAAATTGAATTCGTGCTTCTAAATATAAGGACAATGATGAGAAAATTACTGGTAGACTAAATGTGGAAACTCAATCTAAACGGAGAACCTAGCTAGGAAAGAGCTATATATATAGCTAAATTAATTAAGTTTGGAGGGGTGAATTAGAATTACTCCAACATAGAGCACAATCACGTCCGAACTCTGAGACAAAGCCTCTTCCAACGCAATAGATTTTGTCTGGGACTCGCCGCCGCCGCCGCCGCCGCCGCCGTCTCCTCCTCCTCCTCCTCCTCCGGGCAGTGCATCTCCTCCGCCTCCCCCAGCAGATACGGCGGTGGTAGAGAGCGAGAGAGAGGCGAAGTTGGTTAAAAGAGGGTTGGAGTGGAGCGGGGGCCTAGTGTTAATGCTAGTGGAAGAGAGAGAGAGGGAGAAAGAACGGAGGGGTACTTTGGGAAATGGAGCCCCCAGACTACACAGGGGTTTAACGAGGGAACGTGGGCGGGAGAGAAGGGGTGATACTGATACTGATTTGGGAAGAGATGAGAGTGAGACCTCCATTGATATTGATTCTCTTTCTCTCTTTCTCTCCTCTTGTGTGGGGGTCGTCTATTTGAATGTAGGTGAGTGGGTGACCAACTTGAACTGAGAAAATTAATTTCCCTATTAAAATTAAGAGTACACACAGTCGCATCGCATGTGAATCACGCCTTGGGAATTAGGATAAGATAAACAGATGATGGTTTAAAGAGATGAAAAACAGAAAAACTGCCCCGCTATTTCTCTTCAGCCCTCAGCTATTTCTCTCACTAATTTTCTTATTTCTCACTATTTTTTTTTTTTCAAAATTTCCGATGAGTTAATTCCAACTATTTCAATTAGAATCTAACCGTTCAGCAGACCATTTTATATTTCTGTTTTTAAGGTTGAAATTATCAATCCAAATTATTCATCATATTATCTATATTAAAATATGTTTAGAGACCATCCAAAAACAATAATTCTAAATGTATAAAAAAGTAGTAATTTTTTTTAAAAAAAATATGAAATTTACTCTCTAAGTATATTTTAATATGAATATCATATTTAGCAATTTGAATCGACAGTTTGAACTTTGAAAACAAAAATATAGAATATGAGGCATAATAAAGTATGAAAGGAATGGGATATTCGACGGTTCAATATCTTCGTTTTTAAAGTTCTAACGGTCGATCTGAACCGTTTAACATGTTTTCCATATGAATATGTACTTGCTAACCAAATTTTACAATTTTTAGAATTTTTTTACTATTTTTTTAGATAGGTATAAAATCGCTCGATCTGAAAATTCTTGACCATCCAAAAATAGTGATTTTCTGCCTACCTAAAAATATAGTAAAAAAATTTTAAAAAATATAAAATTTGGTCAGCAATTACATATTCATATGAAAAATATGTTGAACGGTTCGGATCGACAGTTAGAACTTTGAAAACGAAGATATTGAACCGTAGCACCGACCCATCCGTGTTACGCATAGTACCACAGGCTCACTCATATATTAAACCTCAACAAGTCACAAAATGAAAATCTGAAAGACTGATGAACAACTTTTCCTGCCAATAAACGAACTTCAAAACTTTGGTGGAACAATTAATTGTTTCTACATCATGGGCATCATAACAATAATAAATGATCAGGCTATCCTTCTTGTAGAGTATACAACAATTAATTAATTAAAACTTCAAAACTGTATATGCATTGTAGAAAAAATTTAACATATCACAGAACACTCGAGCTACACAAACAAAAAGAGACCTGTTTACAAGAAGAGAGAGAACTTGAAGAACAACAAAGAGTATCAATCGGATGACATAACGGGGGACACTCTATCGCAATTTGATCAGTCGGTGATCACAGAACAGTTTACCCCGCCTTTGAATTATATATATCCTCAGCTAGCATGTCTACGGAACAAGGCATGCAAAAAATCTCTTAGCTATGAAATGAGTTACTCGATCTATTTGACTAATTATAAATCTTAATTTGTTTGTTTTGTAGAAAGAAATATCTAGCAAGCACAGCCGCCTGATTGCTGCTGCGACTGAGACGATGCAGAACTTGGCTTCAGATTGACATCGACCAGCTCTTCTTGCTTGGCTGAAGACAGGGTCTCCATTCCCGGCAAAGCTGACGCAATCTTCCGGAACAATGGCTGAATTAAATATACAACATCAAATTTGTCAGTCATGGACGGGTTGTTGACTTGACTTAGATTAACTTAAGAGCTAGCTAGGATGTACGGATTAAATGAACTTGTTAACCTTGATATTAAATCCTGCTTTGGCGCTAGTTTCAATGAACATCACGCCACATTCACGGGCCTTTGATTCCCCTTCTTCAGTTGATACTTGCCTAATTGAAATTCAAAAAAAAAAAAAAAATACTTGCCTAATTAATGACAACAGATCACGTTAATTATTGCACGCAGTTATTCATTTGTACATGTACAAAGATAAATTAATGTTCAAGGATAACAATACGTACGTATCTATAGATGGAGCTACATTCAAGGAATGAGGGTCAATTTTTTATTTTGAAATTTTGTGTATTTATATATGATTTTCTATATAGTTTAGAGTAAAATGCTATAAATGCGGTAATATTGACCTCATTCGCAGCATGAAAATTTTATATATGATTGACCTTCATTTACATTTGACTCCAATAACTTGAATATCTAACTCCAGCTCTACGTATCTATATATATGCTAACAATTTGGTTCATCACAAACACATTGTATCGTTTTGTTGAATAAAAGATAAATTAAAGACTGTTTGATCCAAAGAAGAGAAATAAACATATGTTACCTTTTGTCAACAAGATCAGTTTTGTTTCCCACTAGAACAATGATCACATCACCACCTCTCTCTGTCCTCACCTCCTCAATCCACTTTGCGGTGTTCACAAAAGACGGCCTATCTACAATAAGATACGACAAAATTAACTTAAATAAAACAAAACAATTAGGCCTTGTTCGGCTGCATGGTGGGCAAGAGGAAAAAAAAAATTTAACTAATTTTTACTGTCGAGTAAATTTTTTTTTTCCCACGTGAACAATAAAAATGGAATGGCAGCCAAACAGGCTCTTAATGGATACAGAATGATATGAAATTATATGTAGATATATCTGCTAACAACTGTTTTCATTTTTTTTTTATATTCATCATTAATTTAACACTGTTCAGATCACAGTTCATCAATCACGTTGTGTCGGATAGTCGATATTTTTCTTTTTCCTCTTTTGTATAACTTGACAATAAAAAATTGAGTCAAAATTGAGTGAAGTTGCAGATTTTGAGTTTTAAGCATTGGGGATGGTAGCTGGTATACCAGTCTGAGAAAGAGAATTATATTAAAACTTACTAGATACATCAAAAACAATGACTGCAACAGAAGAGTCTCTGATGTAACTGGGAATCAGACTTCTAAATCTTTCTTGTCCAGCAGTATCCCTTAATATTTCAATTTCTTTTGAATATGAGATCTTGTGAAATTTGCACATTATTGAATTGAAATGAATTAATGATTTGAGAAAAGGAAAATGTTGAGACATACCAGAGCTGTAGACGAACTGTACAATCTTCCAAGTACATTGTTTTTGACAAGAAATCAATGCCTATTGTCGCCTGATATTTTCACAAACAATTTATTAATGGTAATTCATTCAGCCTTAAAAACTTTCACTTGAATCAGCTAAATAATTTTGAAACAAAAAGAACATGCTAAATGTTATCAAGGACAAAAAACAGAGAGAAAAGACTGATCATGCATTGTCGGTGCCAAATTTCTTAAATAGAAAATTCATGTCAACCAAGAATACTTAAAACATTTTAATAAAAAAATTGAGATCTTATTTGTTGCGCGGTATGTCTCTAAAATTGGATATTTTTCTAAGAAAAGAAGCATTTTTAAGTCCATTAAAATGAAAGCAGTCCTCATATTCTTAATTGAAATAAATAAACAATTCCAGAATTTAAGAAGATATATATAAATGAGAAATTAACGAAAAGCAAAAACCATATAAAAAAATTACCTGATATGTGGTATCAAATTTATCATACATAAATCTGGTGATGATACTCGTCTTCCCGACGGATTGATCACCGAGGAAAACCAGCTTATATTTTGCCAATGCCGACACCACCGACATCTTATTATTGCAAAATGAAAAATAAGTATGCTAGCTGGTAGCTCCTTTCTCTAACTTGTATTGAGGATAAAGAAGAGGAATGAGATTGATGAATGGTAGAGATAATTAAGAGGAGTGTTTTAATTTTAGCGTCAAAAGAAAGAGAGAGGATGAACGGATCATCTCATTTTATAATAAAATCAGGCTAGGTTGTTGTTTGGATGAACCTGGTATATGTAAATTAGATACATGGGGACACTATTGGAAGGCTACGGTCTATGGCACATTTTATGTACATGTTGTAAGCGAAAGATATTGGAGGGAACGGAATTGAATGGGAAAGTACCGCGCGTCCGCGCCAAGCGCGGAGGCAAATTGGGTGCTCAAGTGGTGCTAAAGGTGTTGTAATACCAAAGAATATTTTGTATCAAATGAAATCTTGGGAAAATTCAAATCGATTACGTGGAAAGAATAGATTGGTTAAAAGAGGTGTTTGCTGAGATGCGTGGGGGAAGGTCGGATCCCAATGGGTGAGGTGCGAGTCAAACGTGCGCGTCAGTTTGAAGGCGAAGAAACAAGAAAGGGAGCTGACCTTTTCAATCCTCTCCGGTCCTGGAGCTCTCTCTTAACTTGAGTATAATAAAGTTAAGCAAAGGAACTGGAGACGATTGAACATAAAACGGATCGGGTTCATCTTAGTTCTTAGACTTGGACAATGGAGTAATGGACATGAGACAAACCGGACAGACTTGGTCCATTTTCCGTTTAACCTAATAAGCGAATAATAAATTATAAATGCATGACAGCTCATCCGCACTGAATTCTTAATTTTTTTTATTTTAGAAAAAAAAATTAAAATGTCCGAGAAGCTACCCAATATTTGGTTCATCCGCACTGAAAATTTAGTTCGTACCTTCTATGCCACAGCACAATATTTGATACAGATCGGATATTAGATGCGAAAATAAATCTGCTGCAATTCCAAACTTAGTGAATAGTATTTTGAAATTTCTGCAATCTCGGATTTAGTCGTTGAATTTTTTCAAGAACTCATCTTGAAATTGCATGCATCTCGAAACAGTTTGACGATTGAATTTGGATTGCAGAAATTTCAAGATCACTGTTCATTGGTTTCAGATTACAGCAATCGGATCCATTAGATGCGGTGCACCTTTTTTTTGTGGTTTTTGTTTATTAGAATTAGTATATATTTTCTCAATAGTAAGTGTGCCGAAAAAAAGAAGACTTTTTCTAACTAGATATGCAGAGAGGTAGGATTTTGCTCAAAAAAAAAGTAGGAAAAAAATGGAGCCTGATAAGAGGTATGTAACTGTGCCGAAAATTTTATTAATGGGAAATTAATAAATTAATTATTGTGATTGAGGAAGGTTTACGGTTAATTTTGAAAAGTAGAAAAACCATTACAGAAGATTACGGTCAGAGAACGTTACAAAAAATTGTGGTTAGATTAGCGCAACTTCAATTAACAGCGAAATGGTTTAACACAGTTCGTGATCTTCAACAACGGCCAGAAAAATAAAATAAAATTATGCCGTTATACTTGACAACGGCCAGACAAAAAAACAATAGAAAACGTTGGGTGCAATTAGAGACATCGCATAAGTGGAAATGAATCTGCTGTGATTCGAAGAAATTGCAAGGTTCCTGTTATTCTAAATCCAACCTTTTATTTTTTTAGATTGCACGAATCTCTATAGAAGTTGTTTTTATGCACGAATCTCAAAACAAATAAAATGTTGGATGTGAAATAACAGCGTCCCTACAAATCCTTAGGATCGCAGCAGATTTATTTTACCAATATATCACTGTCAACTTTTGTGAAAAGTGTAAGGCTATTGGTGCGCACAGAAATTGAAACATATTTGTACTGATTTTAATGTACTTAGCACGGATCTTGATGCAATCGAATGGTCCTAAATGCTTCAAGTGTTGTAATCGAATAAGTCAATGTCAACCTTGGTGAAAAGTGTACAGACTATTGGTGCGCACGAAAATTGAAACATACTTGCACGGATTTTAATATACTTGGCACGAATCTTGATGCAATCGAATGGTCCTAAATGCTTCAAGCGGACCAAAGAATTAAATAGGCATAGCTTTGGCCCGTTATTCTATACAACGGTCACGTTTTTTATTGTTTTTTTCCCTCTTGGCCTTGGCCGTTATCAAGTATAACGGCTCAATTTCATTTTTTTTCTAGCCGTTGCTGAAGATCACGGACTGTATTAAACTATTTCGTTGTTAATTAAAGTTGCACTAATCTGGCCTTGATTTTCTGTAACGTCCTCTAGCCGTGATTTTCTGTAACGGTTTTTCTACTTTTCAAAATTAACCGCAAACATTTCTCAATCACGATAATTAATTTATTAATTTTCTATTAATAAAAATTTCGGTGTAAGTGTGGGGTTATAGCGGGGGTGTATCGAACCAAATTCCCGACACTCCATGGGGTGTGCCGAATCAAATATCCATCCTTGTTATTTTTGGAGGAAATTCTTTAATAAATATGTTTTCTGACATTTTAATTTTTTATTTTCTAAATATATAAAAGTTTCTGAATTCTCCTTATTGTTAAAATGGTATGGATATGGATGGGCCTGAGTTGTAAATTTGGACCACACAGCCCAAATCAAGATCCGGCCCTCCTTTCCTTTCGATAGAAAGGAGAGCCGTAGGAAGAGAGAGAACCACCGATCCTTCTCTCTCTCTCGTCCATTTCTCTCTCTTCACCGAAATTCGTAGCGCCAAGAGGAAGGGGAGAGAAGCAGCGGAGCTCGGTCACTTTCCCATCCCATGGCGGCAATTGAAGAGAACTTGTAAAGTTATTTATCTTTCTTTCTTACTGCAGTGCAATTCTCCTCATAGCAAAATGCTGCTATTCCATATTCCATTTTGTTTAACCTTTTAGGATACATACATTTGTACGTAATTGATAAAAAAAATATATTCGGTAGAGGCTATAAATGGATATGATCGACGTTGATGAGGTCATCAAATCTGATTTCAGTCATTGTGGTGTTGTAAATTTGGGGCTTGATTAATTCAGGTTAGGTTGGACACTGTCCAGTTCAGATCAGCCTCAGATGTTGAAGTTTGCTAGTTGGTTTTTTCATATTGAAATCAGTCTGACTCTGATCCTTATAAAATGTCTAATCTTAGTAAACAGCTGGTTTCTTTGTTGTTATTGCATTGCTGGCTGCTACAATAAATATATAAAATATAACAACTGTAGTCTTCTTACACTGATTTCATGATTCACAGTCTGCAACATGAAGCATTAATCCCAGGATTGCCTGATGACCTGGCCTTGAGATGCTTGGCAAGGATCTCACATGGATATCATGGCCTCCTTGAGTGTGTTTCCAAGAAATGGAGAGATGCAATCAGAAGTGATGAATATGCTCGATTAAAAGCCCTAGCGGGATGGTGCGGTAATTGGATATTTGTCTCTGCTGCTAATGGTAGCAGGTGGGAGGCCTATGATACCGAAGCTGACAGATGGGTCCCACTTCCAGTCATGCCCACTAGGCTAGGGGGTTCCAATTCCAATTCGTGCAATGGAATCATTGGGTTCTCGTGTGTAACAGTGTGCAACAAGTTCCTATTGATAGGTGGGCAAACTTTTTCTTCTATAAATGATCAGGAGGTGTTGAGTGACGTATTGGTGTTTGACCCTTTCAAGAAGGAATGGTACATGGCAGCCAGGATGGGAAGAGCCCGGCTTGGCTTTGCTTGTGCGGCTATATCAGGAAAGGTTTATGTGGCCGGAGGCCAAGACCTTACTTCCCCTTTAGGCTTTAGTGGTGCTGAAGTTTATGATCCTTGCAATGACAGGTCTGCTTCTTCTGTCCTGTATAGTCTTTCTTTCTAGATTTTTGCAATATATTCTTCTCTTGTCATGAGAATGTGTTTAAGTGTATTGTTCAGTTTAAATTTGCTATCCTGTTATAAATGATTGGATATATTTTACATAGATACTCCATTTTTCCTCAGATGGGACCATCTACCTCCAATGCCATTCCCCCTTGTAGGATGCTTCGGTCTGTCCCGTGGGGAACAGTTTTATGTTATTGGCAGGAAAGAACCTAGCACTACGCAGTACACACATATTTTATTTAGTACAGTGGAATATCAGTGGCAAGTTTTAGAGAACACAGACCCGTATATCAATTTTGGGCTTTCATCTGTGATCGATGAAATGCTATATGTCTTTGATGAAGAAACAGTGGAGGCTCTAGGTCCTGGTCAAAGACAGTTCGACATATTGTGCTCGTGCCCTGATTTTTTTCTCCCAAACCATGGCCGTCCATTGAGGCCTTTTGGAGCTTGTCTTGTTGGGTCCAAGCGGCGACTGTATCTTATTGGTGGACTGACTCTCAAGTTTGACACTCGATCTCGTGCATATTCTGTGGTGAAGCTGAACTCCACTCGGTTTTGTGAGGTGACAAGCTTGCCCCTGGAATGGCAGGATGCTAGACCGATGCTGTCTCAAGCTGGCCGTGTTGTGGGGTGTGCTGTCATGACTGAATGATTTGCCTCTTCTACTATTCCTTGTCTTTGATCAATTGTTTTCCCATAGAACTCCTGCTTTCTTTTCGTTCTTCTTAGGCACCATGTATTACTTGATCGGTAATTTCATTAATCAATAGTTTCTGAAGATTGCTGATCCCTATTTTGCATTGAAGCGTATTTAATTGTTGTAATATTGGGATGTGATCTTATGCATATGCAATTGTAGTTGTCAAATTTGTCCTAGAAAACAAAGAACTCCCTTCTAATAATTCTGATGAGTGATCATCATCAACTTCAATAATACACTAAAAACAAAAAAAAAAAGGATGACTCCTGATTTCCAATTTTTTCCTGAAAATATAAAACTTAAAGAGTGGTATGTTCTTCTTCTGCAGCATTAAATGTGTACCACATCAAATGCTTCCGAGTAACTTCATGCTAGGGTGACAATGTTTCTGTATGATGTGCTGTGCTTTTAAACAGGTCTAGTGACCCATTCTGTAGCTTAAATTAAGTCAAGATTTTGGTTGTACAATAACCTTCCTTTTAGGAGCCCTATATCGGAAGTGGCGTTTCAAGTAATTTGTTCGGTACATATTTTTTCCAAACAATCTTTCTCCCTTTTCTTCTCATAAATGTATGTTACAGATCAGGGAAACTAGAAAATGCCATTACAAACATATATCCCTCTTCTTAATATGATTATTTGTGTTTTAAATTTGTTATCATTTATCTTTTTGTGAAAGCTTCCTTTTGTTTTTGAAATTTTGGAAGGAAAGGAGAAATTCAGTCATTGCTTGTCTCACCTTCACTTCATGAACATGAATAGACCCAGTTTTGAATATACACGTCATATTTCTGTTGATCATCGTTTTAGCGTATGTTCACTGGCTTAATTTCTTCTTGCTTTGTTGTTATAGGTACTATATGTGGATTCAGAATCCAGTCTGTGAACAGATATTGCAGTAATACTTCTATTCTATTCCTATAATAAGCACAAGTTTAGTTAGTACATTTGAATTGATCTCATGCATGAATGTACTTGAGAAACTTTTAATCCTAATTAGGCATGAGTTTAATTAGTACATTTGACTTGATATTACCATGAATGTACTTAATTAAGACCAAATATATTTATCCCATTAATTCACTACTGGCATATAAAATAGTATGAACCGGGTGCAATAAACAAAATTTGTGTGCATCAGAAACAACTGGCAATAAACCCAGCAATTAAGATATTCCACTTATGAATCAATAAGACGTAACCATGAAATTTGATTGCATCAGTGGTTTTATAAAACAATCAGCAGTAACTGCAGCAGCATATTTTGGTCTTGGATCAGGACCAGGTGCAAACAAGAAATTGAGTGCATTTCTAATTTTATAAAACAATTGGTAGTATGTAAATTTGAGTGTTTCAAATGATTTTAGATAAACAATTGGCAAAAATCCCAATTATATATTCTGGTTTGGGGTTAAATTAAAAAACAATTTAAGTGCATAAAAGAACTGGTCAAATCCCAATTAAATATTGTGGTTTTGGTTTAACCAGGTGCAAATGCTAATTTAAAGTGTAAGTGGTCTTGCCAAACAGTTGGCAATTATCCAACTATCTAATCTGGATTTGGATTGGACCAGGTGCAGATAAGAAAATTTGAGTGCTTAGTGGTTTTGGTAAAACAATTGGCATTAATCCAATTTCGGTTTCGGCTTTGGACACATGGCACTTATCTGACCGAGTGTTCAACAGTTGTGATTTGAAGTGTTTTGTTATAAATAGGGCTGGAAGGCATTTTAGGGTTTCATAACAAGTTGAGCCGATTTCCTAGGCTCTATGAGAGTGATGGAAGCCAGGAGAAAGGAGAAGAGCATGGCCGGTAATGATCTGCGCCATCACTTCAATATCATTGCTTGCTTATTTCAGCATCATAGTTTGGTTCATATCTCATCTAAACTCTTCATTAATATTTATCTTTAACCTACTTTTGATTTTTTGGTTCTTATTTTCTTTTCCATATATGCCCCCAGGTAATAACTCTTTTCTCAACTATAGAAGTTAAAAGCATATATTCTGTAGGAAGGTTCAATCAGGTTGTGAGCAAACTTTCTTATGGAATTAAGTATTAGATATTTTGAGTTTGAATATGTGTTGGTTTTTCGTTTCGCAAAATGTGATTACGAGACGTAGAATTTGTTTAACAGAAAATTACAGAACATGCAATAAAAAAAGTTTGCTTGATTATCACAAATCATTTATGGGAAATATTCTTCCATATGGTTCAAATTAATTTAAGAAAGCATTTTAACTTTTGTAGAGAGCGAAATGGAGTAACAATAATACATGAAGTCTGCATGAGTTACCAAACTAACATTGCTCCGGTGTCTAAGAGGCGTTGTACAAACAATGCTTAGCTATGATTCTGTGAAGCACTTGGGCTACAATATCAAATAGGTGCTTTCCAACAATTTTAACTTTTAAGGTATTCTGGCAACACATGATTATTTAAAATCTGTAAACAGGGGAAAGAAAATATTCTCTAATTCCTGACATGTTAAAGGACACACCAGAAAGGCTCCCTTTCAGTACAAAAAGATGTGTTATAGACAGCCTACCTACCATTAATTGCAATAAAAAAAAAGAAATGCTATAGGCTAGAATATGAAATAATTTGCTTTGTCAGGAATTAAGTAACAGCATTGCAGTCATGCTGATGTATGACTACGTATCTTGAATCAAGCACAGTCAACAAGCTCCCAAGTCTTGAGTTAGACATCCTGTTACACTCAACTTGACAGGCTTTTTCTAGTACCACTGACAATTTCTACCATATCAGTGTTATTGGTTTTGTGGCAAATGCCAGGAGAATTCATGTGAGGCTAATTTGTGCTTGATTTTTATCTCGATATTGGAATGACAAAATATTACAATGCTGACCAAAACTGTTGAACAGTCTCTTCTTCATAAAAAAATACCACTTGCATAAATTTGTTTGTCTCTTTTTCGTAATGGCTCGGTTTCTTCTCAATCTCCATAGAGTTGAACAGTCTGAAAACTGAGACAAACAGGTTTTGCTCGCTAGCATCTTTAGTGAAGGCGTGCTGGTGGTGTTACATGTAATGTTTTTTGAATTTCTAAACATCGAAAGAAGATAACATCGAGCAAATTAGTGTAACATCAATTTTTCTACCAGTGGCTGGCCATGACATCGATTGCACTGGTTCGGTACAGCTGTGAGTAGTACTAGAGGAAGCTTGAGTGGTTGAGAGTAGCAGAATGTCTATCTCAAGTATAAATTAATTACTTGAGTCTTAATTGTAATTTGTTTATGTCAATTGGAAGCATCTTTTATAAAAATGCATTTAAACGGTTTTTGCCGTTAAATGGTGGTTAAGTAATTTACTGATTCTTTAGATGAGCTTGATTTTCCCATAGTTGAGCAATTTCACATATTCTTGTCCCTTTCATCACCAATGGCGCTTGTTGTAGTTACAAACGTTGGGTCTGGTCATTGAAAAAAAAAAATAGTTTGATTCTTGTCACGATTACGACCACCTCTTGTACCTACAAACCTCCATTTTGATGGAAGAGACAGAGGTACTGAGATTGCACAAGTATGGATAGAATATAGCAATCTTAATTGAAAAATCAGGTGAAAGAGGAAGATAAAGCCGAGCATATATGCTATTGTTTTAGCTGACCAATGTTGTTTTTGAAGGACATTGGTGATTAGAATTGAGCAACAAACAGAGGGTTTGATCATGAAGCTAGTTGAGGCAGGTAGTATATGTGCGGAATATTATGTTATATTATCTATATATATAGTTCTCATCATTGTAATAGGTAATTATTTTTAGAATAGTACACAGTACACACTCGGTATCAATAATGTGCAAAAAATTAGCCAACGGTTCTAACATTTCCTGGAAGATAACATTATTATTTAAGTTAGTCGAATTGATTAGTAATTTAGGAGGCATCATCGTTCAATTAACCAAATAGTGTTGAGTCAAATAATATTCCTTTTATTTGGTTTTAGCTACACCAACTTATCAATTAACGACTCACCTGCTACATAAGTTATTTAGTAAATAATTTTCGAAAAAATGTAAAATATTCCACAAATATTTTTTTTAAATCACTTTATGTTCGTAAATCAAGAGCTCCGCAACCTAACTTTTAGAATTTTTTTAGGGGTAATTTGATATATACCACTCAATAACTATGAAATTACATATTTCACCCTCCAAATTCTATGATTACATATTTACCATACTGAATTTAGTAACTCACATATTTATTCAATTAACTAAAAAATTGAGATTAATTATATTTAATCTTATTTAAAATATAATTAAGCATCTATCCCTTCCTCTTCCTCTTCCCCTTCTTTCCCTTCCTCGTGCGTTAAGTTTCTGATATTAAATCATATGAAATTTCATACACTTGAGGATATAAGTATATAACATTTCTGTATGCTTAAAAACACTTGAATCTTATAAATCATTTGGAAAAAAAAATTATAAATCAAACATTAAACAATTTCATACAATTAACTAAAAATATAAGTCATGCCCTGATATGATAGCTCCGGCGATCACCAGTTGCCGACAAGGCGACAAGTGACTCAATCCATTCTCCAAGTCTCCAACTATACTTTCCATGACCAGTGTTCTTAATTCGGCTGGCCGTGGTCGGGAAAGGGAGGAATCAGGTCAGAACCAATTGTAAAGAAAAGAGATAGGTGCTTAATTATATTTTATATAAAATTAAACATAATTAATCTCAGTTTTTAGTTAATTGGGTAAATATATGAATTATTAGAATTTAAAAAATCTGGTTGAACATATTCATAGTATTGAGAAAACTTCAGAAGCGACACAAAAAACGAATCTAACCAATCATGCTTAGAATCGCTTGAATGCATGCGTTCAAATTCAACTAAACATAAATTACGTTTTCACATCCTCAACACAAACATCAAATATAATAATTATTTATTCATCCAGTATTAAAAAAAAGAAACATTGAACAAATGGGATGCTTATAAGCATTCAACTTCGGACATAATATTTTTCCTTTAAAAAAAATATGATATAGACACCTAAAACATTTTTTTATCTAGACAAATATACGTATAAATTGTAAAAAAATGCTAAATAAAAAATACTTATAAATTAGTAAATATAATGTAATTGCAATTCTACTGATGAATTGACAAATGCTAGTAGCACAATATCTGTTGTTCTTAGATAAATCTAAGGAGCAGCATATATATTTTCACTAAAATATAACAAGCATTTTTTAATTAGCATGAGATGATAATTATAGTTTTGCATTGAATTTTAAACATACTAGTACCAAGAAATTACTCCATGCATATTTAAGATCATCGATCAAACATTAATTTAATGTATGATTTGTGAACTTTTTCTGAAAATTTAATACAGTTTTCATTAATTAATTGAATATGGAATTAAGATACATTGAAGTCGATAAGCAAAAGTTTAGTGTGTAGATGAAAATAAAACTTCTGGTTGTTGGCTGATTAAAACATCTGGTAGTTGGCAAACATATTTTCAGTGAAGCAAACGAAAATCTGGGTACTGGTAGCTTTCATTTTATAATAAAAGGTAGCATGGCGTCATTTTTTTTTTAATATGGTCAGAGCGTGATTGACATGTAAAGTTAACTACCCCACAATCCGACAACGCTAGATTCAATATGTAACGTTTCCATTTTAAATAATTTGTTGGTCCTTTCGTTTTTAAAAATCTTTATTAGTAATTATTTTTAGAGCGAGGCTATGGTGACATGCATATTACACACTCAATGGTGGACTCATATTTTTATTTTTAGTTGATTTGAATTATTTAATATAATCTTCAAATGAACATATTTGATCAAATTTTATAATTTTTTTAATAAAATTTACTATATTTTAGATAAGTAGAAAATAACTTGATTTGAAAATTTCTGACTGTTCAAAAACAGTGATATTATACATATCTAAAAAAAATAAAAAAATATATATAAAAAATTTGGTGTACAAGACATTTTGATATGAAGACTATTTTTAACAATTCAGATTGACTATTTAAAATTTAAATATAAAAATATAGATTGATAGCACAAGTGAATTGTAACATGCATATCATTACTTAAGTATTAAAAATTCAACAATTTTATATTTATTTTGATACTCGTCTTCAGTAGTTTTAACTATTTAATTAGTCTGCTTGCATTTTTTTTCAGTACGTAAATAATCAGATACATTTAAGAAATAATAATAAAATTATTAATTTTATTCTCCTAATACTGTTTATAAACAAAACATTAAGAAATAATAATAAAATTGTTAATTTTTTTTTAGTAAGAAAATTGTTAATTTTTTTAACCTAATAATGCTGTTTATAAAACAAAACAAAAACAAAAACACATACCCGCGTACTCCCCGTAGTCTGCTTGCACTGTCTCGTCTCTCTGATTTCTAACAAAACATTAATTCTTGAATTTGTTATTCTATTTTTTAAACAGACGACACTGTACTAATTCCTTAGACAGCTCTGATTTTCAGCGGCATCAACCTACTCGACAAATGAAGAAAGAGGAGGATGTGGAAGAATAAAACATGAATGCCATCTCCAAACTCTATTTCAATCGATTGGATGGGTGAAGAATAGTCACTAATTCGGATTAGTACTATTTTGAGCTACTATTCAATGTTTGGGTGTGTTTGAATTAGCGAATAGTCACTATTTTTTGTTTGTTTTTTTTTAGATTTTCTCACTATTCTACTAGATTATAATAGGTCCGATGCCCATCTGACCTACCTTGATTCGATGAATGTAATGACCATTTGATTGCATTAAGATTCGTGCAAAAATACATTAAAACCTGTGCAAGTCTTTTCCAATTTTCGTACGCACATATCTCAAAACCAATCGTACCGTGTTAGAGCTAATCGAACCTAAAAGTAGGCCCGATACCCATCGGACCTACTCCTATCTCATTCTACTAATCCTACAGAATGTCAGATTAGCTACTATTCTCAAAATTGAGATTAACTCTATTCTTGATTCGTCCAAATGCACCCATAGAGTATGTTTAGTTATAAAACAAGAATAACTAGAATAGTCAAATAAAAAATAACTATTATTTGTCTTATTAAAATATTCAAATCTCAACTCTTAGGAATAGTTTATTCTAACAAGACAAAAAAGTTGGATTCACTATTCTAATTATTCTAACTCAATCAAATACCGAATATACTATTCTAAATAGTTTAATTTTAAAAATAACATATTCTCAATTCAATCAAACATATCCTTAGAGAGTAGAAAATGTTGAAAGAAAATATACTTGTTTATAATGAATAAAAAATACAAGTTGCGTAAATAATTAATCAAGTTGCATACATAAATCAATTATATATTGATAAGAAACACCAAACCAGATCTCAATCAGAAAATTCAAGATTAAGTTGCACACATAAATTTAAAAGTTATTTATAAATAAATAATTAAGTTATACGGATCGGGTAATTAGGTCGACCCGTGAGCGTGACCTATTCGTGAGGTCCATGTTAAATAATTTCAACCCGAGTCAGATTGGGTTAAAAGAAAATAATATAATAATATTGACATGATCTGTTATTTTTTTATTATTATTTTTTTTAGGAAAAGTCCGTGGACGTGACATCTGTTGACATTTTAAAACCTGTTACAAGGGTACTCACATTGTTGAAGACTTGAAGCTAGTGAGATTTTAGATTTGATGAGAGAATATTTTTACGAGATGTTTGGATGTGTTTTCTTCTAGTATGAAATTGATTTTTTTTTTTTTCCAATCTCTGTTCCATTTTTATGTTTGAATCATCAAGAATGTATACTATTTGGAAAACTTTTATTCTCACTAATCCGTTAATTCATGTGTATTGGATGGAATAATAACTATTCTTCGTGTGGAAAATCGCAAGTTCAAAATTCGAAATGAATAATTTTTTGTGGATATTAAATAGTTTGGCGACTTGACCTCCAACTCTTGCTAAAAAAATAGCAACTATTCTCGGGTATGAAGAGAGAAAAAAATTTCTATCTTGGATTTTCACTATCGCAGTTTTGAAATTACGAAGTTAACGTTACTTTTGCGATCTCCACGTCGTGAAAATTCGTTTGAGATCAATTTGCTTAACTTTCTTTTTTATTAGCACCACATTAACACTATTTTTCCTGATTACAAGTTTACAACTATTCACTATTGCAAATACACAATTTAAATAGCAAAGACTTCTATGGACTTAAGAACCAATTTGTAAAATGAACATATTTTTATTTTCAAAGATCAAACAGTCGATCCGAACCGTTCATCTTGTTCTCCATATTAATATGTGCTTGGAGACCAAATTTTACATTTTTCTGAATTTTTTTACTATTTATTAAGATGGGTATAAAATTCAATGGTCTGAATTTGATATTTTTTGTACCCATCTTAATAAATAGTAAAAAAATTTAGAAAAATGTAAAATTTGGTCTCCAAGCACATATTAATATGGAGAACAAGATGAACGGTTCGGATCGACTGTTTGAACTTTGAAAATAAAAATATGTTCACTTTACAAATAGCTCCTTATGTCCATAGAAGACACTCTCTTTAAATAATATTTTTACTAATCTAAATAACACTATTTTCACACTAACATAATAACTATTTATTCTTATTTATTTATTGTCATATACTAATTTTAATTTCTCTATCCTTACACTAATTCAGTAATTCTTGAACGATCTAAACTTACAAAGATTTCCTAGAAAAAATTAGATCAGACCAAATTATTTTTTTTCACGATGTTGTGCTTCATATTTCTCAAGTTTTTCAAATAAAATATATTAAATGCATTAGTATGACAATACTCAAATTGGATAGTTATACTTGTATCCGAACTCTGTGAAAATTATCATGATATGAACTTTCTTAATTCAATTTTTTACTTATAAAATAATGATTTAAGTTATCGAAAATTATAATAATTTTCTCATTATTTTAATATCATCAATATATTTTATACGGTTAACTAAGGAGAAATTTTTAATTTGATATACTTATACAATTTTATTATATGTTAAGTAGTTATCATACTTTAGATTATTAGAATTGATCAATAAATTATTAATAACTATTAATTAGAGAATTAGTACTGATAACTAGTCTCTGAAAAAAAATACAATTTCTCAATAAGTACCTTTCTCATATTAGATTTTTTTCATAACTATTTTTAAAATACAAATCAAATATTTGTTTCAACATATTTTTATAATCATTACAACATATTTTTGGGTTTTTATATCCGAATTTTTTTATCCAGTACGTGACAATCAAACATGTTGTTAATATATAGTTGAGTAAGGCTTGGGTGCTATGAATAGCATAAGGTCATCCGTGCTACGATCTCAAAAATCTATTGTATAAACTTCAAACTTTGATTTAAGTAGCTGAATAGATTGGTTATATAATGAACATATAAAATACCAATTTTTACTATTTTTTATGATTTATAAAATATTGTAAAAAATAGTCTAAAATATTGACAATTTTATTTTATTTTTAAGTCATTTTTTGTCAATTTTATAAATCATAAAAAATAGTAAAAAAATCTCAAAAATAATAAAAATTAGTATCCTACAACTTAATTATGTAACTAATTTATTGAGATACTTAAATCAAATTTAAAATTTATTTGATAAGTTTTTAAAACCGTAACACAAATGGGGTCTTGTGCTATTTATAGCACCCAAGCCTATTACTAGTTATATACTAAACAGTTTGGGAAAATAGGAAGTGGTGAAGTTTGTGGGGTACAGCTGGAGCAGGTTAAGGTATTTGTCTACCGTGTTCAGACGATCCGCGGCTAAAAAGAGTAAGCAAGGGCAATAGAGTCAATTCATAGCTGAGTCTCTCTCTTGTTTTATCCGTCGGCCGTCGCTAGTGTTTGTCTCTCACTGCCTACCCAGTCCCAGTCGAGTCCGTATCCTCTGAGATATCTCAATTTTTGCGTGACCGACGTGTCCGGTGCCTATTCGGGGAAGCGTACGGGGCCAGTTCTATTTGAGCTTTGAGATTCGTGCAAAACGTATTGAACGATTGAGATATTCCAAAAAGTCACGCAAAGTTTGAGATATCCCAGAGGATGCAAATTCGTCCCAGTCCCAGTCCCAAGCCAATTCCAAATCGGCGGCTCTTTTTCTTCTTCTCTTCTCTCTCTATCATCAATTCTCTCGCTCTTCATCCCCTTCTTTCCTTGAAGTTTCTCATACTCACCTCCAGGCCCAGATCAGTCAATCAGATCCCTGATTTTTCGACGAAGGTTCAGCTAGTTTTTTTGCGCTCCACAATTAATTAAAGACGAACTCTTTTCCTTGACTCGCTTTTCAACTGGACCGACCCGAAACAAAGAAAGAGAAGCAACCTCCATCTCTCATGCTGCTTGATTGAGTTGAGATCTGCTTGCTTTCGTTTGTTTTATGGCTGAGATGCGGCGATACTCAGTAACTCCTCAACTAAGTAAGTTTTTTTTTTTTTTTTTTTGTGATTTTCGTTCTATTTTAGTGAAATCTCTCTGAAACCCTAGTTATGTTCTTTGTTACCTGTTGAGCATCAATTCTTATTATTAATTGTTCGTTCTCTTGATTTCCGTTGATGATACCCTTTCTCTGTTGCTCCAAACTTAATATTATTTAACTTGTTCGTACTGCAGCAAACACCCCCCCCCCACCCACACACACACACACACAACTTGAAAGCTTAATTGAGGCAAATTTGGGTTCGGTTTAGGTATTGAATGGGCTCCATTTTTTTTACCAGCAAGCATTGTACGGGTGTTCTTCTCTGCTTGCTTTTATCTCAGCTATTTTCACTGATATATGATTTTAATTTACAGATATTGAACAGATACTACAGGATGCTCAGAGTAGGTGGTTACGACCAGCTGAAATTTGTGAAATACTCCGCAATTATAAGAAATTTCGCATTGCTCCAGAGCCTCCAAATAGGCCTCCCAGTATGACTCACTTATATGTGTCTTTCATTTGCTCATTCCTAGTTTATTTTTCTTTCAAAGGTTTATCCCTGTAAACATAAAAGAAAGGCAAAATACAGAAACTTGTACCTGGTAACTTCAATCAGTAAACTCTCCAGAAATAAGTAAAACTTCAAAGTGAGGTACGCTACTGGATCAGGCTGTGTATTGAACCATGTTGATATGTGTTCTGAGCTTTTATGGTTTTTTTTAGTTGTTTTGGTTACTAATTTTGAACTTTTATTGGTTAATTTTAGGCGGTTCACTATTCTTATTCGATCGCAAAGTGCTGAGATACTTCCGCAGGGATAACCACAACTGGAGAAAGAAGAAAGACGGAAAGACAGTCAAGGAAGCTCATGAGAAGTTAAAAGTATGATGCCTCAATTTTTATTCTGTACTCTATATTTCTTTGTATGGCTATTTATAATTGGTGAAATGCCTGTTCATTTTGGTTGGTCTGTACCTTGTTCTGATTTGTATTTACCTGTGCCCGCCTGGCCCTGGTTTATTTTCTTTTCCTTAATGTTGTGTTTTCATGGTTTTAATTGCACCATGTACCACATTGATTCTTTATTCATGTGTGTGTGTGTGTACTCTTTGGTGATTCAGAACCCAAGGAGTGGATTTTAGTATTTATTACAAGATCATTATTGTCATTATCAGTGCTAATGCCAGGTCAACCACCAAGTCCAGAATACATATGCTTATTATTCCAATTAGTAAAAAATTGCTTAGCTAGTTTCACTAAAGCATTTGCTTTATATGAAGGATGGAAGTGTCGATGTACTGCATTGCTACTATGCCCATGGAGAGGACACTGAAACCTTCCAGAGACGTACTTACTGGATGCTTGATGAGTTAGTCTTATTATCATTATCATTTAAATCATTGTTGCTTTTTATGATATGATTCTGTTGTTCTAAACTCATCCACATAATTTTTTCAGGCAATACACACATATTGTTCTGGTTCACTATCTCGAAGTCAAGGTAATAATATCGTGCAACTTATTATAAAAGAAAATAAGTTATGTTGTTGACTATTATGAAGATGATATTGATTGTTTGATTTGTGTGGTTACAGGGTGGGAAACAGAATTACAGCAGACTTAGAGAAGTTGAAGCAAACAACAGCAGTAGTCCTCTGGGTTCTAACTCTTTTACTACTAGTTCAAGCCAGCCGCCTTCGCAATTTGCTGAAGCTGCAAGCCCCAATAGCGCTCAAACCTCAGAGCTTGATGATACAGAATCAGGTACTACTGTTTATTGTTTTAGGGCTAAACTAAATTTGCGACACATTAATAATTTCTGGGATTTTCTAACATTAAACTGTAGGTATTCATAGTTAGTACCTCACTGTATATACAAGCCTATCCTGCTGTCCATAGTATATAAAATTACAAGAGCCATAGGTACAACCCGGTTTTTGTAAATCCTCAACTACTACACATAACAAAACATTCTGATATGGAAAAGAAGATGTTCAGCGATGCACTTAAGAAAAATACCTGGCTTGCATGTAAATTAGTAATAAAGTAGTGCATGACTTGAAGGAATAGAATTGACTGATGCATGGACCGGGTCATGCACCGTTTGTGTTTCCAGTGTATCTAAAGAGAAATTCGGTGCAGCAGATAATTCCCTGCGAGCAAGAACAGGCACCCCAACCAGTGCCCTCGCTGGCGCCGGACACCACCCTTTCCTTGAGATGCGGCAGTATGATGCTGGACCTGTGATGGCTAACCCCCTTTTCAACCGCTCTGTGTCTGCATATAACCAATGTCAGTATTTATATATTTATACCCCTTGTACTCTTTACTTTCTATGTAAAACATTGAACCGTCAAAATTTATTCACCTTATCATATGACCATCGACTATAAAGTTTCTCGTAATTTCAACAAAGGTACCCATATTAATCTTTTTTTCCCCTCACGGATGCAGAGATTGCCAGGGAGGAAAGTCTAGTTTGGGACATGTTTGTAAGTAGATGGGCATGTTTGGGAAAAGTTAAATAGTTATTATGTTTTCTAGGGGTATGTTTCATATTTGCTATGGTTTGCTAACACCTTAATATTTTTTATTAAAAAAATTGTTCTTGATTTGAAATTAATTTATTTGTTGTGGGCTGACTTGTAGTTCTTGCTTTCATTTCAGGTTTTAATGGGGAAGTGAATCCATTGACCCCTAATAAAGAATTTTATGGAGTTTCTCAGCAAGATATATCTAGGGTCCTTGGCGAAACTGGGGTCGATTTTGGACTAACAGTTAGTGGTTCACAAACAGAGTCTGAGCTGGCTCCGTGGGATGAACTACTTGAGCAATCTTTCAGTAACTCGGGGTATACTACTGCATTAACCCCTGAAGAATCTTTCACTGCTGGTATCAATCTGAAGGAAGCTGAAAACAATGGTGCTGAAAGTGCATTCATGTCACAGGTATATATTCTCAAAATAAGTTATCATGTGCATTAGTTGCCCTTGTGTTATTGAGTGGACCACTTTTTATGCAGCTTGGAGACTCTGATATAGGCTGCCTTGTTAGATCGAGCAACCAGGCCAGCTCCAGCTCCAAGGTTTGTAGGGACGATGCGACTTACAATGCTCTTACAAAACAATCATCTCTAGACCTACTCAAGATAGAAGCTGATGGTTTAAAGAAGTATGACAGCTTCTCTCGATGGATGAGTAAAGAGCTTGGGGGAACAATTGATGAGCTGAGTGCAAAATCCAATTCGGACTTGTACTGGAGTACAGTTGGTGTAGATGCTGATGTTGTAGGAGAGTCTAGTATTACCATCTCTAATAGTGATAATTTGGACACAGATATACTGAGCCCTTCTCTTTCCCAAGACCAGCTTTTTAGTATTATTGACTTCTCACCAAGTTGGGCATATGTTGGATCTGAATCTAAGGTAGGTATAATGCATTATTTGCATATTGATCCTTGTGTGCTTTAATTTAGCAACTTACGAGCTAATGCTGTGCAGGTTTTGATCATGGGTACATTCTTGATAAGAAAGGAGGAAGTAGATAAATGCAACTGGTCATGCATGTTTGGTGAAGACGAAGTGCCAGCTCAGGTTCTCTCAGATGGGACCCTCCGTTGCTATGCCCCGCTTCACAAGCAAGGCAGGGTACCATTTTACATTACCTGCTCAAACCGTATTGCCTGTAGCGAAGTACGCGAATTCGAGTTCCGTGAACCATCGCCTTTCAGCTCTGATATGGAGACTTCAGAACTTTCTGCTGTAAACTCTATAAACGAAATGCATCTCCACATACGATTAGAGAAATTACTCGCTGTGGAACCGGTGAGCAAATTTGTCCAGAAACCCAATGTATCTGATCTGTGCAACAAAATAACCGCTTTGCTGGTTGACGATGATGAGTGGTCAGATCTCTTGCAATTGACTGACGGCAGAAATCAGCTAGTTGAAAAGTTGATGAAAGAAAAGCTGCACTCATGGCTTATACAAAAAGTGTCAGAAGAGGGTAAAGGGCCCAATGTACTGGGTCAAGAGGGACAAGGTGTTATTCATCTAGCTGCTGCTCTGGGCTATGACTGGGCCATGAAGCCAATAGTAGTCGCTGGTGTAAGTGTCAATTTTAGGGATGTCCATGGCTGGACAGCGCTTCACTGGGCTGCATCCTGTGGCAGGTTTTGATTTTTGACCATATATGTATATATATTTTAAAGGTCAGTTTAAAAAAATAAAAAATAAAAATCAAGGCCAAGTGTCTAGAAATTTAAGCAAATGATTCAATCAGGTCATATTAGGCAATAAGAAACAGAAGAGAATTAAATGACACAACCAACTTTTAGCATCTAAACAACTTTCATATTAAAAATTTGAGCAGAGATATAAATTTGGCATAGAGAACTAATATTTCAAATCACAATGGTGTTTTGAGATGGTTGTTCAATACTAATTGATTTTGTTTTTTAATTTTGTACTTGCTTGATGCTAGGGAGAGAACAGTTGCTGCCCTAAAAACACTCGGAGCAGATCCAGGTGCACTCACTGACCCAACTCCTGAATTCCCTAATGGAAGAACACCTGCGGATCTGGCATCTACAAATGGCCACAAGGGCATTGCTGGCTTTCTCGCAGAATCTTCTCTGACAAGCCACCTTTCAACACTCACTCTAAAGGACTTGAAAGTCAATAAAAAACACCTTGATTCCTTTGACAGCTCTGAAGAGAGTTCATCTCAAACTGGGTCGTTAAAAGATACCTTGAGTGCTGTTCGAAACGCAACTCAAGCTGCTGCAAGAATTAACCAGGTTTTCAGGTTACAATCATTTCAGAGAAAGAAGGTGGCTGAACTGGATAATGCCAAGGATGACATAAATGAGGACCCACTGTCACTTGTTACTCTTAAAAGCGCCACTAAAGCGGCCGGCTCACGTGATATGCCTTTGAGTGCAGCAGCAGTTCGTATCCAGAACAAGTTTCGTGGGTGGAAAGGGAGGAAGGAGTTCCTCATAATTCGCCAAAGGATAGTCAAGATCCAGGTACTGTTCGTTCTTTTGCTCATTGTGAACCCCTCCTTGAAATAATGATGAGATGATAGTGTAATTATTTAAATAAATTTGTAGGCTCATGTGAGAGGTCACCAAGTGAGGAAGCGGTACAAAGAAATGGTATGGACAATCAATACAGTGGGGAGGTTATTGCGGTGGAGGAGGAGAGGTGCTGGCCTACGTGCTATAAAGTCAGAAAATCCTAGCCTGGTGAATGGTTATGGTTCCAGCAGCAGTGAGATCGATAATAGCCAACAACCTCCTAAAAGAGTTGAGGATTATGATGTATTGAAAGAAGGAAGAAAACAAACAGAGGCTAGACTGCAGAGAGCCCTAGCTCGAGTCAAGTCTATGGTGCAGTATCCGGAGGCCCGTGACCAGTATCGCCGACTCATCCAAGAAACCCAGGTCTAATATTTAATCAAAATTTTCATTTGTTGCATTGGGTTGACTCATTTTGTTGATGGAAATTGTTGACTTGGACTCGATCACAAACCTGAACCAATTTGAACATTTTTTCCTATTAAAATTTTAAATGATGTGAATGTTGTTTTAACAGACAGAGGAGAGGATAATGCATGTGAGTGAAGAGGTAGATGGTGATGATTTGATGGTAGGACTGGAGGACCTGTGTGAAGATGAGATTTCCATGCCGAGTTATTGATGCAACCCTAGAGCAGAGCTTATATAGAAAACCATCCTTTAGAATAATTGCTAGTTGTAGCTGTAAATCACTAGTTTTATTATTTAGCTGTTGACTTAAAAATTACCTTTATGCTGTGTTTATGTTATGTATGATGATGATGGTACTGCTGGATATCTATGCCTATAATTATTATAGTAGTATACTAACTATCAGAATTAATCGAGGCTTGTTCAAATGTGGTCTCAACCTGAATGTCGGCTAAAAGGGTGCTATTAAACTCCTAGATAAAACTAGTAGTCAAACATCCTGCCATCATCTATTCCTTTTCTTCTATTAAAGCAATTAATAATGCAATAAAACTACTACACTATAGCTATATCAGATAAGTCGGACAACATTTTAATTATCAGTATTTCACAATACTGGCATGCTCCAAAGATTTGTACTAATATTCTACTATTTTGTATCATCGCTAATGGTACCGAAACCGTAACCAAAAGAAAATATGTTATATTTCTGAAAGTATTCTAACACTTTTGTATTTTATGATTTATCTAATTTTCAGTCTATCAAAGCCATTAGTAGTATCAAATTGTAATATAAATAATTGAGCTAATTATTAGAATTCTTCGTTTAGGTTGTAAGACTAATAACAAAATGGATCCAAATTAAGCAACAAAGGAAACAAAATAAAGCAAGCAGAATTTCAGTTTATTTAATCATTTAACGTAAAGAAATGAGTTTTCAAATCTTAAATTTATACTCAATATATAATATACTTCTGTTAGAATTTTACATATTATATGGTGTATGCGAACGTTTGGCGCAAACTCACTCTGTTACTTTTTTAGAGAATTCCATAATTTAGCTTCGTTAAGTGTAAAATGAAGGATCATGAAGTTCTTAAAACAGAAAATTACATTTTATGCACAGACTGTCTTTAATGTCTTTAATATCAACTAGAGGTAAAGAATCGATCTACTCCATGCATCCTTTAATATCAATTAGATATTAAAATATTTCTGAAAAGTGTTAATTCTTCCTGAAGGGGTCAATGATTAAAAAATAAATCCTTGCTAAAGAATAAAATATGTGTTGTAGTATGTAAAAAAAAAAAAACTAAATACCCTTACATTGTTGCATGATTTCAAGCTATGTAGGCTTTTTAAGATGAGCAACTCAAGCATGAGCAGTTGTTGACAAGCCAAGGCAACAAAATAGGTAGCACTTGTCAACCACAACATGTTTTCATTGCTCTCCTCAGCAGCTTGAAAGAGTTAATATGAATAATTAGGCAATGGAGAATTGGATATAAGTGACAGAAGAAGATGGGTGCTTGCTTAATTGCTTTATCACAAATACAATTACAATTAATTGCATACCACTTGTAGAAAACAACACACAACAAGTAACAAAAGACAATGTGTAGACATTCTTTGGTTTTGACCAGCAGAAATCTGAATGCCAATCCCACATGATAGATGATACAGCATACAATGATTACAGTACTTGAGAAAATGCTACAAGCTAATAACCTATTAACCTCACCAACAGAAGCAAACAAATGCTGTAACGTAGCCAATTATCAACTTCGCATCCAAGAAAATGCTACACTTGCAAGCTTGTATATCTCATAGTATGAATTTGTTCCACAAAATCAAATAAGTTTTACTTTAGCAACAAAAATTACCCAAATGAACTATACCATATGAAAAAAAAAAAAAAAAAAAAAACTATCAACATATGCTCCATGACCAAATTTACACCAACAAATACTTTCAAACATCATGAACGAAATGCCTGTTGAAGCTCCTCAAAAGGCACCAAAATGATCATTCTCTATTCCATTGCAATGAGAAGGAGAAACAGACAAAAACTCACAAAGCCAAGAATTGCTTCAAGATTTTCCAGATGTGATGGTCTCTTTGTCTGCTGTCGCTGCCTGCATACCTCTGCACTCAGATCCACCACTTGTCTCCTAAGCTTTACCATTTCCTAATACAGAATCACCTCACTAATTATAAAAATAATGCAGTTATATAACTTCATTGCATAATGAAAAACAAAACCTGGTCTTCATGCACTTTTTTTAGGTAAATTTAAGGTATTGTTGAATATAAGCAGAGTTAAATGAAACTATGCAATACAGAAATGAGGTTGTAACCTGTTTTTGACCTTTAACATTTGGAATATTTTTCTTTACAGGCACCAATTTGTACCGTTCTAGAACTTTCCAAGGGTACTTTTGTAAAGATAGATAATTTGACACAGCCTTATGTATCTTTCTCACTTTGTTGGAGATGTGCCCCACACGTTGCATGTTGGATTTGAGATAGATGTAGGGGGCAATAGTACTATAGTCACCAAATTAATACAATGGGCAAATATGAAATAATTGCTGCAAATAAAAGGCCAGATTCCCAAAATGGGAATTTGGTAATTGCCATAACTTCTAAAAGGTACAAATAAGAATTGAAATAACGGACTTTCAGAAGTAGGACACTATTTGGTCTTACTGCTTCAAATTCCTTTTTTTTAATGGTTGGCAGCGAAGCGCCGACAAATATATTTGATGAAAAAGAGAGTTTAATTACAAGTATTTACAAGTTTCTTACTGCTTCAAATTCACACTGACAGTGTACAAAAAAATATTTTTTGAAAAAAGAAAAGTGTAAATGATTAATCCAGATAAAATTCATAATAACAATAGGAAAAGTTTCCCTCAGTATTATGCTTTTTCTAGAGAATAATTCTAGGGAGAAGTTTCCCTATAAGGCTATAACAATAGCAATTTTGCAAGTTTCCCAATCAATAGTTACAAAATAAAAATAACCAGTCAATTTTTGCAAGTTTCCTGTCTGTTGCATAAATAATTGACAATTTTCTAATAGTTGCAGATATATAATCTTGAAAATATCAAAATATTGTCATCATAGGCGATTTCACCGAAATAGCACGAGTTACAGTAATTTCAGTTATCTCGATTGACTATAAAAAGTTGCTGTAATTCGCACCTGAACCCAATCTTATAATAACTTGAACAAAACGAGCAAATTAGACAGATTTCACAACGCAACTCATAGTTCCACTAGTTTAAAAGGCACTAATAATTAGCAAAGAAAACATGCTAAGTAAGACTAGAACATAAGCGCAAAAAGAAGTCAGATCTTATGTTAAAGAAAAGTAGTGCCGAATTGAAGCAACATAATGCACTGATATCACTTGCAAGATGCAATAGTCGCAACAATATATAAGGGGTAAAAAGATCTGACAAAATGGAGTTTGCTTGGGAGATAAAAGTATTAATTACCTGGGCATGTAGGTCGGTCTGACGAAGTGTGGGAGGACGGAGGGAAGAGAGAAGAAGAGAGGCTCTGGCGCATTGAATCGCCATCTGAGGCGTAATAGTAGCTATTAGTTCTCCTCCGCTTTCTTCCACTGATTCGATCGAGGCCGAGGGGTTTACTTTTCCTTTATTCATCATGACCAAGAGATTACAAACAGATCTGTAAAGTTTACTCTCTCTCTCTCTCTCTCAGTTGCCGCCAGATGAGTGAGGAACGCAGGCAGAACGCTCCAATTTGAATTTTAAGTTCGAGAAAGGGATCAATTTCATTTGAGTTCTCTTCTAACATTGTAAAATAATCTGTACTGTACACTGTACAGTATACCCCCTCCCTCACCTGGGCCTAGGCCCAAGGGTTTCTCAGCTGGGCCTAATCCTGTTAGAAAAGCGATTGAAAAAAAATATATATATCTCTGGACTTCGTTTTGTTTTCTTTGAAAACTATTTGACAAAATCTTGTAAAAAAAAAAAATTTAGTCATTTAATTCCCCTCTTCTGAATCGTTAACAATAGTTCAAACTTCAAACTGTTTGCTATAAATTGAAAATAGACTTCATTTTGAATCCTGGTGCTCGTTTTGTTTTTGTAGCGGTCCGATTTTAATTGAGCACAAGGACTTCGTTTTGTTTTCGTAGTGGTCCGATTTTAAGTCCTTGTGCAGGGGGTGGCAACGAGGTGAATTATGAACTTTTTTTTTTTTTGAGTAAAAGGTGAATTATGAACTTAAAAATTGGGTTTTAGATTGAGACTGTTCGATTTGAATCCGAGACAATCTATTTAGAAGTGTAGCACACATATTCCGAGAGATGGATTCGAATTTCTAAATGATTTCAAACAATGGATTTGAATCAAACGGTCCCAATATATATTCAAAATTGAGTTACTTTAGGGTATTCGGACCCAACGAGCTGGACCTAACTTGAACTCGTCACGAGCAAGCTGAAATCTCAGCTTGAATTCGTGATAAGTTGGATCGAGCTGGTAAGCCTAACTGACTCGTTAACAACTTAGTTTAGTAATGAACAAATTCTTAATAAGCGAATCAGATACGAGTCATGATTGAGCAATAGTAACTTGCCAGCTTCCCCGGGACGAGTTCTCATCCTTGACCTCTGAGTAATCTCATATTTTGCGTGACTTTCTGGAAAATCTCAACTGTTCAAATACGTTAGCACGAACGTCAAAGCTCAAATAATACTGGCCAGTGGCCCCTACGCTATCTCCGAATAGGCACCAGACATGTCGGTCACGCAAAATATGAGATATCTCAGAGGATACGCATTCCGCCAAAGCCAAACCGGAATCATATTTTCTGCGGAGTGTTTACCTGCGAAGCTGCGTAGTTTCTTTAATTTGGTCTGTTCATTTTAATCGGACGGACCAAATAAAATTATGACATGAATCTCAAAACAAACTGATACTGCCTCCTTCATCATCTCAAGCATTCACCGGCTGAGATTAAATCTGGACCGTCCGATCAAACTCCGCAGGTAAAAACTCCGCAGAGGATACCGCTCCAAGCCAAACCCCGGCTAGGTAAGGTAGGGTTTACAGATTCTATCGCTTCGCGCCTACTACCTCCCTTCCAAAACCCTAGCGTAGCTCATCATTCGAAGCTCAAGAGCATCCTACGATACAATGAGACTTCTCACGCACAACATGCTGTCTTGCAACATAAAGGGGGTCACCAATGGTTTCCCTCTCAAGCTAGAGGCTGACAAGTGGGTCACCAAAGAGGTAGACCTCAACGCCGATTTCCTCCGCGGCGTGTTCCCCAAGATCGAGTGGCCGGCGCTGGTGGCGGCGGCGCGCGTGCTCGACTACGGTGACCTTCCTGAGCAAGCCGACGGCTCCATGCTCACCTCCGAGGATTTTCTGCGGCGCTTCCACCACGCGCTACTCGAGCTGCACGTGGAGGAAGGCGCTCTTGTGTGCCCTGAGACCGGGAGGAAGTTTCCGATCAGCAAGGGGATACCTAACATGCTTCTTCACGAGGACGAGGTCTGATTAAATGTCCTTTTCGTTCTCCTACTTACGTTTGTATTTGGTCGTGTTTTTTCTAGAGATCCAGTATTTTGGGATGGAGATTGGAAATTTGTATACTGTTTAATTTGTGATGTTGGAGAAGAGTTGAGGATGTTGATGTGTTTGATGAAGGTAACAATTGTTTCAAGCTATCATGTTTGAGTAATGTTAAGATATAATAAAATGATTAACAAATTATTTTCTACAAGTTCCATTTTGAGTTTATATCTTTTCATTAAAATTACATGTGATGCGATAAATGCATCTTTTCCAGTGGAGTTGTGGGTTTGGGTATCCTCTTTTGGGGGAAATTGATAAAGAAAGGCAACTGCCATTTTTTTTTTAATTATCAGGAGGTAATTCAGTCCCAGATCCTATTGGTTTCATCAAACAGTGTTTGTTGTCATTTATCAGGAGGTAAACTTGCTATTTGGCTTTAAAGCTTTTCTAATTTGATTTTAGAAATATTACTGAAATTGTTAAAGGGGGGATTAGTGCCTTACTGTGAAGCTTCAACTAATAATGAACATTTTGCAAGATTTGTGTGCAGAATGATGTGCATGATAAATGGAAACTGTATGTGAAAGATAACCAATTTTACTGATTATGTACACAAACATCTGATATCTGAAACTCTGATGATATGATTAATTCATGTTATTTTAAATACTGAATATTTTTTTAGATTTGTAGTCTGATGAACTTCTGATGTAGTCTGAATATAATGGATATATAGGACTACGAACTAAAGTAGTTGAAACTATATTCTGCATCAAAAACTTGCATTTTAGTTTCCTAAAAGCCTAGAAAAATCTAAACTAAAGAGAATTACTTATTCAGAAACACAATCATGCTTGAAATACTGAAGTATTTAGAAATCTGACAATCTTGTAGTTAACCATATCTCTCAAACATAAATCAGGCAGAATAAACCATGAAAAATTCGCTACTTGGAATTACACAACTGCTGGTACATGAATATTTTCCACCTCTAGCTTGGTAAGAACATGTTAGTTCTTTACCAATTTATTGTTTTTATGGATTGTTGGTCTTGTGTGTCTGCACCAAATCATCAAACCATAAATTAGGAGAGCTTGTTTTGCAAAAGGCTGAAACATTGTTTAGTATGTCTATGAACATGTAAGTTTCACTGATAAAGACTGCAAACACTGCTTAATTGGCAAAGTTGGACCTTTGATGATGCACAATGTGACTACTATCTTAAGATAAGAAAATATCATCAGTAGTTGGTGTACTCGTTATAGATTCTTCTGAAGAAATGGTTGTCCTGGGAAAATTGTTTTTAATTGAATTCTGTGTTAATCTGTGGTTTCTTTGTATGCAGAGAATTTTCAAGGTTATCTAAACATGATGGTTCTCATGCATTTTATTTTTGTTAAATGACAGCAAACACCGCTTTGATGAAACCAGTAGGATTTTGGGACTGATTAAGCTCCTGATAAATGTATTTCTTTTTTCTTTCTCTTGGGAAATAATTGTCTATGGACCCTCAATATTTCATAAGAGCATAATTAAGTGCAAACCGAAGTCTTAAAAGTCTATTAAGCATGGAGCAGTTTGTTCCTTTTACAGAAAGCAATCATTTCCAACCACTACCATAGAAAGATATTGGAACTCGTTCTTATTTTAGAGCAAACAGTAATTATGTTTTAGTCTAATGACGATTCCTTGTATGCATACATCATATTTTTGACAAATCAAACATTGCCAGCTTGTTTATTGCTTAAATATGTTATGTGATGTTTTTATTAATAATTTTTTCATGGCTTATGATTACACATGACCCTACAGAGTATATCTTAGGTCAACCATTTAACTGCCTGATAAGAACTTCTCTTTTTTTTTTGTATTTAATATTCAATTTTGTAGCCTCTTGGCACCCTTCAGTTGCGTGCATTAATTGCGTGCTATTTTCTCAATATAAAATCTATTCGACCAGGATTTTTTTTTTGTTATGTTTGTCAATGTAAAAAGTATGGTTTCAAAAAATATAAATTGAAATGAAAGTAAAAATAATTGCATTTGATAACAATCAGATATTACTAAATGGATTGTTCGGTCGCTCTCTTTGTAAGCGGATCTATATAAGCATTTATTGAACACCATTTTTAAGTGGACTTGCCAAAGTTTAATCAAAGGCTACTGAGCATTTAGTCTAATTTCTTGTCATTTTGAGGAATAGTTATTCCTGACCTGCCAACAATTCTCAGCCAAGTTGATAGCCAGTGGTTTTACAGAATATATATATATATATATCAAGATGTAATTTTTGTCGTCCGGAGCCATTTTCTTTGTGAGCTTATTCATCATCCATAGTGTGTCATGGTTATTTTGTGACATGTAAAATTAAGTGTGATCTTTATAAAAAATATTACTAAATATATGCTCCGAACGATTATTAATGTCCAAACAAGAAAAAAAAACTATTTCGAGTTCAAAGGAAATTAAGTTGAAGAATAAGAGGAGCTATGTCCATACATGCATGCTCTTACATACATGATCCACACATGAGAGTATTGGTATCAGGTCCCAATAATACACCAAACTATATAGAACACAGAATGACAACACGAGTGTCGATCTATTGTAAAGAAGCATAATCAGATAAGAAGGTTTGTTCAGTGAAGTTGTCAGGCCAGATGGAAGAAGACACCACACTCTTTTCATAGCTTGAAGAGCTGCAAACATCACCATTACTAGTTGAACTATTTATCAAATTATGAGAATTAGCCAATGAAGCTGAAACTACCTTTTCACAAATTTTGTTCTCATTTGGTTGTTCTGTGTTCCCCACACCTACCGGGTAAAAATCGCTCGCAAGAGATCTAATCGAGTTACTCCACAGGTCGATTGGATTATTTAGGGGATTATTCATGGAATTAGCTGTAGAAGGCTGTATATTAAGGTAAGAATTAAAGGATTGGAGCTTAGCTAATTGGTCTAATTGGGTCCCCATTATATCATTGAGGCCTGCTAATGCAATAAGTTGTGGCATGGCGGAGAACAAGTCGACACGAGGCCGATGCGTTACCGGGTCAATGCCCATCTGGAATAGCTTCTTCTTCATGTGAGTGTTCCAATAGTTCTTTATTTCATTGTCAGTACGGCCTGGGAGATGCGTTGCTATTGTAGCCCACCTATGCAATTCAACCACTAATTAGGTGAGATTGCAAAATTTTCGATAAGACTAGTATGTGACTAATTGCATATTAAATCATAGTGGCTTATTCAGTTATTTAATAGAACTGAAAGCTTCATGGATTTTATTTTTGGTAAAGTACAATACTCATAAGATGTGCGCTAATAAGGGAGAGGGGGGTGTCTGATGCCCATCGGACCAGAGTCTGTTCGATAGGTAGTTTCTACCATCCGATTCACTCTAAGATATGTGCTCATCACTTTAATATCCGTGCGCACATATTTTGAAGTGGATCGGATGGTAGAAACTACCCATCGAACTGACTCCGGTCCGATGGGCATTGGAAACCCCCCTCTCCCGTGCTAATAAATGCTTGCGTAACAGAGCAATATTTGATTGTTGTTGTTAACCACTTGAAGAGTAATTAAATTGAAACTCTGAAAGAAATGAAGACAAAAAAATTACTTGTTTCCAAGAACGGAGTGCAACTGAAGTATAGTTTGCTCTTCCTCAGGAGAGAATTTGCCTCTCTTGATATCAGGCCTCAAGTAATTAGTCCATCTTAACCTACAACTCTTTCCACATCTATTTAACCCTGTATGCGTTGGGTTCAACAGTCAACAGACACAGATAGGTATGTGATAAGAATGAAACAATATATGCTCCATGTGTACAATTATATTAATTTGTGTAATTTGAATTGACATGACAGCATCCTGAAAACACATAAATCATATATAATTAGAGGATTGCAACTTTGCCAGGTATGTTCTGGTGAAGAGCTAGCCAGTACATGCAGTACTACTATAGGTATGTTTGAATATTGGTATTTAAGTCTAAAAAAAACAACTACAGGATACTATAAAAAAAAAGTCAAATACATGATCAGTTGCGAAGTGTTGCCAAATAATTGTTATGAAAAATACTGATGTAGATTGTGCTAACATCTGGCATATACACACACATACCAGCAGTAATCCACGAAAGAAAATGAAGAAAATATAAATATTAATGAAATGGACATAGAGAGAGAGAGAGAGACCGGCAAGCTTAGGGAGAGCTCTCCAGCTGCCGTGGCCGTTAATTTGTATGTATTCGACGAGTTTCTGGTCTTCTTCAGAAGTCCATGGTCCCTTCTTTAGCCTATTCTCATCAGAGCTTGGTGCTCTCCCCATTTTTTTTTCTCTTATACAAACAAACTATCTTCTTTGTGTTGTATAGTAAAGATTTGGTTTGGTCCCTATGGGAGTCATGTTTGCCACAAATGCATATTTATACAATTCCTCCTATGGCATTGTGTTGTAATTTTTTATGAACCAGTAAAATATTCACATACCTGCCCCCCTTTTTATGTGCTTGAAAATCATCTACATCAAGACTGCAAAGAGAGAGAGAAAAGAAGGTTGATAGGACCTTTGTTCTATTATTATTATTTAATTAAATTAGATACTTATTGTACAGTATATTATTATTTATATTTGCAACAGTACAATCTATATTATATTTAAGAGGGTATCACTTATTCACTTGACAATTCTTTATTTTTGACAATCTTCAAACATAAAGCTTACATTTGAAATCCAACATTATATACTTAAATATATAACATAGATTTTCCCTAAAGTTGCAAAATTGGTGGACTAATATCAACCCTGAAGTATATTTTACTTTGTTATAATAGGAACTTAATATTTAATCTTGGAGTACAACTAGGGTGTTCCTAAGTTCACCAAGTATTTTTGTGAACTCAACTCTAAAATCTATCGGATTGACTTCAAATGACGACTCTGAACAGTTGAAACCTTTCTACCTTACGAGTGATGTGTCTGGATACAAAAATTTAAAATTTTTGAATTAATTTTGTATAGAGTTAAGTGGTAAAAAAACATTCAAAAAATGAATGCATTAAAATTAATTTTTGAACCTTCTAATTTTGACCGCTTGACTTTATACTAAATTAATTTGAAAGTTAAAATTTTTTACATGTAGACGCATCACTCGTTAGTTAGATGAGTTTCAACGATTCGGAATCGTCATTTTAAATCAATCCGATAGATTTTAGAGTTGAGTTCACAAGAGGCATGGTGAACTTAAGAACACCCTAGTTCTACTCTTTAATCTTGTGTGTCCATAATAAGGATTACATGTTGAGAATGAATAACAAGTTAAATCTGTTTAGGCTTAGACCCGTTTAGAATTAAATAGAGCTACTAACTTTTTTATTTGTTTATAAAGTATAGGCACCCGTTAGAATATACAGCTGTTATTCCCAACAGCTATATTTTCTTTTTTCTCTTAGCCTATAAAAGGTCCAATACTGTACAATACAAAGTATGAATGAAATATAATTTTTCCAAGCATTCAAACATCCATTCAAACATCTCTGTCTCTAACAAAAAAATTATCATTACATTAGATTGATTACCGGAGAGAGACTGATTTAACTAATTGAGTTGTCAGTTTCCAACTCACAATGATTTAACTAATTCAGTTGTCAGTTTCCAACTGACAACTATAACCGTATAGACAATTAAAGAAACCTAAAATGAGAGCATATCTGACAAAAATAAAACTATATAGGCTCTTATGTCTTATTACTCATATATGACAAAATCTACTAAAAATAAAACCAATACAAAGGAAGCACGCTATGATATGATAGATACCTCTTATTGAAGCAAGAATTGAAAATATAAAAATGGGAGGTAGCATAGTTGACTAGAAAAAAATATTGGAATGGTTGATAACTCAAAAGTTGAGAGTTCAATTCTTCTTCACAACTTCGCAGTCATTGTGAAAGTTTAAAAAAATAATAATAAGTAAATATAGAATAAACGAGAGCAAATCACATAGTTTAACTTGTTACATATTGGTACCAGTACAGTGCCATATGCCAGTAGCAGCTATACCAGTAGCTACCGATACAAACCACAATATTTGTTTTCTTTTTCTTTTCCCGAGTGATGCAGGCAAGGGTAGATTCAGGATATTGGTCAGTAGGATGTGGGTTGAGAGAGGTGGCACACAAAAATAACGAATTGGTTTTAAATAGTGTAATCGGAATTTATTCTAATTGTAATCTTAAATTTAACTAGAAATAAAAACCAGAAATTTAGAGGGGGAAATAAAATTTCAGGAGGGGGATATAATTGATCTGGACCTATTGATCTCCATAAACATTCAAAATCCAGAGAGAGCCCTGGCTGCAGACGAAGATATGTGAGTTCAGACAGTATTTGAAGAGTGTGTGCAGTGTGTGGATATAGGACGGTTAAGATTCTTTATAGATCGAGCAACCTTATATATTTTTATACTTGTTGTCGCATACTACAAGTATAACAATAATCACGGCGAGAGGTCAATTCAATTATTATTGAAAAGTATTACGATTTAATTCTGCAAATTAAGACAGTATCAGTAAGTAGCGTACACATACAGCAAGTTGTTATTAATTTAGGTAGGAGAACCAACGGACCACACCTCTTTGGGCGACCTGTGTGCTAGTCGTTTCATTTTTTTATATTTTATTTTTTTGGGATCCACTAACTACCTTTCACTTCATTTTTATCATTCTTCTCACAGTCATTAATTAAGTGGAGGATCACTAATATTTGATATATTTTATAACTGATGTACACAAATATGTATATCTATCCGCGCAAGTGTTAATATATAATAGGCAAATTCTTTGGTGCATACAAGGACCTATTTGTAAAATAAACATATTTTTATTTTCAAAGTTCAAATAGTCGATCCGAACCGTTCATCTTGTTCTCCATATTAATATGTGCTTGGATACCAAATTTTATATTTTTCTGAATTTTTTTACTATTTATTAAGATGGGTACAAAAAATATCAAATTCAGACCATTGAATTTTGTACCCATCTTAATAAATAGTAAAAAAATTCAGAAAAATGTAAAATTTGGTCTCTAAGCACATATTAATATGGAGAACAAGATGAACGGTTCGGATCGACTGTTTGAACTTTGAAAATAAAAATATGTTTATTTTACAAATAGATTCTTGTATGCACCGAAGCATCACTCTATATAATATATCAAGTATTCATACCTAAGATATCAAGTGTTTCGAGAAAAAAAAAAACTGTACATCACACACCCATCTTTTACACTTTTTAGAGGTGATTTTTTTTCTTTATTGAATCTCGCCAATATTTCTGACGATCTGTGAGAAAATTTATGAATCTAAAACCACGAATGTCTTCTGTGCAATTTTATCTTTCAAATGAGATATATGATGACATACTTTTGGGTTGTCCGTACTCTAGATAATTAATTATTGAGAGATGAATGGGTGAAATAGAGTGAGGGAATTTTTTTTTTATTCTAATTATATATTGATATAGATTAGTTCATTGCCTTTTATATTAAAGACAATCTGAGTTAATAGCTGACCCCTTACTTAATTAGACTGGATATGCAGGGAAATAATCTGATAAGAACTATTCTATGATAGAATTATTGTAATCCTCATAATTGGTGAGAAACAGTCCGATAAATTTCTTACTGAAATAAAGCTTTATTTTCTAAATAACTCATTTTATTTATTGCTAATTATTTACAAAAATAATTATTGCTGACAAGCATTTGTTGTTTGGTAAATTATTTATGTAAATATAAGATTTAGTTGAGGATGATATGTTTTCGCAATTTTTGTAGTAAAAAGTTGGAGGTCAAGTCATCAAACTATTTAATATTTATAATAATTTCTTTATTTAGATTTCGAACCTGCGACCTCCCACATAGAGAGCAATGTGGGAGTATATTATATTTACAAAATTTGTCACTAGATCAAAAGTGGTTCTCATGTTTTTTTTTTGTGTTTTCAAAGCGTATATTATATTTACAAAATTTGACGAACAATGTGTAATTAATTTTCATCCGTATATGGAAGTTCACTAGTACAAGAAATTATAGTATTGACTTCGTCACCATTAAGGATATATAAATGTATAACTGTACTAGAAAATATGAAGATCACATATTTGTCAACAAGCAGCTATGTACTGACGTACCCTATATATGTATAAGAAAATGGCCTATGAAATAAATACAAGTGGCACGGTTACGACAATTTGTTTCATATTAGTATTTCAAGTCTTAACCACCATACCAAATTCCGTTGCTAACTATCAACTGAGGTCAAAGAGTCAGATACCAGTTAATTTTGTACTCCCAAGTGTAGTCAGTTCTTGGTTTAAGACAGAATCAGACTAATTAAGTCAATATGAAATTAGTCTTTGATTAAATATAAGATAGATACAGACAGATTGATTTAACATGAATTTAATGAGTTTGAATTGAATGGGTCTCTATTTGGGCTTGTGGCCCAAATGCATGAAATTATTTGGGCTTGTGGCCCATTTTGTATTAATAATAAAGGCCCATTTTCATCTAATGTAACATGCATTAACGCGCTGATTAACGCACTGTTTAAGTTTAGTTTCGGATTGTCCGATCAGAATTCAGATCAATCTTGCTCAGTCTATAATGTACGAAACCTTTATGCAAATTTAAATCGGACGGTTCGGATTTAAATTCAAAGTTTGAGTTAACTTGGAGGATATGAATTCTGTTTTATGGTGCTCACTGGACAAACACGTTAAAAAATATATGACAATTTAATTTAACAAAGTTAGCGCACCCAACAAGGTATTAATGGCAAAATAAATTAATGACGACATTATAGTCGTTAGGCCCTTAGGAGTTAGGCAGTTGCAACTATTCTTGCCACCTCCAACCCATCCTGCTTGATGTCCACACTTCTCCAAACAAAATCCAACATTTTTTTATGGCATCATCCTTCACCGAAATTTTTAAATATACCATTAAAAAAAGTTAAACTAAATAATCACAATTTGACCATAATTTCATTTTTAACACACGACCACAACATGAAATTGCAGACATAAATTAAATGTCAATAACGTATCATAATTTCATTTTAGACAACGGCCACAACATGAAATTGCGGACATAAATTGAGTGTCCACAACTTCACGTTGTGGACAACAATTTTTTTTTCCTACTCAAAGATGTTGGTTCTAGATTTTGTGGCCCCCAAATTTTGTTAGCCAATCACGAACTCAACTTCTATCTGGAATTTCAAATTTCGGCCGTGTCAAAAATAAAATTTCTCAGATTTCGTGATTATTTAATTTTTTTTTTGTAAAAATAAAAATTTCGGCTCATTCGACACAACTTCAATTTTCGTTGGCACTAATTTATGATTTGAGCATGCATTCGCTAATCGCTATTTTTTTATTATACATTTCAATAACTATTTTCAAGCAAATTAAAATATCATAAAATTAATTTTAACTGAACCCATCTCATAGTAAATGTAGCAATTAATTATTATTTTTACAAGAAATAAGCGTCCGATTCTACTCAATTTCTTGACATCTGATTACAATCAGTCAAGTAAGTGCTCAGTTTATTGAACATTATTTAGTGATTAAGTTAATCCTAAACCATTATTTTTTTTATCCAAAACATCCAGGCCTAAATCAAATAGCCAATACCTGTTTATATAAGATTTATCAAACCCAAGAAAAAATAATTATTTAGATAATGCCAGCATATTATGGAGGCCCCACAAGAAAAACAAAATAATATAATGTCCCTGGTAAATATTTTATTCTCTCCTGCTCTCTTTTAAATAAAAGCAGGCTCCACAAGAAATTAATGATAGAAGAGCTGACCAATATATTCTCATTCTTCTAGTTTATTTATTATCTTTATCATTTTGTTTCTAAATGTAATTCTAACATGTATCTAGTTATAGTTTATATGTATATATATTTCATATCATGGAAAATATATATATATATATATATATATATATATATATTTTGTTAAAGCCGCGAATTAAAAGAGTTACAAACTAGCTGTTACAAAAGAGCAAACTATACAGTTGTAAACAAACTAAAAACACAGTATGTGCATACTGTTGAGATCAAGTCGGTCATTCTTGCTTGATGGAAATGATAAGAGCATGTAATTATTTTCTCAGTGCGCATAGTTGTCATATTTCTTCTGACATACTACATCGGAGAAGACACCAAATCAAGCCGGACTGGAACAGTCACCACTCGTAAGTTCCTAGAGAGACTGAATCAAACCATACTAGAAACTGAATCAACCGGACTATGACAGCTCAAAAGTCCCAATGAAGAGTCGCTAGTGAGAAAGCCAGAAAATAAAGTAAGAAGAGAATGATAAAAAAGATAATACATAGCAACGCCAACAAACAACCAACACAAATAACAACATATAAAGTAAGTATCTATATGTACAACTCAGTCCATCCACTCTGTCATTGTCAAAGAGAGGAAGAAGAGCTCGAAAGAAGAGAAGAAAAAATGAACCGCTTGTCGTGAAGAATAAAAACCCCCAGAAAGACGAAGGGAAGAGCTGGGACCAGTCCAGGAAGCGAAAACACCAAAAACGATGGTCAAATCTGCTAGACAGAAGTATTTGCTCGAATGAAAATCAAACGACATGTGGTAACTAGATCTACTAGACGGAAATACTGAGATCAGTATCCAGATCCACATGACAAAAACACGAAAAAAAATAGATAAAAAGAAGGAAAGGAGTGTGCGGTGAGGGGCTGCCATCGCCATGAGTACGTATCCTCTGAGATATCTCAATTTTTGCGTGACCGACGTGTCCGGTGCCTATTCGGGGGGACGTAGGGGGGCAGGATTATGTTTGCTTTGAGATTCGTGCAGAACATATTTGAACGATTGAGATATTCCAAAAAGTCACGCAAAGTTTGAGATATCTCAGAGGATGCGAATTCCATCGCCATGCGATTTCAAAATCGCCATATGGCTTCTCGCCTTCTCACATAAGCGGCACCGCCTTTCCCATCCGCTGTGTTCCAAAATATCATGAAAAATATTGTTCAAACTAGCAAACTAAAATAGTACTCGTGTTTTTCACTTCTTAAATAGCGAGCGTACTAAATTGTAGTTTGTCTTAAGTACTTCAAGTTTACGATGCATGGATGAACGATTAAATTTTAAATTTACTCAATTTCGATATGCCCGATATTTATATAATTAAGAGCACCTTATAATTTTTAAATGAGTGAGTCTATGGTACTATGCATAGCACGAAATTTAGTCTATAATACGGATTAATATTTTCATTTTAAAATTCTAACAGTCAATTTGAACCATTCAGCGTGATTATCATATGAATATATTTACTGATAAAATCTTATATTTTTTAATTTTAATTTTTTTTAAAAATAGATAGAAAATCATTGTTTTTGTATGTTTTGTAATTTTCAGATTAAGTGATTTTCTAACTATCTTAAAAAATAGTAAAAAAAATATAAAAAATATAAAATTTGATCGGCAAGTACATATTCATACAGGGATTATATTGAACAGTTCAGGTTGACTGTTAGGATTTTGAAAATAAATATATTGATCCATATCACAGACTAACCCGTGATATGCATAATACCATAGACTCACTCTTTTTAAATTTAATTAATATTTTTCAATATATTTTTAAAGTTGGATGTACAATTAGAATTATTTTTTTTTAATAAAAAACATCTAATATTCACAAACAGTGTGTAAGTGTAAACAACTAGGGTAAAAAAAATAAAGTTAGTCCACGCCGTTACATAATTGATTGGTACCAAGAATTGAAGCAAAGAAAAGTTATTGTATGCTGTTCACAAATTTCATGTATGGCGTATGATCATTTCAAATTTGATTAGTTAAAATTTTTACTCAAATAATTCGAGGCATAGTTTATATTAATTATAATATAATTGTTGTTTGTTAATATATGATTGACAAATAAATTTGGTTGATTACTTTTTAATATAAACTTATGAATAAATCTATACTTAAAGTTATGGAAAATTAATGTAAAACTAGGATGTTCTTAAACTCACCAAATAATTCCAAAACCTATTAGATTGATTTCAAACAACGAATTCATATAGTTGGAGCCTATCTACCTCACAAGTGATGATGAATTTACATGCAATTTTTCTTAAATCTTCGAATTATTTTAATATAAATTCAACTGGTCAATTTTTTAAATCTTCGAATTAATTTTAGTGTATTTATTTTTTAAACATTGTTTTATTACTTGACTTTATATTAAATTAATTTAAAATTTTAAAAACATTACATGTAAATTAATCACTAGTGAAATACATCAGTTTCAACAGTTTAGATTCATCATTTGAAACTAATTTAATAGATTTTGGAATTAAGCTCACCAAAAACTTTATCAAAGAATATCCTAGTTCTACTTTAATTATATTTTAAATGATGGGAATGGAAAAGGACTTTGAGATTCGGATCCTCTCTGGTACCATAAAAAGAGTATCTTTTAGAAAGTATATTTGGACTGCTTTTTTTAACTTAATAATACTGGTCCCTGCAGTATTCCGAATAAATCTGAAGCCTTAAATAGTGAACCCCATCTTACACTTACATATGCGTTCCATTGGGCGTGAGTTGTGTTGTACCGTCTTTTAAAAAAAAAAAAGTATAGGTCCGTTTCATTGAATGAAACCAGTTAAGTGTGCTGTACCGTCTTCTAATATAGATTTGAAGTTAAGTTCACCAAACACCTCGCTAAATCAAAGAACATCCTAATTCTACTCTAATTATTTTTTAAATGATGAGAATGGAAAAGGACCTTCAATTTTAATTTTGAAACTGAGGCTATCGGGCGAGATTCAGATTCTCTCTGGTACCATAAAATGGAATATTTTAGAATTAGTAAATCCGGACCGTTCTTTTAACTTTGGACGAATCTCAAAGCGCAAATAATACTGGTTTCTAGGGCTGTCCAAAAAACTCATAGCTCGTGGCTCGCTCGCGACTCACATTTGGCTCGATCGGTAACAGCTCGTTCGATAGTGGACCGAGCTGTTAACGAGCTGGCTTGCTAACAGCTCGGGCCAAAATTAACGAGCTGTGCTTTTGCCCAGCTCGGCTCGCAGCTCGGCTAGGCATCAATTTGTGAATTTGTATGAATTTGTGTGTACTTTATACTGTCAAGCTCGGTCTAGCTCGGTTCAGCTCGATCCAACTCGGTCCAAAAATACTTGTAAAATTTATTTCCTTCTTAAAACAAGGTCTAACCAAACTCGTCACGAGTTTGAGCTGAGATTTTAGCTCGCGAGCTGTTAACGAGTTGATTCGCTAACAGCTCGGTCCAGAATTAACGAGCTGAAATTTTGTCTAACTCGGCTCGAGCCAGCTCATTTACATCCCTACTGGTTTCTACCTATTCTAAATAAATACTGTTTTTGAGTTAAAATAAAACTATGAAGTAATGGACCGCATCTTCTACATCTGCGTTCTATCGGACGTGACTTGTGTTGCCATTTCCTAATAGAATTGAGAGTAGGTCCGATGGGCATCGGACTTTTCTTTTTCGAGGTGAAATTACCATTAGATCTGCATCAAGATTCGTGCGAACTCATTAAAATCTGTACAAATATTTTCAGTTTCTGTACGCATAAATCTCAATGATAATCGTACGGTGTTAGAGCTAATTGAAAAAGTAGGTCCGATGTATCGGACCTACTCCTATCTCCTTCTAATATTATTCGTCAGCAGTGGACTCAGCAGCCGCCTGGCTTGGGTACGCAGCACGCTACAGCGAAAACACATGAGAGTTGGAGTGGGTAATCGACTCGACCTACAAAGGCTACAATTCTCTTTTTATCTCTTACTAATAAGAATACCATACGATACCCCACTACTATTTATTAGAATGCAAATGCAAGCTCCAGGCACAGGCGCAGGCGCAGGCGCAGCGGACTCTCTATCTCAATCAATATCTATCTCATCGTGCCGTGCCAGTCTGCCGGTATCCAAAGGCAGCAGAAATCGTCTTTATTACCATTTCTAAGTTCTCAACTACTCGCCCCCGTGCCCCCACGGCCCCACCTCCCAACTCACGCCAAATCAACCACGCAAATAATAAAAGCCTCCCCTCCCGCGAAAAGCAAGAAAACGCGAAACGAAACCACCACCCGTACCGTACACCATTAGTTATAATTATTTTCAGAAATTCAGGCCTCAGCTGCCAACCACTCCTCTCTCTTCTCAGTCTCATGCCCCCCTCCTCATCGTTTCCCCTCGCGCCGTTTCACTACCTTTCCTCCTCCATTTCACCCGCTCGCTCCATCTCTCCAGTTCCCATGGGCCGTGATGAGGCCCTGCAGAGAAGCCTTGTGGGCCTGGCGCTGCTCATGGTCGTCGTCGGTCTCCTCACCATGTCGCTCAAGAAAGTGCTCGCTACCTATGCTTTTGGCCTCTTCGCTGTTGCCGGGATCTTGTTGCCCGATTGGGAGTTCTTCGATCGCGATTTCTCTCAGTGGTTCACTCCCATGCCCGCCACTAGGAGCGCCGCCGCTGATCGGGCTGATGATACTTGGAAGTAGGTTTCTTCTCTCTTCTTTAATTGGACCAATTTTTCTCTCTTTCAAATTTAATGGGACCAATTTTCTGGCACTGGGATGGCAAAGGAGAGCCATTTCTGCGCCATGCCCCTCATTCTGCGTTAATTTTTATAAAACCCTGGCATTGCAATATTTTTTTTTCGAGCAGTTACTTTTTCTGAAATGCAAATATTATATGGAACTTGCATCATTCGCTGCTTCCTTCCTTTATTTAGTAAATTGCAAGTTAGTATCCCTCTAGAGATTCCTATTTAAAAGACTACAATATTTTCTGCTTAAATATACTAAGGTTAATACTTGTTTAATGTGATGTCAATTTATAATCAATTTTATGCTTGGAATTTATGTTCGCAGTTTTGGATAGTAATAACTTCATTTTTATGATCCAATGGATTCAATATAATTTCCAAATCATAACTGGATCTGGATGACTTTCTTTTTGAAGATTCCAGAAATTAAGTTTGATTTTTCTTGTATATCCTTAATTTATTGTATGCGCATACTTAAATGAATTTTTTTCTCTTTCAAAAAAAAAATTGGTGTTTTTTCATTGCCAAACAGAATTAGCTAGAATTAAGGTGGGTTAGGAGTGTTGGAGAGTCTGGGTTGGTTTAAGGATTGAATGCTGTGTCTTGTATAGAATGGAAGCATGAGTGTTATAAAAATACACACACACCCTTTTGACCATGTCTTTTTTTAGTCTTACAGGGCACGTGTCAGAATTGGGGGTTAGGTGATAATCATCCAATGTTGAAAAATAAATTTTGGGTGTAAATAATTACTAACCATTGACGTGCAAGAAATAATTAATCTAGAGTACTAGACTTAGATCTTTGACTCGGTTGTGCAAGACTTCTTTTCATGAAATAATTTAATTCCAATTGTCCAATTATGGGTCACCTACAAAAACCTATTTTGTTACGTCAAATTAATGTTCAGCTCACCTGTAATATAATAGCATAGGCAGTTGGGCTGTCACTCTACAGATAATTCACCTTATTGCATGCTTTTGTTTAAAATATCAATTATATCTGCATCATAGGTTTGGCCATTATATGCTAGTACTAGCCATAGTGGTACAGGGAATTTTTTTTATAAACCATAATTAAAAATAATAAATTTATGAAACCAACCTAATTTTATAAACCAGCGTGATTATGTTTTTTACAAAAACCATAAGAATTGAAATGCCATTTCGGTCCCGAAAAAAAAATAGCGGACCGAATGACATTTCAGTTCTTATGGTTTTTGTAAAAAAAAAAAGTAATCATGTTGGTTTCATAAAATTATTTTTTTTAATTATGGTTTATAAAAAAAATTCTGGTACAGGATCCAATCTTACGTGTACCTGTTCTCCCAACTCTGCAATACAAACCCATATTTAGCAGTAGAAATCAGCTCTCACTTGGATATATATTTTCACTCAATTATCCATTGTATAATTAAAGCTAAAGTCACTGTTTCAAGTCTTGGCTTGACCAATCTTAACTGTGCAACATAAATTAAGTTATCTATTTTTTACACTTTGTGCCAAAGTTTATGTAGTTTAGTGTCTTGTTTCTGGTATGGTTAAAACTTGGAACTAAAGAGTCATCCAATGTTTTTTAGATGAGCCACATTAGGAGTCTAAGGAGTCCTTTTTCTTTCATGAAGGGAAATGTAGGGTGTTCCTGGCTAAATGTGTTGCTTTATAACATTCAGAATTTGGTGCGACAAAAAAAAACTGCCATTGTGTACTGATTCGGTTTTGGATACTTTTTTTGGTATGCTCAACTTAAGGTTTATTTATAGGTCTTAATTAGGTTTATTTAAGCAATGGCTTAAAACATATATGTATAGAATTTGGATATGTAGTACTCAAATTTTATGCTAGGAAATGCATAGATGGTTTTGAAAGTATTAGATGTTCTCATCTTGTTTCTAATGGTGAAAATTCACCTTTTCTATCCTCCCATCATTTTTATACTTGCAAAGAGAAAGTGATGGAAAGAGCACAAATGACTATGTATAAATTTCATAATTAACTTATTTTGACTCTGTATTAGTTTCTGGAATTACAAATTGATTCTGGAAAAAGAAAAGTGTGAGTAGGATGTATGTGTTATGAATTTCCTGCTTTCCATACACATAAACAAGATGTTTATTTTCTATTTTATTTGGCAAGATATACTTATTATCTTGTGGTGTATTTTAACAGATTCAAGTTTCATCCTCTAAGGGTTGCTGTGCTTACAACAATCTATGGCTTTGGGTTTTTCAAGTGGTGGATGTACATATCCAGTTAGGTACCTAGCCTATCAATAAAACTTCTCTCTTCTGTTTCTTTTTTATCAAAATTTCTAGAATTGGTTGTGCTATACGAAATCTAATTTCTTATGATTGTTTGTCTTTTATCTTTGCTGGAGTTCTTCTTGAACATAGTTTGCTATTGTTACTTTAAAGTTTCTTTTTTTGCTTTAAATGTAATATTCATTTCTTTATTTATCGTGCCTTGTGTTTTCACTTTCTAACAAAATAGTTAGAAGTGTTGTTAGAATTGGAATCTTTTTCTGTGATAAAAAGAAATGCAAATCCTACTGAGCGGCTGGGTTTTGATTAATTCCTTCCGAATAGAAAGAATTGGAGAAAATGGTTATCTCTGAATGACTGAATCAGGAATTAAGGGAAAGTTTGAAGGAAGAGGGAAATTAATGTTGAGACGAAATTAATTGTAGCCCTGGGGCCATATGATATTGGAGGAATGGAGTTTATTATTTGGGCTCTATTAGGCTTAACTTTCTACATAAGCTAACATATTTTTCTTTATCACTTGAGCATCTACTAACTGGCCTGTTTATAAAAGTGATGTACAAAAGAAACAAATGGTGCACTCATCAGCAATCTTGCCATTATTGGGATACTAGTGTAAACCGAACAGGTTAAACCGGCATATAATTAGAGTTCAGAATTGGAAATATGAAACTTACAAATTAACATGGAATTTGGATGGCAAAAGTTCCATTAGATGTTGATAATAAAGTCAAATCTCTCCCTTCTCTCTCTCAAAACGTATGTAAAGTTGTAAACTAACGCGAAACTCGCAAATTCAGCTATGAACTTGAAAACTACCATTATTGAAATACATACTACATAGTTCTTTTAATAAAGGGTAAAATAAGTTCTGTCTTCTGATTGGCCAATATACGGGGACAACCGGACAAATGAACACAAATGTAACCTAATTGTCATTATATGTGTGTAGTAGAGAAATAAATAATTTGTGCTCACTAACAGACCAATTAGGTCTTCTACACATGATACATATTTTATTAATAAAGGATAAAATATGACATTTATAAACTTAAAATGAGTTTTAATAAAAAAAAAAAAGCAATAAATTGAGTAAATTTGTGGTATTTTGAAATTTAGAAGGGCAAATATGAAATTATGAATTTTAAACGAGGAAAGACGTAATTTAAGATTTGTGATAGTTTTATTAGTATAAAGAGCTCAGGCCTACTTTTTTTCATGAACACAAGTATTGTTGAATTCTGAATATATGATTTTTATACAGAGTCATTATCAAATATGCCCATAAAAATTAGATAATATTAAAAATGCCCAAACCGGCCAATTATTGGCAGGTTCTTATTTTTTTTAGAAACTAGCCAATAATTGACCGGTCCTTAATTTTTTTTTGAGATAGTTATATTAATTGTTGAGTTTATATTAAGACTAAAAATTTTAAAATTATTTGTTGTATATGCATTGACTAATTAAGTAAATATCAATCTTCGAAAATGTCCACTAGGTAATAAATGACTTCATTTAAGCTCTGAAAAATGGTCAATACTATATAATTTGATTTATTTGAAAGATTGCCGATTTTTATATTTGATTTATTTGAAATTAACGTTACATCTCTTTCAGACGGATATTTATTAGTGCTCTAATAAATTCGATATGTGTTTTTTTGTTATAATGCATATGTATTAATTTTTTTAAGTTATTTCTCTCATTTCTAAAGCACCTGTATGTTATACATGTATTTATTTAAGACATCTCTCGTAGACAGCCGAGGTTAGGACAATGAATAAAGCAAGAAAGACAATATATTCACTGAGAAGGCATAAAACGATGACGAAACTTCGAACGGTCATAAAACGACACTCGAGTGTCTGATTTCAACAAATGACTACTTTTCGGAAAGCTTGCAAAAATACGCATGTATCAGTACCAGCAATGCTATTTTTCAAAATTTAGAATTGCCAAAAAACAAAGGGAAGAACTTCAAAACTTGAGTTTAAGTTTTCGATTAAGATTTTCATTTCTATTTTTCGATCTAAGTAGCTCGGTAAATTGGTTATATAATGAACTTGTAGAATACCAATTTTTACTATTTTTGGAATTTTTTTTTTTATGATTTATGAAATATGACACAAAATGACTTAAAAATAAAAGAAAATTGTGAAGAGTATATTTTCTCGGTAGTCTTTCCAATATAATATTTATTTCAAATAAAGTAAATATAAAAATCGGTACTCTTTCAAATAAACCAGGTTATATAGTATCGAACATTCTCGAAACTTAAATGAAGTCATTTAACCTATAAGATATTCTCGAAACTTGATATTTACTTAATTAGTCAATGCATGTACAAAATAATATAAAAAAATAGTCTTAATATAAACTCGACAATTAGTACAACAAATAAACCCTAAATATAGAACTAATAAATACTGAATAAATTTGTCGTTAATTTTATAGCATATTAGAATTTTTTACATATCTTAATGAAGTTTAAATTAATTAATGGTTAATAAATAATAAAAGATGAAATGTCCAAATTTAATATAAAATTTATTTGGAAGCTGTTTGGGAACTGTATCGGTGTAACCCAAACGGATATTGTACAATTAGATGTACAATAAGTTAATTATTTAAATTAACTAGCTCACAAAACATGTAATTAGGATAGGAGGTGAATGATAGTCAGTTTATTTTAAATTAACAGCTGATAGTCAGTTACATAACAGATAACTGTCAATTGAAGTAGTTGTGGATATCATATTATCATATATGAGATCATATATATATCCTGATAAAAACAAGTCAAGGAACTCTTCTTCCCCGTTTCCCTTCCCTTGTTCCCAAAAAAGCTACATGGACCGATGGACGGAAACGATAATCTAAATAAAAGTATAAATAAGTTCGGCTTCATTTCTCCTTGTCACTTTTCATAAAACCAGAGTCAAAATGACGCCGATTCCAAACCCAAACAACATTTATAATCCATTCAATAAACAAAAACCTTTCTATATTTACAAATCTCTTCAACCTTCCATTTGACGCTCTCCTCTCCGACCAACAAACCATATCTATCTATCTCCACCAGTCAATTACAAACCTCATAAATTATTCTCGGAAATCCATCCATTACCCTTGTGTGATGGCATTAGCCGCCATTTGAACCACACAAAATGGTGTGCTGTGTCAGCATCACGGCCTGTTGCGACCGCTACTACGACGCCACCTTCAATGCCGCCGGCCTACGCTCCTCAGTCATATCCCTCTCTGACGGCACCTCCATCCATCTCTGGTCTCCCCAATACCCTAATCCATCGTCCCGCCCCGCCATCGTTCTAATTCATGGCTTTGGCGCCTCCGCCACTTGGCAATGGGCTTCATATCTCCGACCCCTTATTCGCTCGGGCTTTGATCTCTATGTACCCGATTTGATCTTTTTTGGTGGATCCTTCTCCCCTTCTCCTGATCGATCCGATTATTATCAGGCCCGGTCTGTAGTCAGCGTGCTGGATCGCCTCGGAGTCAACCGATTTGGTCTGGTCGGAGTTAGTTATGGTGGGTTTGTTTCTTATCGGATAGCGGAACTGTATCCAGAACGGGTGCAGCGGGTGATGTTGGTTTGCGCGGGAGTCTGTTTGGAGGATTCGGATCTGGCTGCGGGGTTGTTTGTGGTGTCCAACGTAGCGGACGCAGCGGAGCTTCTTGTGCCGCGGCGGCCTGATAAGCTGCGGGACCTCGTCAGGATGACGTTCGTCAAGCCGCCACGTGTCATGCCCACGTGCTTCATTCGGGACTATATCCAGGTAGGCGCACTTTATTCCTATGAAAAACACTTGGAGGCATGTGATTGGTTTGACGGGTGCTTGTTTTGTCGTTTTTGTGTCTGGGGAGGTGGGAATGAATTCGCATCCTCTGAGATCTCTCAAACTTCGAGTGTTTTTTTGAAAACTCTCAACCGTTCAAATACGTTCTGCACGAATCTTGAATCACAAATAATACTTCCCCTTCGCTATCTCCGAATAAGCACCGTGCACGTCTCAGTCACGCAAAAGTTGAGATATCACCGAGGATATGCAGCCGGTGGGAACTGGGGTTGGTTTATTAATCAATTCACATCCTCTCTCTTACTGCACAAGATAATCTTTTACAATTACTGAATCTGGACCATTCATATTAATTTGTCACGAATCTCAAAGCTCAATAATACTGCCCCCTATTTCTCCGAATCTCAAAACCTGGCTGAGATTTAATCTGAAACCGTAAGGTGAGGCCCATTATCTGTAGTAATAGAGAGGATACGGCTCCTGTTCCTGTAAAGCGGAGTAGGTCCGATGACAACTAGTACCAAATTTACTTTTGGTTTGTAGACTTTGTAGAGGGGAGTAGGTCCGATGACTATGAGTACCAAATTTACTTTTGGGTTTGTAGACTTTGTAGAGGGGAGTAGGTCCGATGACTATGAGTACCAAATTTACTTTTGGGTTTGTAGACTTTTAAGATTGTCTGATCTGTTTTAAGCGCACAAAATTGAAGCGGGTATGTACGGATATTAAAACGGATCGGACGGTTTCAGAGTCCATCAAACCTAAAGTAGGTTTGATGCCATCGAGCCTACTTCCGCATCCAGAGCATTGATCTGCTTCATTGAAGGATGGATGGATAGTTGATATACACAGGAGTGTACAAACTACAACATGACCCCTCTCTTCGTGTGTGTTTTTCTCCTTTTTTTGTGAAACCCAGTGTGCTTGGACCCACCTAATGTCATATAATGGAAAGTTTGATAAGATTACTCCACTTGATTAGCCTCGCTTTATTTATTGAACAAAAGGAATCTTCATTAGCCTTGTTAGTTCATTTAACAAAAGACAACTAAATATTAATACTGCTATAAAAGGATGCGAAATTTCTTTGATTAATCGTATTTTGTTTTCGGTACTAAAACAAACTTTATGTTATTTACGTGTTTTCTCGCTGCGATTAATTTGTGCTTGTTGATTAAGACTTTTAGTAACTACTGTAGGAATTCTAGGTTCTTATTAGATAATGAATTGAACAACAACAAATTAGAAGAAGTTACTTTCAAAGTCATCAACCAAATATTTAGGCCTGGACACAATTTTAGAATTTTTAACAATTATTTCAGAGTATCAGAATTTTTTTCCTTAATGACAGGTCATGTGCACAGAGTATGCTCAGGAAAAGACTGAGCTACTCCAGGCTCTCATAAAAGATAGAAAAATCTCAAGTCTTCCCAAAATAACTCCGGTACACTTGTTTTACTCCTTAATTGCTTTATAGTTCTTTCCAGTTGCTATTTTTTTCCTTGGAGCAGTAAACAAAAATATAGATGCAAAAGGCACCAAAAATTAACTCAAACTATTGCTGGCAGGATATCATATAAGTGGCATAATTATTTGTGCAAAGTATCAGATCCTGAAATTTATTCCTTTTTAAAAGAATTTGCCGTATTGAAGAACCTTAGCTTCACAGGTGGTACTTTCAATTAAGGTAAGTTTTAACACATTTTGTATGCAGCCAATGTTGATTGTTTGGGGGGAGGAAGATAAAGTATTTCCATTAGAGCTTGCTCACAGATTGAAGAGGTGAGTTCTGTTTTTTTTCATGCAAAAATATAAAACCAGACTAGTCAGATAATGTTGGGTTGAGCTGACATGCCTCACTAGCAGTTCAAATACATATATAACAGGGTGACAATGTTGACCAGACCCCACCGACCTAATCAAATGGTGTCGGGATCAGTCGGTTTCTTGATTCTGGTTTATGTTTGATTTCATTATTTTTTATGGAAAAAGAGGTTAAACTGATATAGTTACCCTGAGATAATATGATAATTTCAGGCATTTAGGGGAGAATTCTCAATTAGTTACTATCAAAGCAGCTGGACATGCAGTGAACCTTGAGAAACCCAAAGAAGTTTGCAAGCACATAATCAACTTTTTTTCTTGAACCATCCAACTTTTGTCGCTCAAGGTTTGAGAGCCCTATCATTTGCTAAATAATAATGATTTGACATGAATAAATTGTATTAAACATTTCAAGTGTAGCTCCTGTGTGTTTGTTTAGCTAAACTTTCTTTTGACTGAGCAACAAAAAGTTTTTCTTTATTGCTAATAATTCAGATCGAGAAATCAAGCGATCATAAGAATATTTAATCTCAATTTAATATACAACTGACTGACCTCTTTATTCCATAAATTGGAAATATTTCTACAGGTAGTTGCGGCAATATCAGTCTATCAAGTGCAACACTGCAATCTCATTCTTTCAATTCTCTGAATCAACTATAAATTAAACGGAGGTAAAATTATTTGGGGGCCATATCCTTTAAATGGAGACAGTGTAATAAATCATGCACGTATATTTCATCCAGGGCGCTTGAAAGCCACATTCAACTTTTGTCTTAGAGAAGCATGTGATATATGATTGGAATGAGAATTTTTTTTGCAAGAATCTCTACTCGTATCCAGAAACGGTGTGTTTTCTGTGTGCGCAGCATGTCAATAGTCTTAGATTGCTTATTATATGTCGGTACCAAATCTATCATATCTGTTTTTTTTGTTGGAGTGTCCATATTTACTCTTTTTCATTCAGTGAGAAACTGGATCCTGCTATCCAAATCCAGTTCGTTGAATCTTAAACATATGAACAGGATTTACACCATTGATGACTAAATCCAAGAGGCACATCCATGGGAAACAGATGTGAACACTATGTTATAATCAGACTATCAAACTCTTGCTGTTCCTGCTATTTATGGAATGAATAAACCAAAACAAATCCGTTTATTAATTATTAGTACATGTTGCATTTGCAGCCAAAGAAAATTTGTTACTAGGGTAATGATCACTCTATCGGCATCTTAAAGAAAGTTTATGAGAACATGCCTAACATGAGACACGGAACTGTATGCAATGAATAGCAGAGATAAATGAAGCAATATGGATAAATGCATGTTATTTAAAGCTATTTTAAACACAAGGACAACAATTATTGTATGATCAAGATAAGTGAAGCAATATGGTCCCTGTGTCTCTGTTTAAGGCCAGACCTTGTTTTCCATTCATTGTATCAGCAACTTCTCATCAAAACATGTAAAAACATGAAATTTTTAAACTCACCTCCAGTCACACCCTTCAGACACCTTGGGTGTTGTCATCACCCGAGTCTGCACCAAATTCAGTAACACGATGTTAGCATACAGGCGGCGATTCCATCAGATGTACTAATCTGCTCGGGCAATTTACAATTGTTCTATGACACATTTCTGTACTGGACCTTGTTGTCCAGTACATCGACTAGCAACATGGAAGGATGGACATTACAATTGCACATATAATTAATCACACATTTTGACTTTTGAGTTACTCCAGATCATTAACAAAAAAAAATTCGAAATAATGGATTATGAGAACCAGTTTAGCATTGATATGAAAAATGATACTAGAGCGACAGTGATGCCAAATAATACCATTGATATTTTCCCCAACAGAAGTCACGTGTATTATAACCAACCGTCCCATTGATAAAATGCCAGTTGAGTAGTTTTGTAGAGCAAACTAACAATGGAACAACGAATAAAGCTTCACAAAGTAGTTGCGTAATTTTACTAATGTAATATTTTGAATAGTAATATAAACACTCGTGCATTTAATCATTTAGTTTTATCCATAGTACGCATAGAAATCAGGTTGCTAATATTTTTCTTCTGTATGTTTGCATCTGAATGGTGCTTCTTGATTCATAATTTTTGTTTCTATAACAGTACCAATTCGAGGCTTAATGTTGACTTTATGAAAAGATCACTGCAACTCTTTCAATTATATAAGACGCTGTAGAAACTGTTTTTGAAGTAAACCTCTTTAGTTCTTTATTTTACTATGCCTCTTATCAACTACTTGGTTCCTTTATAATTCTTAATTACCATGGATCAGATAACTGGCAAGCAAATGCAGAAAACATAACACAGTAAGTAGTGACAGTGGAACGTGCTGGTGATGTGATGGCATAGCAAATATTAGCTGAATCTGATACTTAATCTTTGCTTTCAGCACAGGCAATATCCTTCTGCTATAAATTTGAAGAATTGTATTATTACACCTGTCCTAATTTTATGATAATCTAACTCATTATATACGAAGCTAACTTCGTTTCATTGCAGGAGAAAAAGTATTTCCAGTTTTTCACTAGAGCTTACAATAATACTATGATAACAGTATAATGAGAAGGAATCTCATTAGGACACATGTATTTGACATTAGTCAGAAAATACATGCTTAAATGGGAATAAAAAATTACAAAAGAAATGGCCTGTGGTAAATGTCAAACATTTGTGATGAAGATAGCTGAGGCTCCTGGAAAGCAGATAAACAACATCAGAAAATAATGCCAACGTTCACAGATGACCAAAGGGTGAAATTAAATTAGTAGGTGGAGATGAATTAAAGGCACTAAAACAACGAATTGGAATCAGATTGACCTGTGTTGAGCCAAATGGAATAGCCCGGCGAATGAGAGAAGCTATGGGGCCGCTGAACTGACAACCGGATCCAGTTTCACGAATTGCAGCTCTCATAGCAGTGAGCAAACGACCATATGTTGTCCCGGGTTTCGATTCTACTGCCTGAATAAAGCTGAAAGTCATGGCACCTGTTGAAGCGTCTCCGGATAATGCCTGGTTATGCAAGTAATAGGAATAATTGTCAAATCATGACCTGAAAGTCAGAACATGCTATCTCTACAGCATCTCCCTCATATTGTGTCCACTGAGACTTGAATCAGGATCTCTTCAAAGTCATTTTAATAATCCACCTACCGGTTGGTTTAATTGATATATAGCAGCACTTCAATGATTGAACGTTTAAAGTTTGAGATAAATCATAGACTAGCTAACCGAAGTATCAGCAGAGGTTTGATTATCATCACAACCACTGATCAAAATTGCAAGCCCTCCATGAGTTCCTTTGTACTCCCTTGATGGTGCACTGTGATCCTCCCATTGCCAGCATCCACTCCTTAAATAAAATTAAAAAGTGTATATATGAACACATATATCAAAAGAAAATTCAATCAAAAACTTGCTGAGAAAGCTCCACAATGAGTAAGTTTGCAAACCAAGAGAAAAGAAGATTAACAAATTTCGAAAGAAAACATAATGAACTAAGTTCTGCTTCACAATTAATGCATATATATTCTGTGCCAATATAATGATCATATGCTTATTATACCACATTTTTTTTTTTTTTTGAGAAACTTGACAGCGGCCGTCAAGAGTATTATGCCACATATATATTCTGAACAATCATGTCTCCGACTTCATAAAAAGGGAAAAATAAGGAAGAAAATAAAAACCTTTGACCTGCTGACCCCTAATTAGAGTAAAACAAAAGGAATTAGTCTCAAATATTATTCATCTTAACTAGACATGTCAGATCAGGACAATCAGGCCATTGCTAACATAACTATATGACTCAAGCATTTGCGTGAATGTGTTTGTGTTTATAAGAATTTTAATTAAGGTTCATAACTATATTCACTCAACCGCCTAGAATATACCTGGAGATACGGCACAAATAAGGTAGGTCAAGAATAGTCCCACTATGGCATGCATCGACAAGTGCGTGAAGTTTAACATTGTTGGGGAGTGGTCGGACAATGATTGCATTGATCTCGTCATCGAGGATCGTCCCATTGGTTTCAAAATCGAGGGGGCAGAGTGCCTCGTCATAACCATCCAGCTCGTCATTTGTTGTGTCAAGCTTTTGCACCCCATGACCCGAGAAATGAAATAGGAGCGAATCGCCGGCAGTGCATCCTGACACTAGCCAGCGCATGGCAGATCGCATGTTTTCTTTGGTCGGGATCTTATTCGGGTCACGATTCTCCTCTGCATGACAACAAGACATAAAATAGTATTGACATTAATTTGCAATTAATTTATTTACATGACTGTTCCAACTTTTAGTTTGATTAAAAGGTTTGAGAATTAAGCATGAAATTTTATCCAATTTAAAAAAGGCAGCTTGAATGTTTACTACATAATTCTCTCCTCCATATTGGATGCTCATGTTATAGAAATTGGCAAAATCAAGACTTTCACTTACAAAATTTGTTTACCTTTTTAATTAGCAAGATCACCCGATATAATTAAATGATAAATGATTAGAAATAAATTGTGCAAAGTGAATCAAAGTGTCACGTACCAGTGAGAATAAGAATACTCTCCTTAGGGAAGCCAAATTTCTGAGCGAGAAGGTAAGCAACGCAATTCACATCATTTATTGTTCCTTTCAGTTCGTACCGGCTGGATGCATAAGTTATCCCGATTAAAAGCGCCCTTTTGTTTCCAAAAACACGGGGATAACTTGCCGGGGTGTACAAACTCGAATTTGAATAACCAAACTGTTGCATATCAGCATTAGATCCATAAGAATGCGGTGACGAATTATTGAAAGAATTGCCTGAGTTGGAAAAACTAGAAACTATAGACTTGACGAAGCCAACGGCATGACGAACTGGGTCTCGCCTGACATATGTTGTACAATGGCAGATAGAACAACTTATGTTGCGTGCATATGCTGGAATCACAAGCTTGATACCACACCGGCTGCACCTCACAGTTCGAGTGTCATTCGTACTGCCCATTTTTCTTCGAACTTCTTACTTATTATTATTTTTTATTTGGGTTTGTTTAATCCTACTCCATCCAGAGAGAAAAGCGATTTATAAATAGCTTTGATTCTAAGCACTCTTATGCAGGAATGAGATAAGGTTTGCTTTATTCCCCCCAAAAAAAAAAAAGTGAGTGAGGAATTAGATTCTTTTCACAAAAGAAAAAATAATTCTTTAGCACGGAATTATACTTTCACGAAGAGATTTTTTTATTTTATTTTTTGATAAAAGGCACATTGATGCCCGTTTTATATTCTGAAACCGAAAGTTAATTAACAAGTCAGAGGTGTTTGTAATAGTTATTCAAAAACTATCCAAGCTAAGAGAAAGCATAACACATAAGCCCTCCGCTTAATCAACCACCAAAATATCGTAATTGCAAAACTAAACAGTAAAGTTAAGAAACTATAGGATTCCAACACTAGATCAATGCCAAAAGTTTGAGGATTAAGCATAGAGACTCAAATGACTGGAGGATCAGCCAACCCGCCTTCCTCTGGATTGCCAAGTACATCACCGAGGAGCAATACCGGTTCATTGTCAAGAGTTCTCCTGGAATATCTCCATCTGTGTATTAGTAGGATCCCAAATGCGAAGTGGAATAGTGTTAATGTCCCGGGGTAGCCATTTTTCAGCCACAAGCATGATCCTTTTGTCCATATGTCCTGCCCAATATTCAAAAATAGAAATGATTAGCAAAATAATATTTCTAATAGATTTATCAAGACCCGCTTAGAAACAAAGAGAGTTCCGGTGTCTCCAAACTATCCAACACACAGTAGCAACTACAACTAAAAAAACCTAATTGTTTCATTAAACTAAATTGAGTAGGGAAATCGAAGATATCAGTAATTGTCCCCCAGTGGTCAAGAAAATTCTGAGTTTGGTATAATCAAAACCAAATCCTTTGCGCCTGTTGACATTTGAGAAAGAGATGTTGGACGTCTTCAATATCTGAACAAAAAAGGCATGTTAGAGAACCATTACAGCCCCTGCGTGACAAGTTCTTCTTTGTTAAACTTCTATTTTGAAAGAGGAGCCAAAGAAATATTCTGATTTTGGGAGGAATAGGTAAATCCTAGATAATAGCAAACTTATTATCATTAATACCCCTAACATTTAAGAATTTATAACTAGATCTAATAGTAAACAGACCTGTAGGATTCCATCACCACGCTATTTTATCCGTATTATGAGTAAAACTAGAGTAACTAAGTATCGAAAGGATCTCACGTCATTAGCTAAAATACCATGTAATCTTCTACGAACTACAGATCCTTGGGAGTGAAGGACTTCGGCTATAGTAATGTCTTTGTTACGACAAATGTTATAAAGTTGTGGGTATTGTGTAGCAAGGGCACACGAACCTGACCACAGAGAATTCCAGAAAGATATAGTAGAGTGAATACTAGGAGTATAGGTAATACTAATGAATCCTAAATAATTTAAATACATATTGCTCTCCAAAAATGAGAAAAGGGCATATGAGAGTTAGAGTAATATTTAAACCTAACTATTGTTTTCCATGATGCAAAATATTGATCATCATGAAATTTCCACCACTATTTTAATAGCAATGAAATATTCATTTCTTGAAAATTGAGTATACCTAAACCACCAATATTGGCTTTTGCTAAACATGTTTTTGACCATTTTAGTAAAGCATATTTCTTCCTAGAGTTACCGGAACCTTACCATAAAAAATTGTTCCTAATTGAATATGATCTTTTCACTATTTGTTTAGGGGCTTTATAGATGGAAAGGGTGTATAATGGGACAGCTGATAATACTGCATTAATTAGTGTTAATCGACCTCCTAATGATAATAGTTGGCCTTTCCAACTTTGTAAGCGTTTCTCAACCTTATCCACTAAAAATTGCCAATCCCCTATGTTTAATTTTGTATCTTTCAAAGGAAGACCTAAGTACTGTAATGGAAACGATCCAACTTTGCATTGAAATGTATTAGCATAATCCTCTCCATTTGTATGGATAGGGAACAGTTCTTTTTTTTGGAGGTTAATTTTTATGCACGATAAACCTTCAAAGCACATCATCTCCCACCAAGCGGACTCTATATTAGTGTGTGAATAATATAGTATCGTCCGCGTAATGGCAATTAGTAATTGATTTACCCATTAGACATTGAGGTCCTAACCCTATAATGTAATTGGCTTGCCTACCCTTAAGAATAATTTTACATAACACATCGCCCGCTAATATGAACAAGAAAGGAGATAAGGGGTCACCTTAACGGACTCCTCGCTTACAATAAAAGTATTGAGTAAGTTCCCCATTAAAGTTGAGACATGATTAGGAACTTACTAGCCAATCTTTAATCCATCAACACCATTTATGTCCAAATCCTCTACTTTGAAGAATTTCTAAAATATAATCTTAATGTATCTTATCGTAAGTTTTTTCAAAGTCTACCTTAATGACAATTCCGGATATATATATTGTTACTTTTACTGTGATGCATCAGCTCTTGACTTAAGACGACATTATCTAAAATATATCTATTTTTTATAAAGGCGGATTGAATAATGTCGATGATTCTACTCATAATGGAATTTAATCTATTTGTTAGTATTTTGAAACTACAGTCACTAGGTTAATGGGACGAAATTTGCTAATTAGTTTGGCATCCTTCTCCTTAGAAATTAGACATATGATCGACTTATTTATTTTGTGCAGATCTAATGTGTGATTATGAAAATGGAAGCATAGTTGGAGAACATCATATTTAACAAGCTCCCAAAACTGTCGATAAAAGAGAACCCATCAGGGCCGGGTGTCCCCTGGGAAGAAGAATCGAAAACCGAAAACTGCCTATTTGAGTTCCTGTTATGTTATGAGAGCGTCTATCACGAAGAGATTCTTAATGAACTAGTTGATTTTCTTATATGGCGCCAACTATCATTCTAGAAGCTTCTGATGAATTGTCAGAGACAAAACACGAACAATTGACAAAAGCTTAAAACGGAGAAAAAGCTTCTGATGAGAGACAAAACTAGAACAATTGACAAAAAGCATAAAACGGAGAAAAAAAAATGATTTGGGGTGAGAGAGGCTCGAACTCTCGACCTCAGGATTACTCAGAAGCTATGAGACCTACGCGCTAGCCAACTGCGCCACCACCCCATGATGCAATTTACCAAACTTTAATTAAATAATATTGTTTCGCCGCAATGATCCAATTTTGAACTATGCCCAGGATTTATTTTGATTTAAATTTAAAATTTTATTGACAACCGTATGATCAATTAAACAATTACAAAAATAAATGAAAAAACTATAGGTATTTTCATTACAGTTTATAGATTTTTTTATTAAATCTGACTCTATTCGAATTCAAATTAATCATTCATCAAACAATTTTCAAAAATAAAAAATATTTTTTTATTGGAAATTGCTCAATAACCATATAATTCTCAAATACTACATTTTTTTTTTGATAACCAGGTAGAAGCTAGCAGGAGCTCAAATACTACATTTAATATACAACATTTAAACTATAAATAACAAATGTATAATTTTGTTATCATTGGAATTTGGAAATGTTATGCATTTTGACATAAACAAAATGCAAAAAATATATCGAATTCAATCATATTGAATTTCAATAAGATTTCAACAATACTACAAATTTTTCCAGCCACACGTACACAGAAGAAGTCAGTGGCAAAGCTAGACTGTCGAATTATGAATGTCAAACACTTATTATGAGCCAATCATATAAAATTTTCTGCAAAAAATATAAATTAATTTTACAATACCATAACATTTTACTTTAAATTAATATAAAAAAATTCATACATAAATACAAAAAATTGTAAAAAAAAAAAAAAAACAGAATCAATTGATTCCATTCTTTCTACTTAGATCTGCCACTTAATGCAAGGACCCAGGGATAATGCACATGTGCAATATTTTTAGACAGTTAGCACTTATTACAACACGTTTCAACAGTTGAGGAATTGAATAACTAAAAACAGATTGACGAAATTATTACATGATCACTTAATTCATCTTATTAATTAAATTGGTTCATTTGTTCAACCAATTTGTCGAAATTATTGTAAGAAGAGCCGCCTGCCATGATTGCTGCTCTGGCCTTATCCTTCCACTCTCCAGCTCTCTTCCTCATCTCCTTACCTTTCTCTCCATCCATCAATTCCCTCACCATTGCCTCAACTTCACCTCTTTTCACATTGCCACCAATCTCCATCCCCATCCCCCACTCGTTGCACAAATACTTGCAGTTCGTCGGTTGCTCTGCAAAGAACGGCCAACAGATCATCGGCACCCCCTCATATATACTCTCAATCGTTGAATTCCACCCGCAGTGGTTCAAAAATCCACCGATTGCCCGGTGACCCAATACCTCTTCTTGGTTGCACCACCCGACCATCACTCCGCGACCTTCGATTTCCTCCGAAAATTCTTTAGGCAACACGGCATTGCTACCTTGTACTAGGTCAGAACGCACAACCCACAGAAACGGGTGCATGCTTCCGGCTAGTCCCAATGCAAATTCCAACAACTGCTCCGTTGTCATGACAGTGATGCTTCCAAAGTTAACATACACAACCGATGCAGCAACTTGCTTGTCAAGCCATTCCATGCACCTGGTGTCTTCCTTCCACAGATTCGAGCCAATTGATGCTATCGGATCACTCTTTGGAATGCAACGGACTAGCGGTGAGATCGGACCTATTGTATAGGTGTTTGGAAGCCTAATTACAAGGGATGTGATTGTCAGTAAAGCATCCAATTATTATTGTTTAAAATTTTAGTATCTAATTAATTAACATACCTTGAACGGATTGCATGCAGTACATCATGCTCAAGGTCCTCGAATGTGTTGAGGATGATGCCAGTGGCAAGAGGGGCATCGTCCTCGCACTGCTTGATGTTGATGTTAAGCATGATATCGTCAGGGTCGGTTGTTTGGATGAAGGAAGGAAGGTCACGTAGTCGGACATTATTCATTCCGTCAACCCAATCGAGCGGAGTGTCGAGGTATCCATTGGTGAAGAAACTCTCATCTGAAACAGAGAACAACCAATAGTACTTTTGAGAAGAAGAAAAATTGTGTGTTAATATATATCTTCATATTAGCGTAGGTATACCGTATACCTATATATGACCAACATTAACTTCAAACGAGATTATTAATTAATCATGATATATAATAGAGAAGCTAGCGCTTCCCACATAAATTATCTATGATCGGTCTTGAAGCGGATGAAATTGGAGCTTGTGTAGATTGCCAGTTACCCTAAAATATTTTTAATTAGTCCTGCCTCATGATACACAGGAGACAAATTGTACAATAAGGAAATGATACCTAGATAAACGTAGCATTAATTTTTTTTTAGTGTATTCAGCAATCTTAAAATAGTTAAGTATGCTAAATTATGGCAAATTTGTAGTTACACCGATCTTATATATGTTTGTATTTAATTTAATCTGTCTTTGTTCCTTCTGAATGGAATTATAAGGTACTTAATGTAGGAGCTGGATTATAGTGCGTAGAGTCTTTACCGTGCGTCCAAATAGATCAAATTCTATGTTTGTAGTATTTTTCAGTTTGCATGAAACACATCATATATAGAAGCCTTTATATTTATTATTTTTTTCACAATTCCATCCGTCAGCCAAACAAACCCTATATATATATATATATAATATGCACGTATATGTACCGAATTTTTTATTAATAAGAATATAAATAAAAAATATCAGTTTTGGGAAGGTTTTGCATAGAATTTGAAAAGTGAGAAAACCGTGATTAACGTGATTATTTACAACAGCCTGATTAGTAAAATATAATTAGCATAATTAACATCATCAAAAAAAAAAGTTTGGCCGTTATGGACGATAACGGCCAGTTACAGTGGTCTTTTTTTCAAACCATCATGGAACTGAACTAAAAAAAAAAAAACAATGTATCTGGCCGTTATTGTCCATAACGGTCAGCTACAGTATTTTTTTCGGATGACGTTAATTAGCACTAATCAGACCGTTGTAAACAATCATGTCCAGAGGACGTTCTAAACAATCACGCGCGGTTTTTCTACTTTTCAAATTCTACGCAAAACCTTTCCCAAAACTGATATTTTTTTTATTTAAATTCTTATTAATAAAAATTTCGGCATATACGTAAGATGAAAGTGATAATTAAGGTGTTCCTGATTTCCAAAAGCAAAGAAAAATAATAAAAACCCTAAGGTGGGGTCTTACACCTTTAGCTGCCTAATTAACTCTATGGCAGATCTGTGTGTACAGTACTATTTTATTTTTGAAAGATATGACACACGACAGGAGATTTTATTATTTATTTATTATTTATTTATTTTAAAGGGTAGCCACACCTACAAATCAATACTTGTATAATTTACATTCTCTAATTTCTAGAAATATTTATATAGATCAATCTTCCTCATAAACTGCTATAGTTATATATATATATAACTAGAACTCCATTAAGACGTCAGACTGTCACACATTATATATATTACATTTCTAACTAATTTAAATCTAAAATTTCTATTTCCGTCCTTGTATCAAGGCAAATTGGGAAGATTTGTTCGTTCCGTATAATTCCATGCAATAGGAGATTTTGGGTGGTTCTCAATACTTTTTTTTTTTTTGTAAAGCCTTGATAGTGACTGGTTCTCTCAAAAGTCAGAACTGAATTTTCTCCATAAAGAGGAGATAGAGTTTACTTTTCGGTTCAATTAGCTCTAACACTGATTATCACTATGTATAATTATCACTAAGATTAGTGTGCACGGAAATTGAATCAAACCTGCACAAATTTTAATGTATTTAGCACGGATGTTGATGCACTTGAATGGCCATTTCATCCATCGAAACAAAGTAGGTCCGATGACCATCGGACCTACTCTGAATTCCATAAAGAGATGGCCTTTAAATTTTAAAAACGAGATGAACCACATACTCCGACCATATGTGAATCACATACTAATAATGATAAATAAATCTAAATAAACGAGGTAAATCAAATTTAAATCGTATATACGAGATGAGCCAAAGACGTACTCCGACCATCTGTGAACCAACCCGTAATTAATTCATGTGCGACGAGCACCTTTTTTTTTTTTTTTTTTTTGAGGTTTAGTGGGAAGTCCCACTAAAACATATATTGATAAAAAATTGACGAGCACCTTTTTTTATTTAAAAATAAAATGAAATGAAACAACCTATCATGGGCACCTCGATCGAGTCAGATTTTCTTAAAGAGCAATTGCGGCAATCACCTAACCTCTTCATATTCACCAAAAACATTGAATGTAAATTACTTCGATCGGATTGCATAGCTTTCATCTTCGGATGAATGTAAATTACTTCTTTCCATATACTGATAAACCAAAATGTCATCACCCAATCTTTTTTAGTTAGCATTTTAAATAATTAAAATTCAGAATTAGCAGTACTTTGGGGGAAAAAAAAATCAATGTTAGCTGGAACAAACATTATGTGCATCGTATAGCAGGACGGAGCCAGATTTTTAAATTATGAGAGTCAAACACACAATGAGATATCAAATATATTAAATATATTAAAAATAAAGGTCAATTTAAAATATCTATGGTATTTTTACTTTAAATTATATGAAAATTTATATATAAATATATATTTTTTTTAAATGAATAAGACTATAACTCCGCCACTGCCACCTAGCTAGGAACGGAATGGAACACAAACATTATTTGTGCAACACCTAGAAACGGAATGAAGGCAAAATCTACGTGTACTGTGTATTTATTTATTTTTGCGCATGTTCACTAGAACTAGAAGTACCTTTGAAGGGTGTGTAGCCTCTCTTAACAAGCTGAGCATAGTTCAAGTACCCCAGGAACCCACAAGCACTAGTAGTGAAAAACAAAAACACCGGCAAACCGAGCTCTTTTGCCGGATAAACTGCAAAGCCCATCGCCCCATCCGCCACAATGCACGTGACAGATGGCACCCCTTCTTCTTTCTCGATTCGCAAAATCAGCTCCTTGAGTTTATCTGGGCATGTGCGCCTGGTCGCCTCACATAGGGCAGGTATGTCTTGTGTTGCATCCTGATCAGAATGAGGCAGCCCATCCGGAATCGTCTCAAAGCGGACATCAGGCAGACCCCTGACAGAGTTGGGTCCACGGGAGCGTAACAAGCGGGTGTGGTTGAACTCGGTGTTGATGAAGGTGATGTGGAAGGCTTTGGAATGGTGTAGGAGCTTGGCTAACTTGAGCATGGGGTTGATGTGGCCTTGGGCCGGGTATGGAAGAAACACAGCATGGCTTTTAGTTTTAGGGGTGCTCATGATATATGATTTCTCTCTTGTTAATATTTCTTCTCAGCTATGTCGCTCTCTCTACACACACACACACACACTCTAGCTTCCAGATCTGTTGTTATATAGAAACACCATTAATATTTCTTTATTTTTGTTTTATTATTATTGGTGAAGATTTGAGACTTGACAAGTTGGGATATATTAATATATATTTGTATTTATTGGTGTATATAATATGTTGTGTTGATTGATTGGTATTTGGGCACATAGGCGAGTCTAGCATGCAACAGGGATAGGTGAGAGACATAAAAAATATACACATTTATACATGTTCGATCTAGATCTTATCCTGAAAATACTCTAAATATCTTGTATTTTAATATATAAATGTCATATATTATACCTGGAATCAAGTTACTGGCTTTGTTTGCTTTAAATTGCAGAAAATGACGAAAACAGACCAAAATACGGCCTCCCCAGGTCACACTGCGGGTCACACTGAGCCACTACGGCCTCCCTAGGTCGCACTGCGGGTCGCACTGGGTACTTAGCCAAATTCAGCAATTTTCAGGGTAAACTGACCCCAGTGCGGGTCGCACTCAGCTTTTTAGCTTCCAACACAGTTTCGTATTTTGGGCATAACTTGGTCATACGAACTCTGTTTTAGGCGTATGACTACTTTTCGGAAAGCTAACGAGACTCTCTACATTTTTCATGAAGGAAGAAAATCCAAATTCGGAACTTAAAATCCAGTACTGTCCGCATTAACCGAAGTGCGGCCCGCATTCAGACAAAAAATACAGTTTCGCTATTTTTAGAAAGCCAGATCATACCCGGTTGGCAAAGTTAGTGGTTCCAATTATGGAGAACGTGTGGGACACTGTTCCCCACGTTTCTAGGACATAGAATGGGCTATATAAGGAGGAGAATTCTGCTCATTTAGAGAGATCGGACCATCAATCCAGACGCTACCAATTGAATTTCACATTCCACATCTACTTAGAGCAAGAAGTGAGATTAGGAGTTTAGACAATGAGAAGAGGAGCAGAATTTTCAGAGCAAGGAAGCAAGGCAAGAGATCTCTATAAGAGTAAGGGTTGTAATCATTTCTTTTCCAATTTCTCTTTGTTTTAGCCAACTTGTAATGAATTTCTTTTGTAAGTTTTGCATCTCCATGAGAGGCTAACTTTCTCTCTAGGGGTGTAGGTCAAATGCATGAACTTGTTTAATTCTATTCTATTTTGTTCTTTGTTTTTATGATGATTGTTTGATTTGATTGTTAATTTCTGTGATTTATTCTTTGTGATCCCCATAATTTGTACTTGAATTGTAGTTATCCCGCTTTAGGTCTTTTAGACTCCAAAGTAGCTTTGGATCATATAGGATAGTATCAATTATGTCACAAAACCATTAGGATTTAGGTTAGAGAAACATCATCTTTTAATCTAAACTGGAACCACAGAAATTAAGGTTAGAGTTTGATATAAAATTTCACGGTTGGAGTCAAACCCTAAGTCGGGACATCTTGAACCAAATTAGAGATTGGTATGAGTTGCCTTCACCGGCTAAATTATTAAGTACCGAGATCTAAGGTGGTGATAGACTAACAAAAACTTTATATCCTAGATGATTAAGACGATGTACTTTACCGTGAAGTTATGATCATCTAGGTACGTTACTAATTCACGCAAGTGACCTTTTTTAACATATTTGGTTAGAAACCCCATCAAAATCAAACATGAATTTAAACAAATCAAATATATAGGATTAAATAAGGGATTGTAGACCGAAAGCCCCTAGATTCTCCAATCTTTGTCAAAATCCTAATTTCATTTTACTCTTTCTTAGTTTTTGTTTAATCCTTCAGCTCCTCGGGTATTGAACCCACCAACCTTAGGATTATTAGTAAACACACTTCAAACCGAATTTTGAAACAACCAATTCTGATTTTAATCATTAAAGTTTTAACCTAAATTCTACATTTCTCTCTGTGGTTCGACACCCTAAGTACTACTTTGATAGGTTGTGCGCTTGCAATCAACCCCTTCATTGAGTATAAAGGATTACAAATTTAAAAGAAACGAGTACACAAATTATAGCCAAAACCCTATACCAAATTACTCAACAAGCTTTTTGGCGCCGTTGCCGGGGAGATTTGCTAGAATTTAGTTTTTTACTTTAGAGCTTTATTTCAGAATTTTTAATTTTTAATTTTATTTTTCTTTTTATTTCTAGAAACTCACTTGATTTTCTTTCTTTGTGCGAGCTTTTAACTCGGCGAGCTTTTAACTCGAGGAGAAAGAAGGAAAAATGGCACAATTTCATGACTATGAAACCTACAGATGGCATAACCACGCGTATCAAGACGATCCTTTTTCAAACACCTACAATTTAGATTGGAAAAACCATCCAAATTCTTATGACCAAGATTATGAAAACTCACACCAAAGCTGGCCCAATCAAGAATCGTCACAATTTTTCGAATTGAAGATCATGATAGAAAAGCTTATGGAACAACAAAAAGAATTTATTGCCTACAATAAAGAGCTTGGAAAATCTTTGAGAACCTTCAATGCCGAAACTAATTCTAGCATAAACCAAATGATGGAAAATCCAATTACACAAGCTGCCTGCCAAGTCGCATCATTTTCAACCCCACATGACAAGCTCCCAATCAAGTTGGAAGGACCAAGAGAATACACGAATGACATGTCCATCGAAGACGAAATTGAAAGCAACGAATACCCTATGATGCCCAATGAAGAGGAGCAACAACCTAAAAAGGAGACTCAAAATGCTTCAGCTCCTCTTAATGCGGACGAACCGGGATCGGAAAAGGTGGATAAAGAAACTTGGCAAGAAAAGTCGGTAGTAAGATCTGAAATCGACAAGGCACGAAAAGTCGACAAGATGAACCTAGCTTGGTACTCAAGGGAGAAATACATTATGGTGATGAAAAATTTCAAGAAAAGGAGAAAAAAAAAAGAGAAATTCAAAAAGGAGTCTAAAAGAAGCATGTTACGTAGGAACAACCACGCCTCCGCCTCATCTATCACATCAATCTTGTGAGTTCTCATATTTCTTCTATTTTTCTTTTTTGGTTTAGATGATAGCATTGGGGAGAATGCTTTGTTTAAGCTTGGGGGGATGATAGAAGAAATTGTATCTTGTATCTTGCATTTAGGATTTTAGATTTAATATTTTTTTTTTTCAAATTTAGGATTTTATAACTTGAATTTTTACTTGACCTTGAATAGGGTTCGTAATTTTGAACTTAAATGATTGAAATTACGAACTTGTCAAAATGTTTACCAAGTTATGAAAAATAGAGACTTGCATAATTGAACTTAAATGTTTGAAAATGCATAAAGTATAAAATCATGTTTATTTTTTATTTTTTTTGACAAATTGGCTAAAACTTTTGAGAAATTTGAGTAATTGTCAAAAATTAAAGATTTTTATGCAAATTTTAACGTCTTTTTTGTAAAATCCTTGGAATAATTTGAAATAACCACATAATTTGGCGAAAAACTTTGTGGAAATAAAGATTTTAGAAAATGAAAATTTAGGTATTTAAATTTATTTTTTTGAAAAAAAGCAACTTATATGTAAAAAACGAATTTAGAAAGATCGGGATATCCATAAGTATGAATTAATGCCTAAGGATGTGTGTATTCATGGTATTTTTTTGCAAAAATGGTTAAAATAAAAATGCAAAATTTAGAAAAGAAATTAAGATTCCGCTTGCTTTTGTTACGGTGACATGACGTACCTATAGAAATGAGTCATAAACACTTTTGCTCCGCTAGTTGCCTGATAAAGTGACTGGGTTTGCACTAAAAATGTGAGTTCATGTCATGGAAGGGTTGAACCAAGAGCATGCAAATGCACTTTTGAATTAAAACGGTTGGGTATGGATTAGCTACCTATAACTAGCCGGTTTTGTCCTAAGAATAGAGAATTATAGTGTCATAAAATACAAGCAACAAAAGAAAAATGAAATTTTACAAATATCAACACATGAAGTCCGTGATTTTTCTAACCCAAGTAAGGTTCAAGCTTGGAGGATTTTTAAAAGAATTTCCGCAAATAAGAATGCATTTTTTTTGTAATAAATTTGGATTACCAAGGTTTACAAATTCTAAATCTTTAAGGAAATAAAAGTTAGAGTAAGCAAGTTGTGGGGTGAATCATAATTGTCCGAGGGTTGAATTTAAAATTTGTAAATTTTTGCATTTAGATTTCTAAATTTTGACAAGATCATGCAAATTTTTCAGAATTGAGAAATATACTTGATATGGAGTTAATTTAAGAAGATCGAACATTGAACCAAGTTTAGATTTTGCTTGAGGACAAGCAAGGTTCAAGCTTGGGGGATTTTGATAGACATAAAATATATACACATTTATACATGTTCGATCTAGATCTTATCCTGAAAATACTCTAAATATCTTGTATTTTAATATATAAATGTCATATATTACACCTGGAATTAAGTTACTGCCTTTCTTTGCTTTAAATTGCAGAAAATGACGAAAACAGACCAAAATACGGCCTCCCCAGGTCACACTGCGGGTCATACTGAGCCACTGCGGTCTCCCTAGGTCGCACTGGGTACTTAGCCAAATTCAGCAATTTTCAGGGTAAACTGAGCGTAGTGTGGGTCGCATTGACCCCAGTGCGGGTCGCACTCAGTTTTTTAGCTTCCGACACAGTTTCGTATTTTGGGCATAACTTGGCCATACAAACTCTGTTTTGGGTGTATTACCACATTTTGGAAAGCTAACGAGACGCTCTACATCTTTCATGAAGGAAGAAAATCCAAATTCGGAACTTAAAATCCAGTGCTGTCCGCATTAGCCGCAGTGCGGCCCGCATTCAGACAAAAAATACAGTTTCGCTATTTTTAAAAAGCCAGATCATGCCCGGTTGGCAAAGTTAGTGGTTTTAATTATGGAGAACGTGTGGGACACTGTTCTCCATGTTTCTAGGGCATAGAATGGGCTATATAAGGAGGAGAATTCTGCTCATTTAGAGAGATTGGACCATCAATCCAGACGCTACCAATTGAATTCCACATTCCACATCTACTTAGAGCAAGAAGTGAGATTAGAAGTTTAGACAAGGAGAAGAGGAGCAGAATTTTCAGAGCAAGGAAGCAAGGCAAGAGATCTTCATAGGAGTAAGGGTTGTAATCATTTCTTTTTGTTTTAGCCAACTTATAATGAATTTCTTTTGTAAGTTTTGCATCTTCATGAGAGGCTAACTTTCTCTCTAGGGGTGTAGGTCAAATGCATGAACTTGTTTAATTCTATTCTATTTGGTTCTTTGTTTTTATGATGATTGTTTGATTTGATTGTTAATTTCTGTGATTTATTCTTTGTGATCCCCATAATTTGTACTTGAATTGTAGTTATCCCGCTTTAGGTCTTTTAGACTCCAAAGTAGCTTTGGATCATATAGGATAGTATCAATTATGTCACAAAACCATTAGGATTTAGGTTAAAGAAACATCATCTTTTAATCTAAACTGGAACTACAGAAATTAAGGTTAGAGTTTGATATAAAATTTCACGGTTGGAGTCAAACTCTAAGTCGGGACATCTTGAACCAAATTAGAGATTGGTATGAGTTGCCTTCACCGACTAAATTATTAAGTACCGAGATCTAAGGAGGTGATAGACTAACAAAAACTTTATATCCTAGATGATTAAGGCGATGTACTTTACCGTGAAGTTATGATCATCTAGGCACGTTACTAATTCACGCAAGTGACCCTTTTTAACATATTTGGTTAGAAACCCCATCAAAATCAAACATGAATTTAAACAAATCAAATAGATAGGATTAAATAAGGGATTGTAGACCGAAAGCCCCTAGATTCTCCAATCTTTGTCAAAACCCTAATTTCATTTTACTCTTTCTTAGTTTTTGTTTAATCCTTCAGCTCCTCGGGTATTGAACCCACCAAAGGATTATTAGTAAACACACTTCAAACCGAATTTTGAAACAACCAATTCTGATTTTAATCATTAAAGTTTTAACCTAAATTCTACATTTCTCTCTGTGGTTCGACACCCTAAGTACTACTTTGATAGGTTGTGCGCTTGCAATCAACCCCTTCATTGAGTATAAAGGATTATAAATTTAAAAGAAACGAGTACACAAATTATAGCCAAAACCCTATACCAAATTACTCAACAGTAGGCAAATGCCTACCTCTGGAATTTATTTTTTCTTTTAAATCGGATTTTTTTTGGGTTTGTCTATTTTTGAAAAATGGATTTGCCTATCTCTGATCCAAAACCCAGTTCTGTTCAGAGAAAAATCAATAGAAAAAAAAAACCTTCGCCTCAACACAGAGGAGACACTGAGACGTCTGTACGCGATTTTGAATTATACAGCTTGACACTAATCCGAATTTTATTAATTTACAGACTAAGAAAAAACGACAAAGAAATAACATCAATTACTTTGAATCATACAGCTTTACGCTAACCTGAACCGTTAATTTATTTGAACCCGAACCCGAACCCGAACCCAAACTCAAACCCGAAACCAAACCCGAACCCGTTAATTTATTCGAATCCGAATCCGATTTTTGCATATCCTTAGCTCAAATTCTAGCCTCGCCACTGTTTGGGCAATGAAAACCTTGACCATTATTTTCCGTTCTGACATGAACTCGTAATTTTGTGAATTACTTAAAAAAACCCCAATGACAATGTGACATGAAATCTGATGGACTTTAAAAAAGCAGCAGGACATAACATGCATGTATAGTTCCTCATGTTTCACAAAACATTAATTAGCTAATTAATTGGTCCAAGTTCACACAACTTTATTAATTATCCAGCCAGAATTAATTTACAAATCCAAGTAATTAAACACTTCTAAAATCCCAAATTACCTAACCGAATCTCAATCCCAATTCCCAAATGATTATGATAACCTGATTAATATATATTTCATCCCATCCTAAATTATCTATTTCCCTCATTCATCTACTAATGATGTACGGTACGGCGGTACGCTATTGGTTTCTAATAATTTAGTCTTATGTATGATATTTATAATTTTATTGTATTCCTCACCATAATAGCTGTTTATTTTCATATCTAAAATATGAAATATTATTTTTATAAAGAATAATAGATCCAAAATAGTTAATGTTACATTTAATGTCTTTAGTCTAGTGACAAAGACACGTATGTTATGTGAGAGGTCATGAGTTGAAATTTATATAAAGAAAATCTGTTATTACAAAAGTTAAAATAAAAAGGTCTTAGATAACTTGACTCCAATTACTCATTTAAAAAAACAAAATATACCCAGAGCATGGGTCATTTTATTAGAAGATTATTCCAGATGGGCTGGAAAAAAAATTGCAGTCGATTGATTTGTCATGGCAAATTATTTCTGAATTTTTAATCATAGCAAAAATAAAATAAACAATACTATCCATTTTGAACAATTTATTTTATACCACAATATTGAATTATTTTAACCGCTGAATAATTCAGCAGTTGTGGTACAAAACAAAATTATATAAAAATTGATGGTATGGGTGAAATTTTGATATTATTTTATGCTACCAATAAAAAAATTGGGAATTATTTGGTTGTCTAATAGTAGGATTAATTTTTTTAATCCAATGCTAAGATTGTATTCGGTATCGGTTTGTCTTAAGAGACTTAATCCGTATTAGAGGCTAAATGAGACTTAATCTAGAATTAGAGGTACTTTAAATATCGAGCAATAATTAAGATTTCAGCCGAAAAGAAGTAAAAAAAAATGTTCTTAATTCTTGCTAAGAAACGGATGTTAGAAAGAATTTAACCGACTAAAAACAAGTTTAAGAAAGACTATATAAAATAAATTTTCCTATAAATTTCTTGGACTGATCGATCATTGGTTGCCGACCATTAATTTTTATATATATTGGCCTTAATTTGTATAGTAACCGGTCGTTGTTTGTTGAGACTTAAGATCGATGTACATGGACTGATCGATCATCATTTAGGGATCACGACTTATCATATAAACAATAATTTTTGTCATACGTACATTTATTTTAATTACAAAAGTTGAAGAGTTTTGAAGAGCAAGCCGGTGAATATTTTATTAAATGGTGAATATTTTATTAAATGATACGACGGTCGATATCAATTTCTAGGACCAACAACACTAAAAGGATCAGAGAGGGTGGGGATGATTCTGATTTTTGTAAACTAATTGTGGTTATTAATGCGAGCTAGATAGTAGCACTAGATTATAGACCGTGAATGTAACTTTTTTATAATCAATACATATGTGGTCAGCAATTGCTGATTACCATAAATAAAAAAAGTAATAGTATGCACAATTAAATACAACTTTTTTTTATTTATCAAAATAAGGATTCTAAGTAGAATTTTTGAAGTCAAGTTTGTCGTATGATCATATTAGATATAAAATAGATAAAATTAGAAGAAAATTTTTGTAATATGAGATAATTCTGCTAGAAAAAAAAAATTAATTGATCTTTTTGTCCATAATTTGTAAAAGTAAAGAGGTCTAGATATTATTAATTTAAAGCTTACAAATACAGTTTTTTTGGCTGAATAGTGGATGAGATTCTTAGATAATAGGGAGTCAGATGCCCATACTACAAGGTCCTGTGGAAACTCAAGGTACCGTCAAAGGTAAAAATATTCTGCTGGCTATTAATCAATAAGGTTGCGTTTGGATGGTGCAAGAATGGAGCTATTTTTGGATTAGCTCCACTATTCTTATTCTTGAGTCATCCAAATACAAATTGAAAAATTAGAATAGCTCAAGAATAGCTCTATTCTACTAATCCAAAGAAATGGTGGAATAGCAAGAATAGAGCTAGTAGGATTAGTGATATTAATAAAAAAAAAAAATTTCATTCCTCTCCATTAGAATTAGTTTAAATATTAAAATAATATTAAATAAAATATTTGATTAGTATTAAATAAATATAATATTATATTATATTAGTATTAAATAAATATTGGTTTAAATATTAAATGTAATATAATATTAATTTAAATAATAGATTAGTATTGAATAAATATAATATCAAATATTAATATTAAATAAAATTTTAGATTAAATATAATATTAAATGTAATATAATATTAATTTAAATATTAGATTAATACCAAATGAATATAATATCATATTAGATTAGTATTAAATAAAATATTATATTAAATACAATATAATATTAGTTTAAATGTTAAATGTAATACAATATTAGTTTAAATATTGATTAGTATTATATCTAATATTAGATTAGATTAGTATTAAATAAAATATTAGTTTAAAATATTAAACGTAATATAATATTAATTTATATATTAAATTAGTATTAAATAAATATCATATTAATTTAAAATTTTAATGTAATATAATATTAGTTTTAAATAAATAAAATATCATATTAGATTAGTATTAAATAAATATAATATCATATTAGATTAGTATTAAATATAATATACTATCAGTTTAAATATTAAATGTAATATAATATTAGTTTAAATGTTAAATATAATAAAATATTAGTTTAAATATTAAATTAGTATTAAATAAATATAAAATCAGATTAGATTAGTATTAAATAAAATATTATTTATTATTTTATTCATTCCTTTCAATCGCTATTCCAAATATACAATCCAAACGACATTTTTACTAATCCGAATAGTTCAAAATTAGCACTATTCTCGAACCACTCTGATTAGCACTATTCTCAACTACTAATCCAAAAATTGCTATTCTTGCGCTAATCCTTGCACGATCCAAACGCACCCTAATAGAATACTGACGAGAGAGAACTTACAAAGAAGGGGGTGCATAGTGGAGGGTGAATGCGTGATGTGCATGGCGAATACACAGGAATCAAGGGACTATCTTTTTTGGAATTGCACGGTGGGAACGGCATTTTGGTGGGGGTTCTTGGCGACAATGAATCTGCCGATACCAACTAATAATGACACAATTGAGGCTGTCTGGTGGGAACAGAGAAAACTACTGCATGGAACAAGGAGGAAGAAATGGGACGGGGCTTGGGCAGCGGGAGTTTGGACGCTGTACGTGGAAGGAGAGGAATCAGAGGATATTCTCTCAGGATCGAAGACAAGTGCATATTTTGATAGATGAAGCAGTACAAGTTAGTATACTATGGGAGAATAATTGTTAAAATGAGATTTGTAAGGGGCATAATGGGCACGGACGATGAAGCCCGCTCCTTCACGGGGTGGCTTAGTATTTTATTTAACAGTTGAGGTGGAGTAACCAATGTAACATGACTTTGTAAATATTTTTTTATATTTATGATATTGACAGCAGGCTTCTTGCCAACTGTCCTTCAAAAAAAAGAGATTCTTAGATAATAGTGTTTCTGGTAGATGGAAGAGTATTATTAATAGTAAATATCGTAATAGGACTTCTTCATCTCCTTGTTCTCCTTTGGAGATCTATTGGTAATGGTTCTACTAGCTTTCTGGTTAGACAGATGGTGTAGAGAACATGTCTTACAATATTATTACTCTAAACTTTTTTCTATTGTTGAAGACAGGTTTATTTCAGTAGTTGAGGTATTCTCTTCTTCTTATTTATATCTTATTTTTAGACATCATATCTGCAGAAATGGCAAGCTTTGCAACTTTAATTCTTACATAGTTTGTATACAATAGTTCACGATCAGGGGTTATCGTTTCCTTTATTTTTCATAGCAATTTTAAAAAAAATTATGATAAAAAAAGAAGCCAAAGGGTCAGATCGAGGTCCCACCCAAGTGGATACATAAAATAAAAATTGAGATGATAATATATATCTTATCTAGCTATGAACCACCGATGCCATATTAATGAACCGAAATTATTGGGACAATGTCAAAGTCCATTTACTTATATAATATATTAATTGTTTATGAACTTTTATTTGTATATATGTTGAGGTTGAGAGCAAGAAAATCATTATTACAGCTTGATTTGAGGTTTTATTTGGGTAAAGATTTTAACAGAGTAGGTTTATTACTGCATGAAGTCAAAACCGCTTTGTTAAAATATTTACCCAAATAAAATCTCAAATCAAACGGTAATAATGATTTCCTTACTCTCAATCTCAAGATATATACAAAGTTAGAGACGTGAGTTCAAAATCTTTGAAATCACTCTTCTTTGCCTGATTGCTAGTTTCACCGGATTGTCGAGACGATCTGCAAATGACCTATACCAAATCACAATTCGCAAAAAACTAGTTTTTAGTATAGTGATAAAGGCTTATGGTTTCAGTCTCTTGGATGTGAAAGGTTATAAGTTCGAAATTCATATGAAAATTATTTTTGTGTATAATAGAGGTATTAATAGTTGAGTGAATTGACATTCAACTTTTTCTTAAAAAAAATACAGTTTGCAACTCTCGAGATGATTTCAAGTAATCTTAGAGAGGACAAAAAAAGAGATGCTAGTATGAAAATTAGATGTTTTATCTGACTTTGTTTAAAAACTTTATATTAGAATTTAATTTGTCTATTTAAGATTTTAATTTTGTGCAGCACAATCTTTATTTTATGCAGTCCCAGTCTTCAATTTTTACCTACGGCCTGAACTAATTCTTGACTACACATGCGACCAACCGTCCGATTCAACTCCTCAACATGTTTTTTGAACGATTTCTTTGTTGAGTCATGCATGCATATCCTGGTAATTGTTATAATTTCTTGAAGATTCTTCAACATTAACAGGGCATCTTTTGATTTGGGCTTGAGAACCAATGCAAAGAAGTGAAGAAGGGCTTCACTTTTAATTCGGGCTTCCTGTAGCCCTTGTTAGTAAAATGACTTGATGCATATAATTATCCTGCATATATGCTGTATCTATCGAGCATAATCAATTAATTCATCTTCTAACAGAACAAGGGCTTGCGGAGTTGCGGTAGCTCAGTTGAGTAATTGAGTTGGTCATATATCTTCAAGACCTCGATTTGATTACTCATTTGTGAATTGTGACACCTCTTCTCCTCTTAAAGTCATTTTACTAATGGCAAATTTAATTAATTAATTTGTAAAGTGATCTTCCCCTGAGAATGTTAACTTTATGGCTCAAGTCAAGTCTTTAGAATTTTTCTCAAGTGAAACCTCACTTCACTTGAGTTTCAGTTCAAAAGACCGAAATTTCAAGATTCCCCTCCGCCGGGGCATCTCCACCTCCTCCCTCCGCCGTCGCGCTCTTTTCGACTCCTCGTTTGTAACTCGTAAACCCGGCTAATCAATCAATCAATCGCTACTCACATATTTCCTTTTGCTTCCGTTCTCTCCAACCTATATGTACAGCAAAGACAAAGAAGAGATAGTAAAGGAAGGAGGAGCAAGCGACAAAAGATATGTCGAGAAACGAAGAGAAAGTGCAGTCGATGCTCAATAGTAAGCGCAAGCTGTCGCTCCCTGAGAGCCGTCCCCTCCCTGAGACCGAAAGTTGTCGCTCCGAAATGGGCGCTATGGTTACTCATTTTCTCGTTAATTTAGTGTACTTTGTTTCTAGTCTTCTTCAAAATTGACATCTTTTGCTTGTTTCCAATGTTGCATATATAGTACGTGTGCAGCAGCTAATAAACAAAAAAAAGGACTGTACAAACTGAAGTTGAGTTAAGAAACAAAATAAGCTATCTTGAGGTTTCCAAATTGCCTAATAGGGGTTTCACATGCAAACCTGGGAGTCCCTATCTAAATTCATCAGTTTTGGTTTTATTGCAGTTCTTTAATTTGGGGGAAAATAAAATGGATAGAGTGCATATGTAATATATATATTGTAATACAACTGGTATGGTGCATTATGTAAGAAATAGGAGCTCCATTAAAAACCAATTGGTTTATGAATCCACTTGGGGTGCAATTTTAAATGCTCTTGTATACCATTTGTGTTTCTTAGGAAGAACGGTCAAAGAGAAGGGCATATGAAAAGCCTGCTGAAAAGGGAACTCAGCCTTTCAAGGTTCCAGTGTTAGTAAATACCCGTGTCACCCAGACGTATCCTATTATAAAGTCTGTTGACAGATGTAATCAGTTCTACTTGAAGGAAGGGGTTAAGGTACTAACTATTATTTTCTTCTCTTGGCTATTGTTTATAGTGTCATATTTGTGTTTTTGTGTTTTTTTTTTTGGTACAAAACACATATTGTGTTTTCCCTCTTTTGTTGACAAGGTATATGAATTATGTAATTGCAAAAAACACCCGAAAGAAAGTTTAAGCAAAATAGCAAAGAATGACCATTTTTCCCTTGTATTTCTATTTACCAAATTCATGAGAACCAAATTCAAACATACAAATTACAGTCACCAGCCAATACCAAAATTCTTGCATCTTTGGTAAGCACATTGAAAGAATAGTAAACTTCCACTCTTTTCTATTTATGTGTGTGCCGCTCAATGTTAACTTTTTAATCTGTTTTCTGAGGTTAACGTTTTCTTTTCAAAAATGCTCATTCTTTGGGAAGGGACGATGTTTTGGAGCAAAATCATTAAGATTTTTTTTTTTTTCTTTTTCAGAGGGGTCTAATTCACTGCTGATCTTAAATTTGATTTTGCATCTTCCTTTGTCTTTCTAAATTAGGATCCCCCAATGACAATGAAGGTAGATAATGGCAGCAGCTTGAGGTAAAAACTTATTTCTTTCTTCCTTTAAGATCCCTTTTTTACTTGTATATATTCACCTGTATTAAAGGATTGGTAAATTATTTTGTATGCAGCAATTTGGAGTCCCTTGAACAAACTTCCAAGGGAAGTGCGAACCAAGCATTTAAAACGACGGAGAATTGTATTGAAAGTGCTTTGCTTGATGTTGTGCAACTCCATCTAAGAGATGAAAAATCAGCGTCACCTGCTCATATTGATATGGTAAGGTTTTAGTCAACAAACTTGATGAACTGTTCTAGTTATGTTTACTGGTGATCCACCACCAGCACTGGGATAGAGCATGGCTCTATCAAAAAGCTGGTGCAAACACAACAATGGCTGACACAGGTACCAAGTTGGTCCAGTCTCTGCTATGTACGCACTTGATCAGGGGCAGAGCCAGAAATTTTTAAATGGGGGGAGGGGTGGGGATCAAATATTAACATCAATACAAGATCATATTAAAAACAAACTTGCAACTATGGGGGTCCTAATGGAACAATTATTATACATACTTGGGATTCAAATATAAATTTTCTTCAGAAAGATACATGTATAATATAAAAAAATACCATATATACATGTACAACCTAATCATAAATTGTATAACTGGTATAGTGGTATTACATACCACTTGGTTACATAAGAAGCATCTCACTGAGTATCCATTTGAAATAAATATCGCCGACTTTGACTACCTCTGACAGGAGAAGGCACTTAAAGGGTTCAGAGTGCCACGTGACCCCATGATTGCCAGTTTCCCCTCAATTCCTTCTGGAAGCTTTGATGATGCGGGCCCCGTTTCTGCTGATATCTGTCCTTCTGAAATTTCCATACCAGGGAAAAAAGCCCCTTTGGACTTAACACTAAAGACATCTGTTCGACTGGTTTCCTCATCTTCTGTCAAGTGGTAAGTAAATAAATGATCTCTATGCCAGGATAGATGCCTGGCACATTTTGGTCTTTACCATCCCAACAACAGCATGTCTTTGTTTCCTCTTCTTTCTTTATTTATGTCTTAGGGAAAAAACACTAATGTGACTTTGTGTTTCCATTTTGTTCACTCTTTCATTATTATGATACCATACATAATACACTTCATCTCATACTGGTAAGAAGTTACTGAGAAATGGCCATTTTGTCTTGTTTCCTTTATTTGTCCTGCTTTGTATTTGGAGCATTTTGTGGCTTTTTGTTTGCCTTTTCTCTTAAGAGTGTACTGGTACTGGTATGTTAACATTATTCTATTAAGTCTGAACCCTACATATCACAATGCTTTTCTCAAACATTAAAAGTGATCAACCTCCATTATTTTGTATTTTATTTTATAGGTGTCATAGGATAGATGCAACGTATGTGGCTGCTTCTCAGAGCTGCGATTCCCATGTTGGAGCGTCTCAAACAAAGGAGGAATTATTTTCCAAGGCTTTATCTTCATGGAGATATCCTGAGTCTACCTTGTCAACTTCCATCATTTCTCGTATGGCCTCATCTAAGGCAAAAGAAGGTAATTATCCCTGTTTTCATTCTTTTCTTTTTTAGCAAGTACAGTTTCTGCCCCTGATTTTTGCTTTATTTGTACTCTGCTACCTTCTCCTTTTCGGTATGATTTTATCGATCAGTTTCTTTCAGATAGTCAATTTGGTATAATATGGTAATCCCAGATTACAGTTAATTATGCACAGTATGTTAACCCTATGGTTTTGTCAGTATCAGTTTGAAATTCCAGCTTATTGACCTAAGTTGCTACATCATTTTTTTATGCTGAGATGTTGAGTGCAAATTTTGAAATATGTATCCTTTCTGTACACAAAATTCTGAACTTCTTTCTTTGTGCTTCTGTTTATGTAGATGTGGATTTTTTAGAAAAAAGAAGGCAGAATTGGGAGAATTCATTTTTGAGTCTCTACTACATGTTTCGAAAAAACTTATGTAGCATCTTTTATGGTAAATCTATGGGTGTTGCGCATTTCTTTCACATATTTGTTTTGTTGCTCTATCTAAATCCCATTTTTCGAATGCAGTATATACTTCTGAATTTGTGGCTCTTTTTGTTGGAGGCAACTTTTCTGGGCAGAAACAGTCCTGCAATGCTTATTTATCAAAATCTACAAACAGCTTGAGATCTGTGCTTAGAAAGCATGTGGGTTTTGTATTTATTTCTTAATTGTTGTTATTGTTAGTAGTTCTTCTTTTTGCTGATCTATTTTTGTAATGTGATGTTGTTTGTGACTTGTTGCATAGGATGTTCGCTTTACCATGCCTCTTTATCAAGCTGAAGAGGAGCTGGCTACAGCAGATGACTTGGCTGAGCTGTCAGAGATAGAAAAGAGAAATCTTGGCCAGGTCTTTGATTTTCTCTACTTAACACTGAGGACTAAGTGAAGTATACTCGTTATAGTAAGCCAATCTGTGCTCATGATCTTACATCAATGCCTTACAAAATGAAATGAGTTAAAAGAAGCTGATTTTCTGCATTATTTCTGCATTGAATTTGGAACTCTCTGTTGTAAAAAAAAAGTTAATTTTGTAACTTAAATTGTTGCGCAGGCAGTTTATGCAGACCATTTTGCAGATGTGGATGGCACCTCAGAATCTCTCTTGTCCTTTAATGGGAACGAGAGTGTTCATGGTCTGTATGATTTTCTACTGAACCACAGGTATATATGAAGTAATGTGTAAATAAACTATCTTCTGAATCTCACAAAACATTGGCTACCTTTTTTTTGCTTTCATTCCTTGCAAATAAAGTAATGTGTAAAAAGTTGACGTCTGCCGTTAGTCTTTTGCTTGTATGTACCTGTTATATTTTTCTATTTTTCTTTCTGTAGTTTAGCTGAGGTCTTTGTACATTCCAAGCATAATTAAACAAAAGTATCAAGCTGGGAAATAATACCATAACAAAAAATACACATTGGTATACCACCATATCATATGGAAACTCTGATGGTGAGGCCTATGACCTGCCCTTCCAGAACTTGGAAACTCTATTCAATCTGAAATCATTAGTCCTTCCTGTGTGTATATGGTATTTAAAATGCAAAATTTCATTTCTAAGGTGTATGAAGTCGAGTTATATGTCTATGTTTGTTTATTCTTTTATTTGCTCTATCATTTATTTAATATTGAACAAAGTTTGTTACCTTTTGTTTGTAGACACTTTTTTCCTTCACTTAATGGTGGTGATGTTCCTTTAATTTATTCTCCGGTGCTGTTTCCATATTCTTCCTATAATTTTCTAGAGGTAACACTTATAAAGGTTGCTTTTACTCTCATTTGGTTTATTTCAAGGACTGGATCCATTGATAATGAGTTCACTTGATAAACTGGTCAATATTTTTCAAATCAATCCAAAGGAATTTTAAACAAATTTAAAAAAATTTATAGCATATTGTTGGCCTTACAGATTGGTTATGTATCAACTTCATGTGATTCCCAGCATCATTTGATTTGATATTCCATCAAAGGTCGTTAAACATGGGCTGGAGCATATTTGAAGTCTTTTGATAAACAGTAAAACTTGCATCAAATTTCATCATATTCTAAACATTGGATTTGAAAATTAGAGTTATTTCGTGATGATTGTCAAGAATGTTAAATCAATTTACTGGCAATGGATTTTCACCGTTATTTTAATGAATCTCTTACCAGCTTAATCTCCAATTTGAATGTTCGTTGGTTTAGGTATGTTGCAAGGAGATGAGAAAGGCTGACATGGTATTGCCTGGGTCAAATGGAAATAGCACCGCTGCTGAAGATCTTTCTAACAGTAATATCTGTTACAGCATCGAAATAAGTAATTCGATTATTCCTCCCTGGGTTATTTCTGGCATTTGTGCTGCAATGATTGCAGATGAGACAAACTTTGACTCAATGTAATCCCAACTCTCTCTTTAATTTCCTACCAGTTCTGCTGATGCTGTTTTTATTTTCCTTTTTTATCTTTCACTTTATGCTCATTAAAAGTCTCTGTTTGACCCAATACACACCAAAAGGACAAGCACACATAAAGGGAGGAAGAAAAAAAATTAAACACTCTACTGGCAGGGACACCTTACCTGCAGGGTTGGTACTGGGTGAATTTGAAATCTTGATTCAGAGTGTACCTTTTTTAGTTGGTACAGTACCAGCATATACTGTAGACAATCATATTTATTCTGTTCTAAGATCAAATTGTTTCTTCTTTACATAATTTTTAAGTTATGTCGTTACTGAACTTAATAGAGCTCAAATGAGGCCCTTGTGCCTATTATCTATTATTTTCAGTATTTTTTTTTTGCATACAAAATTAATTTCCAATTGTTGGGTTTACATGTAGTTTCACAATTGACCGTTCCTGCATGGGATTGAATACTGCTCTGAAGTTGATTTCCCACAAATTGAATTCAGAGGCAACTGCCTCATCAGAGACTAAAGGCAATACATTTGGCATACCAGATACTGTTGTGGTACCTTCATTGCATACTGCAGCGGTACAAAGGCTCAGTTACACTAACAGTGCATATGTGGCATACACGACTTGTTGACATGAGGAGGTGCCGATTTCATCCTTAGAAACATATATTTACAGGGTAAATCTTTTGTCTTTTGGGATCTTTGAGGGGAAGGAGCATATGTAAGCAAGAAATATCATTATGATCTGTGTGTCTGCTCTAGAGACATCTTTCAGGCCATCTGGTGTGACTAATTTTATCTTTTGTTATGCTAATTAATAGTTACTTCTCTAAAAGAAAAAAAAGAAAAAAAAAAAAGATTGTTAGAAACACTGTTACACTTGGATGATGTTAGTGTTTGACTTGCTTTACTTCTTTTTTTAAATTAACAGGAGTTATTTTGAAGGGTTTGACTCGTGAATGAATCTATTAGCTTATAATCTCCAACACCAACTTATGCTGACATTATTTTCTATTGATTTGGTCATGTGGTACTTGTTAGAACTAGCTGCGCAAAATAGATGCTTACTGAAATCAGTTCTTACAAAGAGCGGAAAGATTAAATCTAGTTTCGAATAGAGCATTGGTGAACGCCATATATTTTAATTAAAGTACTAATTGTAAAATAACAACTATAGTAAGAAGAGTTAATGGAATATTTAAATTAAAGGGCATGATAAGATAACTTGCGTTTTTTTTTTTTAATTTAACAATCGGCTTGTAGAAACGAGAACACAACCATTCATATCAACCATGGATCATGCACTTAAATGACTTGATTGAAAATTAAATTGTTTAGGATAAGCAATTAACCCAAAGTGATGATTAATTGAACAGAATAAGTACGTAATTTTAGATTCATACAAAACGCTGGGTTTTAAATGGATATTTCACACGGGTAGTTTAAATATTTAATCTATGATATATAAATGGGCCAAGCCCAATAGCAACTGTAACAAAACGACTACAACTGAAAAAAAAAAAAATGTTTTCAGCGTCTGCACATGTTAACTCAGATTTGTCCACATGCGACTGAATCATATGAAAGATCCAACTTCCTATATCAACTCACATAATCCGATTTTGACCTCGTAAGTCATAACTGCTTTTATGCTATGATATCAGTTTTTGTGGAAATTAGATAATACCGTCTTCGCATTTTTTTACTCCGAATAGAATGGGGTGGATGGCGCATTTAAAAGAGGGGATGAGGTCATGAGGATGGACTTTTGTAGCTGATCAGGAACATCAGTTACTCAGATAATCCAGTCATTATAGACCATCAATCACATTTGACATCTAGATCAACGGCTGTATATGGCGCCCCAAGCGAGCAGCCAATAAAGACTGATGCCAATTTTGTATTTTTGTTGTTATCCTCCTTCCAAAAGAGAAATATATATATATATAATGGTATTTTTCAATTCGGATCGTTTGATTTAAAATAGATGGACAGATGCCGATTTTTGTTGCTTTTATTTTTTTCAGCCCTCCTCTTAAGACTTTTAAGTGATGTTAAGAAATCAATGTGGTCAATGTGATCATGTGTTTGAAAAATTTGATCCAAAAAACAAGATCAATTCTCGAATTTTTTTTATAAACCATGAATAGAAAGGGCAAAGTTAGAAAACCAATATGATTGTTTCTAAATTTAGAAAAATCATAAAGACCGAGAATCTTTTTCGGTCTGGAAATTTATTTTTCCAGGACCCAAGGCAAATTTCGGTCTCCCCATTTTTATCAATTTTTTTCAATTCTCACTCAACTGGTTACAATTGATCATGTGGCCATTGTGTAGCATCACAGACCGAAAAAGAATTTTTTTTTCCCTCGGATCCAAAGCAAATTTTAGTCTTCCTATTTTTTCAATTTTTCTAGGCTCAAGACCCAAATTAAATTTCGGTCCCTCAGACCTAAAGCCATTGTCTAGACTCAAGATCCAAATTAAATTTAAGTCCTAGCAATGTAATTGGATTTTCTGGCTGGATTGCAAAAAATGGAGAGACTAAAATTTTCTTTAGATCTTGAGAAAAAAAAAATTCCAGACCGAGCTGTTTTCATGATCTATGGTTTACAAAAAAATTTCTCAATTCTCAGTACATTCTTTTGGCATCTCTCTCCCTGACGCCTTGGGGGAGGTGCCGTACAAATTTTGAAATTTTGATTAGGCGTGGTGTTGAACGCCGATCGCCACTGACCTTATTCTTCGTTTGTTGCACCTAATCCAAAAGCCAAACAATCTCCGTAAAACATTATATTTACTGAATTTAAGGACCAAACGTAATATTTTCGAACACGGTCCTACGGCGGCGCGGCGCGGCGCTAAGAAGCCAGGCTCCAATTTTACTACTGGAAGGACGGTAAATACATTGATACGGGAACATGCAGGAAATTTTTTATGAATAAAAATTATAAAATTAAGATGTACAAAAATAGAAAGAGTATCTTGATTGTAACAAATATAGTAAGATCAGAAGTGGGGACGATGATCCATCTATTTATGGATCAGAGTCAATGAGTAAGATCTATGTTTTTATAAATAAAAAAAATGTACTCTTTATGTTTTCCATAAGTGGTTTTTAATAAAAAATAATAAAAGCATAGATCTTAGTCATTGACTCCAATTCATAAATAGATTTATCATTGTCCATGTCTCCAATCTTACTATATTTGTTGTAATCAATGTACTCTTTTTGTTTCATCATTTAAATTTTATAATTTCTATTGATAAAAAAATTCTGAACATGCAATTACTTTTTTTTAATTTTAATTTAAATCAAAGTTGTTTTAAATAAACAGATGTTTTAAAAAAAATGATAAAAGTTTATGATATATTGTATAAAATATAGAGTTTAATGTTAAATAGTCCAAAATTAAATTCATAGTTAATATTAGAAAAGTTGTTTTAATTGAGAAGAAATGAGATCTATCTTTTTTTCATTTTAACAGAATCATCTATTGGACTATTTACGTCAACCTTGATTTTTTTCCGATATTTCTTTTTCAATATAAACAATCAAATAATTATTTAAGATGTCATATTCTAATCTATTACATAGTCTAGATTTGACAAACTTTATCACCAAAAAACTTACTATGTAATTATTAATGAAATAAAAATAAAAAAAGTTGGAATACACAAATCAAATAGATGCTCCTCTGGTACAGACAAATTAGATCTTAAATATGTTCGTCCTTTTATTTTTGGGAAATATTATATTTCTGTGTAGGCAATATATATAAATGAGACATTAAACATATTCACCCTTTTATTGTCTTAAAATTTGAATATTAGTATCCAACAACACATCATGGATGCTCTCTCTCATTTGGTGTTTGTCCCCACCGCTAATTATTAAATTCATTGATGGAATCATGGAAGTGGGGACTAAATTGAAAATTCAAGTACAATAATTTCACCAAATAATTGAACACTGGACAGTGCAATAATAACACTGTACAGCGCAAACATAAAGTTGTTGTCAACTTATTTTTGCAGACAAAGGAACAAATAAATGTACGAGTGCTGCATTCGTCACCTGATTTAATTATGTTATCTCAATGCTAATTCAAAACCGAACCGCGTGCATTTTGTCCTGTCCTCTGCAAATTCTTCAATTCAAAAAATCACGTGTTATTTTCTCTTAATATCGTTAAATTAAAATAATATAAAGTCATGTGTTCAGCTTTTCAGATCTATTTTTTTACAATAATGACAGAAAGAATTCGTCTTTGTGCTAATTTGTTATTATTATTTGTTTTATTGTTCAGAGTTAGAATTTATTGATTATATTTCAACCGACAAATTTTAACAATAGTGAAAGAGGATTCAACTGCCTTTATCATTCTCTATTTTTTTTATTTTCTTAATAATAAATATTTTAAAATTTATATATCAAAATAAAAGCATTAAAAATGATTTATATTATTTTTTCTACATGCACATAAAGAATTATCATTTTTTAATTTTGCTTTTATTTGGATCAATAAGTTGAAAAATCAACGTTCAAAATTTATTGATATCAATATATTTTTGGAAGCTCTTGATACCTCAATTAGCTATGATACGTCATGCTTACTGCTAATTGTTCAATATACTTCTCTTCTTTTAACTAGTGTTGAGGTACAGACTTTTCTCCCAAGCACCTTATATATCACTTATAAGAGAGAATTTTAATTTTAATATCATGTTTTCAACACTAAACAAACAATGAATTATTATTCTCGACTCCTTATTTTAGTTGTTCGTAACAAATTAAGGAAAAGAATGTGTCAAACAATTGTATAAAAGAACTAACAACTTCTTGTCGGGCCCACTGGCCACTGGGTAATATTCAGCGACAGCGGAATCCTAGATTTTTACAGCAAACAGCAATCTTCTTTGTTTTAAGTTTTGGATCCAAATGTGTTGAAATCCCATATCAAACAATAATTCTGAAATTTCTGAAATTTGAGATCCAGCCATTGAATTATTTCGAGATGCGTACACAGAAAAACCAACAATTTTGATATGCGTGCACATAAAAAGTTTGACGGCTGGATTTCGAATTTCAAAAATTTAAGAGTTACTGTTCATCAATTTCGGATTCCAGCAGATCTCAATCCTTAAGTTTTAACCCATAAACTCAGTAAGGGTTGTTTGTCACGGTATTGTGCAGGATGAGATTTGACAGGTTCGGGAATCCATTTTTTATTTGCGGAAATTTATACCCGTAAGTATGCACGGGAATAATTATGATAACATATTTAATAAGTGTTCGGCTGTATTGTGGGAATATTTATGAGAAATAGATTAAATAATAATATTAATTAGATGAAACATTTATAATAAAAATGGAAATATCAATTAGCTAATTCTTAATTTTTAAAATACCCATGAGAAAATTTAGAACATAGATATTCGGCAAGTAAGAAAGGTTTTTTGCTCTTTACAATTAATCTTTTTTATATAATATGTTATGCTATCAACAAATATTGTCAAGTACATTTATACTGAGTATTGATTCAAATAATAACAAAATTGTATAGAACATGCTATGCTTACAACAAACTTTGTATGTATCAGATTCAAGAATTTTTATCTGTACGTCATGAGTATCATTTATTTGAGATAGTTCAATACAACTAATTTACAATATGCACAAACCACTTAAATGTAACGAAGAGGATTTGAATATACAGTTACATTTCAAATAGTTTAGAATATGCTCAAAATTTATTTACTTATTATGGTCATTTCAAATAGTTTATTTTGTATCTGGCATAAAGAAATAAAATAAAGTTCCATTGTTTGTCAAATTCAAGAAAGAAAAAAAATTAGTTCAAAGTATAATTTTTTGGTCTTCAAAGAGAGCTCTGCTTGGGAAAAAAAAAAAAGAGCTCAGAGCTAATTTATTTTTTCCTCATAAAAATTGAAGTTAGAAAATGGAATAAAACTATTTGGAAATTTGAAGTTCAATAAATACCAAATTATCGAACACATGCAAGAAAAAAATACCTACAAAGTATTTTTACCCGGAAAAAACTCAGGAGAACGACCGTTTTTCATGTGCACTGTATATAGAGTAGAACTAGGGTGCTCCTAAGAGTATCAAACTTCTTTGTACTCTTAATTCTAAAATCTATCAGATTAACTTTGAACGACGAATCCAAATTGTTGAAATCCTTCTACCTTACGAGTGATGCGTCTACATGTGAAAATTTTAAAGTTTCGAATTAATTTAGTATAAAGTCAAGTGGTCAAAATTAGATCTCTAAATTAATTTTAATGCATTTATTTTTTGGAAGTCTTTACTATATACTAAATTAATTCGAAACTTTAAAATTTTCACATGTAGACATAGCACTCGTAAGGTAGAATGATTTCAACAGATTGGATTTGTCGTTCGAAAATTTTAGAGTTAAGAGTACAAAGGAGTTTGATACTTTTAGGAACATCCTAGTTCTTGCTCCTATATATATATATATATATATATAGAGGTTTCGTATATGATTAAATGATAAGTAATTAAAACGAATAGTTAGCTCGAGAACAACTTTAGAAAATTAAAAAGATCGATCAATATTTCAACCGAGGACCTTAATTGGGCATCGCACGTTCCAGTGAGTTCCACAGCTTATTTGGCAGCAAAAATTTGACTAAAGCAGTGTAGAAACCGGAAGCGGTTTTCGGACTTGGAATTTTTCATATTTATTTTTTAAAGTTAGTGATTTAAATGCCAACTAACAATTTTATTAATAAAAAAAATGAATTTACAATAAGTCAAATGATTCTCCAATATAAAATTTAAAGTTTTATTCTCACAAAATTTTCAAAATTACTCTAAATAACTCTAATCTTCTAATCTCACTTGTATACACTCATAATTACTTTATTACTTTAAACTCTATAGTTCTTTATGACCGAATCTGCTCTTTTGACCGACGTCGTGCTCCGACGTCCGGATCTACTCACTCATGCTCTGATCGAGATGACATAGAGACTCAATACCTCGAGCTCCGAAGATACCGCACTCTTGGCTCCGCTCGGCTTCGGGCCCTCTCCTCTCTCATTTTTCTCTCCACTTAAGAAAGTAGAGCCGTGAAAGAGAGGAGGAGTTATATCGGAGGTGAGATATAGAAGAGTGAGAGAAACGAACTAGAAAAAAAAAGAGGAAAGAAATAATAAGAGTGGTTTTCAGACTTGAAATTTTCCATAGTTATGCATAGATATAATGTTGCTCGATCAATCACCATTATGTTTGTCAGATGAATAAACATTAAATCAAAGTAAAGATTTAATTATTTACTGTAAAGGTGGAGTCAAGACTTTCAAGTTATAGTGGACAAATACATAGAGATTAATCATATAAAATTTTCATATTGAGTACAAATATTAATTTTACAGTATACATAATATTTTACTCTAAACTATATAAAATATTATCTATAGGTGCAGATATTTTTAAAATAAATAAGAGTCGATTAACATTCATTCACTCCACATAGACTTGCTCATGATTTACGATAGTTGAAAAGCAAGTAGATGAAATAGTATAACAAATAATATTCTAAGTAAATTAATATGAATAAAATACTTTGAAATTTAGAGATCTCTAGACATAAATGTGTTGAGTTAAAAACAACTCAATATGTGCTTTTATGTTTAAGTACATATTGAGTGCTTTAACCTACTACATTTAAAAAAAAAATACTTTTGCAAATCTTAAAGCACTTTAAAATATTATTCTTAGAAAGAACAAATATATATACAACATAGAAAGGATGACACTATTTTTGGAAAAAAAAAATTGGCATGGATGGATGGGGAATAAATTTGACTTATTGGCATTATGGGGTGTAAATGTGTATTTGACTTATTGGCATTATGGGGTGTAAATGTGTAATTAATACGACAAATGACTAGCTAGCCAATGGCGAGTCTAGCATGCAACAGGGTAGGCATTTGTCTTATTGCGGAATTTATTTTTTCTTTTAAATCAGATTTTTTTTGTTTTGTTTTGGGTTTGCCTATCTCTGAAAAATAGATTTGTCTATTTCTGATTCAGAACTCAGTCCTGCTTAGAGAAAAATCAATAAAAAAAAATCTCTGTCTCAACACAGAGGAGACGCTGAGACTTTTGTGCGCTATTTTGAATCATACAGCTTGACGCTAACCCGAACCGTTAATTTACATACTAAGAAAAGATGACAAAGAAATAACATAAATTACTTTGAATCATACAGCTTGACGCTAACCTGAACCGTTAATTTATTTGAACTCGAACCCGAACCCGTTAATTCATTCGAATCCGAATCCAATTTTTTGTCTACCCCTAGTTCAAATCCTAGTCTTGCTACTGTAGCTAGCACAAATTAAATCCTGTGATTGATTAACCTTGCTAGCTACTTATTAGAATAATGAAAGAATCATATCATATCAAGATGACAAAGAAATAACATAAATTACTTTGAATTTGAATCACTGTAGCTAGCACAAATTAAATCCTGTGATTGATTAACCTTGCTAGCTACTTATTAGAATAATGAAAGAATCATATCATATCAAGATGACAAAGAAATAACATAAATTACTTTGAATTTGAATCACTGTAGCTAGCACAAATTAAATCCTGTGATTGATTAACCTTGCTAGCTACTTATTAGAATAATGAAAGAATCATATCATATCAAAGCATGTTCGTTGCATCTTGTTTTGTTTGGTCGTGTTTCTGTCGCTAAAATTGACTCACTCCCGGCCGTCACGTGCAAAAATTATACTGCTAATTAATTAAGTTTTACCTAGGTTGAGAATATTCGTAAAATATCCTATAAGGAAAGCAACAGTTTACAGTGGTCCATGGACTGGGTCCATTCTCCCCCAATTATTTGACTGTATTTATCATATGTGTGGCATATTATAATATTTTTTTAAGTAAAAGTTAGAGGTCAAGTCATTAAATTTAATATATCTGTTGTTACAAAAAATGATTTTTTTTATATAAATTTTGAATTTATAATATTTTGAGATTATGTGTTTTTGTTATTAGATCAAAAGCTAATTCTTATGACATACAATGATATTAATAAAATGAGCAAGGCTGGCTATGGTATGAATTCATAGGTGATCTAAATCGTTCCATATTCCCTTCGTATTAAAATACACTTACGGACCAAATTTTTTATTTTCTTTGAATCTTTTTTTTTTTTAAGATAAGTACAAAATCACTTGATTTGAAAATATAAACCATTCAAAGTCAGTGATTTTTAACCTATCTAAAGCTAGTAAAAAAATTCTAAAAAGATGTAAAATTTGATTTACAAGTACTATTTTCATATGGAGACCGTGTTTAGTGGTTTGATCGACTATCTAAATTTTGAAAATAGAGACACGAATTCATTACATGAGTCAATCCTTTCACATCCTTGATATATAATATTATATATAGACAAAAATATGGATTAATTAAAAAAAATGGTACCGAAATAATTCCATAATGTAATGGTCAATTAATTAGCCAGTCGCTTTTCACCACAAGAATATTTTTTGTTTGTAGGAAAGTGAAACGTAATTGCCAAGGAACAAAGAAAACAAAATTCAGTCTACTACGAATATTATAATTTCAAAAAGGAAAAAATCAAAGTTAAATCTCTAAAAAACATAATAGACGGAATTCCAAAGTCAGAACAGCTGAGATTTAAAGCTTCGGTCCTTCACATTTAAAAAAAAAAAAAAGATATTTCTTACAAAACTATTGTTTCTTTGTCCGACCCAAAGTTTGAATAGGGATTCAAAATACCGGGTTCCGACTAATAATTTGTTTACTTTAAATTGAACAGCTTATGGGACAAAGTATCTGATAAGAAAAACAAAATAAATAAAATATCTTCACTTTGACCTCGGTGACCTAAGAGGCTAAGACCATAGAAGAAAACTAAAGTCAATAGGCGGAAAAGAAAGAAGCAATTGGGGTCTGCGTTTCAAACACCTACCCAAATTTGACCTAGGATCCTCCCAGATACCTAACGGGTACTTCAGTAGAATTACTGAATTAGGACCGTTATTTTAATCTGACACGAATCTTGAAGAAGGTCCTTACATCTAAATAAACATCAGATTGAATTTCGTTGACTGGATGTAAATCTTGACCATAAAGTTGTGGATTCTACTCTAGGATACTCATTTTCCAAATTTTGAGCTGAACTAAGAAATTCAAACTTTTTATTAGCAGCATTTTCCAAAATTAAAACTTTAAAAAGTAATGTATTTTTAAATTTCAAAATCTGACAAACACGCTGATCTAATCTGCGTATTGTTTTTTTTTTAGAGCTTGTCAGAGGCTGACAAGTTAAGTTCATTAATAAGTATTTCCAGGTTATTGTCAAACTATTTTATTTAATTATATTAATAATTATTAATAATACACGAGCAAAGTTAGCATGTGTTGTGCTCACTAAGTAGGTTGGTGAGTGCAACTCCAAAAATATATCATATTGACTTTCAAAGATGAATCAAAATCGTTGAAACCGACCCACTTCACGAGTAATGCATGTACAAACAAAAATTTAAAATTTTGAATTCATTTAGTACAAAGTCAAGCCGTCAAAAAAAAAGAATAATAAAAAATAAATGCATAAAAGAACTTATAAAAAAAATCAGTTTTGATAGCTTGACTTTGTACTAATTGAATTTGAAACTTTTTAATTTTTATGTGTACATGCATCTCTCGTGAAATATATTAGTTTTAACAGTTTGAATTTGTAATTTAATATCAATCCAATAAATTTTTGAACTTAACTCATAATACTTTTACTATCAACTATTTTACAAAAATAAAATAAAATAATTCATAACTATTTTCACAGTACAACTAACATAAATTTGAACACATTGTTATAATTCTTCCCATGTCGATCATAATTATGAGTTTTCGAAATTATAAATTTCTGTATTTATAAAATCAAATCTCACAAAATTATGTAATCAAACCCTTCTGGCTATGCCTAGGAATGTGTTTAATTGTTAGAACATCTACATTCTTGGTACTATGAGAATTTCTAATTTGATGTGACAATTTATAATCTAATTTTAGAGATGTTGAAGAGTTTCTTACTTAGAAATTATGCATGAGAGTTTCTTATTATAAAACTGTTTATAAACTCCACACTAGTCAAATAATTGGTTAAATTATTTTTTTTTTAATTTATTGCTGATGTAGCTGAATAGAAATTTTGAAATTAATTTCATAAATGTGGCAGTTAAAAACTTTAGAGATTTTTAATTTTTAAAAATAACTAACAATTATTTAGAAACTCATTTGAGTTACTGATACCGTGATACGTAGATGCTCTATAGTTAGGTTTGAGTGTAAGCAACCTTGCATCGAAAATGCTGTACAATGGTCCAAATAATTTCTCGTGGAAGCGTTACTGTTCCAGGATAGATTTTATTATCCAAACGATTTGATAACGATCGACATTTAAGATAAATTAATTTGAATGCTTTAGACCTTTAGTTGATGGTGCGGAGGAAGAAGATTTGAGGAAACACGTGGCTTCATTGCTTCAAGAGGTGCGTTGCAATTTTCTAATATGGGCCCTTCCAATAACAAAATTAAGGACTTATTCGGCCTCTCAGTGGGAATGGGAATGGGCATAGGAACAGCTCAAAATGAATTGCGTTTATTGTTCATTGTTCATGTGGAAAAAAAACTGAATTTTTTTTCCATGTGAGCAGTAACATTTTTCTGAACATCTGAACAGGCCCTAAATATTTCTTTGGAGACAATTGTAGCATCGGTATGGATAAAATTCACTGCTGATTTTGTGTTTTAATTATGCTCTGTGGACTTATATCCGTTTTTAAAATTTAGAACAATCGATTCGAACTGTACGTTATGATTTTCATATCAAAATGTATTTGAAAATCAAATTTTATATTTTCTGAATTTTTTTTACTATTTTTCAGATACATACATAGTCACTTTTTTCATATAATTTTGAACCATTCAAAATAGTAATTTTGTATTTCTTTAAAAAAAATAGTAAACAAAGATTTGAGTCGATCATGTTGAGTGATTCGAGTTATCTGAAAAAAAAATAAAAATTTGATCTCCGAGAACGTTGTAATATGTAGATCATGTTGAGCGATTTGAGTCAACTATTTAAACTTTAAAAGCAAAGATAAAGATACGGAGTATGATTTGAACACAAAACTAGTGATACATTTTAACTCTACTTTTGTAACATATGCTTTTGGTACTCAATTTTGTGTGAAATTTAACCGTTAATAATAATAATATATAAGAAAGAAAAGGTCAAAAGCCATATATCTTATTCTAATCTTAAAAAAATATAATATAAACTCCATTAACAAAATAATTTTAAAATAAAGTCATGTTTGCTCAATTGTACGAGAGGAAAATCATATTTAGAGATTGTTCCTACGAATGGAATCTAAAATTCTATTAAAAATTCAAAGTAAATTTTGCTGGAGCTTACTAAAATTTGTCATTTGTTACGAATTAATCACTCAAATTTAATTTGTCCTTTTGTAGTTACTCAACTTTGTCATATGTTCTAATTAAGTCACTCTATATTTTCTCATCCAAAATTTTAATAGAATATTCTTATTTTGTCCAAAATATTAACATAATATACTCGTTCATTCCAAAAAATATTAATGGAATAAGCATATTTCGTCCAAAATACTATAAAAATAAGCATATTCTATTAGCATTTTGAACAGAAAAATACAAAATGACTTGATTAAAACAAATAACAAAACTGAGTGATTAAAAGGGAACAAATCAAATATGAGGATTTTTTTTATAAATAGCATCAAATTTAAATATTTTAACGAAACAAGTATTCTGAATTTGGTTTTTATAAAAAAATAGATCCATAGATGTGAATTGGTGAAGGCCTTTTACTATTCACAGTATAAGTAGATGGAACGATAAAATCTCTGCCTCCATTGATCCTGACTGTTTTTCATACAACCAAATTTAATATATTTATTTTGTTGAAATAATTAAATTTGATGTAATTTAAAAAAAAAAATATGAATAACCAATTCGTGATAAATGTGATACATGAGAAGGTTTACGAACTCGGTCAAATTTACTCAAAAATTATCAATACACGATCTACACGTGTCATCCACTAAGTGGCACACGATACCCCAAATCACCAACTATATATGGTCTATGGCTGATCAGCACGAATTCGCATCCTCTGAGATATCTCAAACTTTGCGTGACGTTTCGGAATATCTTAATCGTTCAAATACGTTCTACACCAATCTCAAAGCTCAAATAAAACTGGCCCCCTATGCTTATCCGAATAGGCACCGGACACGTCGGTCAGGCAAAAATTGAGATATCTCAGAAGATACGGACTCGATCAGCACCGGAGACGGAGAGTGACTCAATTCTGTTTTAAGTATTCTAACACTCACATGCTTCCCACGTGCTTTCACCAACCAACCCCAAACCCTCTCTTTTCGGCTCGGCTCGGCTCCAAGCCAGTAGGTCCCGACCGGCTTCATTTTGAGCCGTATCATTCTAGTTAGGCAAGGAATTAGGGCTTATTCACTGGCATTTATGAGATATAAAATTACTTGCTGTATGTTCTGTTTTGCCGAATTTTTTATTAATATACAAAATAACAAATTAATTTAACAATCTATACAATTTTTACGGAAAATTTGAAAAGTATCCATACCGATGACCGTGTCATCAGTTTCAGAAAATCAAACCGATTACAAATTCATCGGTCCCAACAAATTAAAACCGCTCACAAAATCATCAATTCCAAACCAATTAATCTTAAAATGGAAATAAATTTGTTATTATTCTTGGCCGTTAAGTTTTGTCAAGATTCGCACATGAAAACAAAAAAATCTTTGAGTTTCGTGCACGGAAGACTTTGAATATGGGACCGAGACCGTGTAATACATAAGAATATGGTAATAAATCTGCTGTTATTTCGGCCGTTAATTTTTGTCGAGATTCGTACATACAAAAAGAATTTCTTTGAATTTCGTGCATAAAAATCTTTGAATAGTTGATATAGGATTAACAGGTGCTGCAATTCTCTACTAACAGCAGATTTATTTCCAAGTGATACATCAAATGGCAGCTTTATGGTTTGACCAATCATCAAATGTATTAGCTTTTTGAACCATCAGATAGGAACAATGAAATGCATTAATAATATTAATATAACCAGCTGGGACCGATGATATATCGAAGTCATCGGTTCTGAAATTGATGATTTTGTGAACGGTTTTAATTTTCTGAGACTGATAAATTTGTGATCAGTTTGATTTTCTGAAAAATGCTTTTCAAATTTTTTGTAGAAATTATATAAATTGTTAAACTAATTTATTATTTTGTATATTAATAAAAAAATTCGGTCTGTTTTGACCGCCAAGTTCTTCGGACCAGTGAGATGAGAACATAGTAAGCTAATTTGTGAATTGGAGAAAATATTTATGTCTATACTATACAATAATCTAAAATATATTTTATTCGTTTTTGTTATGAAACTAGACAGATGTCTTCATATTTTTAGTATATGACATTGTACGGAGTAGTTTTTTGAATTGTATTACTATATATTACTCACTATCCATCAGATTGAAGGTTCGAAAATTAATTTGTATTATGCTCCAAAATCACAAGCAAGTAGATATTAATAAAAAAAAATAAAGAGGAGGAGGTTGGTGCCTATTGAACCAAAAAAATAATTTGAAATTTTGAGTAGAAATTGGTGTGATGGATACCCCAGTTCTGGTTAACTAGTTACATTACAGACTAATGGATTTGATAGATACGTAAAATTTTCATTTACAATTTCGTATTTCTAACAACTGAAACTTTGATTGGACTGGTGATATGGTCATCGGTCCCCCCTTTTAATTTTTACTAACCAATAAATTGCTGGATCTGATGATGAAAAGACACATCCTTATAAAAAGAGATAATTTTAAAAATCGCATAATTTTGTATTATTCACGTATCTAACAATATTATTCATGTTAGTACAATGAAAAAAAACTATTTTTTTTTGTTTTTAAACTGATCCCCGTCGTTGGATATTGAAACTTTGAAGTCATATATTGCGCGACGAGTAGAACTAAGGTGCTCATAAGTTCACCCAACTTCTTGTGAACTTGACTCTAAAATATATCGAATCGACTTTAAACGATGAATCCAAACCGTTAAAATTCTTCTATCTAATGATTGATGTGTCTACATGTGAAAATTTTAAATGAATTAATTTAATATAGAGTCAAGTGGTTAAAGGAGTTCAAAAAATGAATGCATTAAAATTAATTTATAAACCTTAAAATTTTGATCACTTGACTCTATATTAAATTAATTCAGAAACTTTAAAATTTTCACATGTAGACTCATCACTCATTAGGTAGAAAGATTTCAACGGTTTGGATTTATCGTTTAAAGTCGATTCGATTTATTTTATAGTCAAGTTCACAGGGAGTTAGGTGAACTTAGGAGCACCCTAGTTCTACTCTTGGGCGACCATCCCATTAATTAAAATATAAATAGTTGAGGGAGTAACATATAAAAACATCGTTTCCGAGCCAACTACCACACCCACAACCACACCAACCCCGCCTTTCGCTATAAATTTCGATCTCCTTCCCTCCCATTCTCTCTCAGGACCTACTCCATCTCTCCTACCAAACACCTCTTCTCTTCTCGTACAAGAGCCCTCAGAAACAAAAGAAGAGAAGCAAGGCAGCAAGGAGAGAAACACTCACCTCACCAGCAAATAACAATGGCACTTGCGAGTCACGCAGCCACCTCTCTCCAGGCCCAACCCCACCCATCTCACTCCCTGTCTTCTTCTCGCAATACTTCCTCCCCTTCCGTACTCCCAGTCTCACGCCGCCGCCGCGCCGCCTCCATCTCCGCCGTGCACGCGGCCGATCCGTCCAGAAAGCCTACCGTTGCTGATATGCCCAAGGCCGCCTCCCCTCCCCTCCCAGCTCAAAGCTCTAAATGGAGCATCGACAGCTGGAGGTCAAAGAAGGCATTGCAATTGCCAGAATACCCCGACAAGAAGGACCTGGAAGCGGTGCTGAAGACGATCGAGAGCTTCCCTCCGATCGTTTTTGCAGGAGAGGCGAGACACCTAGAGGAGAAACTGGCGGATGCGGCGATGGGGAGAGCTTTCCTGTTGCAAGGAGGAGACTGCGCAGAGAGCTTCAAGGAGTTCAATGCGAATAATATCAGAGACACATTCAGAGTATTGCTCCAGATGAGCGCCGTCCTTATGTTCGGTGGTCAGATGCCTGTCGTCAAGGTATCTAATCTCACTTCTTTCTTAATTTTATTTCTTATTTTGGCTTAATTTGCTGGAGAGCGCATGATCTCAGGTCGTTCCTTTTAGATCTATAATCCAGTTCGTTCCTTTGACTTGTGTTTTTAGTGGTATTCATTCTTACGAGGGTTTATCTCAAAAACACGCACACACAAAAAAAAGGGTTGGTGGCGCCAGCTAAGGGTTCTTTTTTTCGTATCATTAGGAAAGTTTGGCGGTCTCTGAAAAGTGGGACCGTTTGTAGGAAGGTGAAGATATTCTTCGGGCACGGGAATTTCCCTGATGTTTTAATTTTTTTCTTAAAAGAAAAGAAAAAAAAAGAGAGAGAAGAAGAAGCCCAAGTTGACTGGTATCCGGGACCACCTGAAAAACATGAGAGCGAGAGAATTTCCAAGAACGAGCATTTATATATTGCAATTTACATGTTCTTTCCGAATTTTATGAACTGTGGAAATGTGGTGTCAGCTTAGACAATATTTGACCCTGATTGAAAGGCGACAATGATGGCTGTGGGACCAGTGTGCAGTTGTCTGAAAATAATAATTAAAAAACTCCTAAAAAGAAGATTGTTAGTGATAAGTAGATCATGGAGCAAATATAAATCTGGATGCTTTGCTCAACATGCATTTATCTAAGTTTGAATTGGTTGTCCCCATTATTATATTATAAATCATGTTTATCTCTTTTTTTTATCTGCGAAATTCAAAGCTTGTAACGTTACAAAATCCTATATAGCCACATTATCTTTTACTATCCATGAGATTTGACTAGAAAAGCGAGTGAGGGTATTGCTGCTGTTTATTTTGTTTCATATGAACCAGCTTGGCACCTTGGCTCTAAAAATTTGAGACCTATCAATGTCGAGAATCAAGTCAAGATGCAATTTTTGATTTACACAGTTATTTCCAACATAAATACAATTTCTGATGGCATTTGCAATATAGCAGTCTGCCTAGGAAAATGCCACTGAATAAATGCATCTCGTGATCACTGGCATGCCCCGCAAATTAAGAATGCGATTGTTTTTATCAACTATTACCTTTTGAAGGGCCATTGAAGGGCCATTTAAATAAAAATTTCTATGTTCCCCAGGTTGGTAGGATGGCAGGGCAATTCGCCAAACCGCGGTCAGAGCATTTTGAGGAAAAGAATGGAGTGAAACTGCCAAGCTACAGGGGTGACAATGTAAATGGTGATGCCTTTGATGAGAAGTCGAGGACCCCAGACCCCCAGCGCATGATCCGTGCCTACTGCCAATCAGCAGCAACTCTTAACTTGCTCCGTGCCTTTGCTACTGGTGGCTATGCTGCTATGCAGCGCATTACTCAGTGGAACCTTGACTTCACTGAACACTCTGAGCAGGGTGACAGGTCTGAATTTTATAGTCATCATTTTTATATTTCTATTTGGCAAATTTATCTTGGATATAGTGGATTCATTAAGAGCATATCTTTGTTTATTATTGGAAATTATTTCACTAATCTTTCTTTCAACAAAGTAGAAATGAAAGCTAATTTCAGGAGAAATATTATAGAAATACTTCATTAATATTATATTAACGAAACAGTTTTCTCCAACTCTATAAATGAGTGGAACTACATGAATAAAGTCTATGATTATTCAATTCAATGCTTTGTGGCTCCATAATTTTACAGAGATATTACAGATGTTTGTGAAAGATAATGTAAATTTGAATTAGCATGCTATAATTACATAAATGAAAAGAACCTTAAAAGACATTTATCCCTCTGTAACTAATTACTTAAGTAGATGGAACATCACATGCCTTCCAAGCAAAGAATCACAACGTTCTTGCTTGCATGTTTATATCACAATTAATTGACATAGAATAACCAGTGTTTCTTGCGCATGTGTAACACAGGTACCGTGAGCTTGCCCATCGGGTTGATGAGGCACTCGGCTTCATGGCTGCTGCTGGCCTTACAGTCGACCACCCAATAATGACGACAACTGAATTCTGGACCTCACACGAGTGCCTTCTCCTCCCCTATGAGCAGTCTCTGACTCGTGAGGACTCCACCTCTGGACTCTTCTACGACTGCTCTGCTCACTTCCTTTGGGTTGGTGAGCGCACTCGCCAGCTTGACGGCGCCCATATAGAGTTCCTCCGTGGTGTTGCCAACCCCCTGGGCATCAAGGTAAAGAATGGCCTTGTGGTATTTATTGGTCGTGATTAACTGAGTTAATGATAGTCCAGCTTGTTAATGAATATATATTGTGTGTTTGATGGATGTGTGAAATACAATACAGGTGAGTGACAAGATGGATCCGAAGGAGCTGGTGAAGCTGATCGAGATACTGAACCCCAAGAACAAACCCGGGAGGATTACCATCATAACAAGAATGGGAGCCGAGAACATGAGGGTCAAGCTGCCACACCTCATCCGTGCAGTCCGTGGGGCTGGCCAGATTGTTACCTGGGTTAGCGACCCCATGCATGGCAACACTATCAAGGCTCCATGCGGCCTCAAGACCCGCCCCTTCGACTCCATCCTGGTATTTTGTTTTCCTTCTCTTCTTACTTCCTTACTATATATCTATCTACGTGTTTGCTCAAATTATCTTGCCATTTTAGTTCATATACTTTCCATTGTGCAACAAAAAAATACTGCCAGGAAAAGAAATTTGTCAGTACATTAATGTTGCTCTTTAAATCGGGCTTTTTTATGATAGTTGAATGCAATGCCACGTGTAATAATGTGCTAGACAGTACTTTCTCTCCCACAATGAGTGTCGGCCCTACCAGGTGGTTGTAAGATTTCAATCAGGATCCCTGGTGGGTTTTTTTGGACCACTTAGCAATGAACTAGGATGTTCATTGGTTGCCCCATCAAACTTTAATATATGGGCCCATAGAGAATAACAGATGGAAATAAAAGAGTGGGCAATGAATGGTAAGAATAGACTGAGGTGGCTCATTTGTCTCTGAGGGACGTGAAGAGCCATCTCTGATTTGCGTTGGATGTGGCTCTCAAATTATGAGTGTAGTGGTGTTAGAAAACTTATTTGATAGGTTATCACTTATTAGATAGTAGTGATATGACAGCTTCCCTGTCCTTTGCTAAAAATATTCCAGCAATCCTTATCAGTTCATTTTAGTGTTACAGTGATTTTTTGTTTTGTTTTTCATGCCTTTTAATGTCATTAGTCTTCCTTCACATCAGGCCAATTTGAGGCTGTAATTTGCAGTATTTGATATCTTTATTTTTCCCTTTTTAAATAGGCTGAGGTGCGTGCCTTCTTTGATGTGCATGAGCAAGAAGGAAGCCAACCTGGTGGGGTCCACCTGGAGATGACTGGGCAAAATGTGACAGAGTGCATTGGTGGGTCACGCACAGTGACCTTTGATGACCTAAGTGATCGCTACCATACCCACTGTGACCCAAGACTCAACGCCTCCCAATCCCTTGAACTGGCATTCATCATTGCTGAGAGGCTGAGAAAGAGAAGGATCAAGTCCTCTGGCCTTGCTGCTGCCACCTCCTTGCCTTTACCACCTCTTGCTTTCTAAGGAGTTGATGGTAAAATAAAGAGGGAGGGGCGCGCTAAATGGGAAGAGAAGTAGAGAGATGCAAGTATATTTATTGTTTATTTTCATTGGTGGGATGATGGGTGGATCTTTTGTATAAGAAGAGATAATATGAGCTCCTTTTGCTAGGGTGCTTGTGTTTGCTTTAATGGGTATATGTATGAATGTATGTATGAACACCTGTCTTAGAATTTGGGTTTTGGTTATGGAAGATTGAATGAATAATAGAAAGAAAAAGGTTGGTTTGAAGTTATTTATATTGCAATGTGTTTAATTGATGATGGTATATAGATCAGTGTTTTGAAAAATTCGGTTTTCATTCGGTATGCGGAAGGCTACTGTATATGCGGATTTTTATTCGGATTTATATATACGGATTTTAAACGAGAATTTGTATATATAAACAAGTATATGGTAATATATGGTATGACTCATTGTTAATATACTTTAAACCGGTATTTTTATCACTGTTAATATACTTTAAACTAGTAATATGTGGTATAAATCACTGTTAATATACTTTAAACCGGTATTTTACCACTATTAATATACTCTAAACCGGTAATATGCTTTAAACTTCATATTCGGATCGAATATAGATTTTCTATTCAGATTGCAACTGAATAGGAATATTTGACCGAATAGAACAAATTTTAAAACACTGATATAGATAGAGCTCTCCCGTGTTGTTAGGATCCATGGCAAAAAAATAAAAATAAATACAGCAAGCATCACTGTTAGGATGGCCAAAACATGTCTTATTTGTGACATTCCCACCAATACATTTTACATATCAGAGATATTTCCACCGTGTGTACCACATTTGACTTGGATTTTTGTATGAATAGAGCACACCACACTTTTCCCGTGCTTGGCATACCCTGTTTAAACCGATTTTTTACTATAACATTAAAAAATGATAAATGAAATAAACTCAAAATGAGAAAACATTTTTGTATGTAGTGCCAGCCGCCAGCGTCAGTATTGACCACTTAGAATCACAACTGCCATACTAAAAATAGCGGCACTGACACTAGCTTCCGTATTTTATTTTATTTATAAATTTACAGCCTATTATATTATATTATGCATTTAATTATTTATTTATGAATGCCATAAAAAAAATCGGCAGTTTAAAACCTGTCGGAAACACGAGCAATTTCCTCTCCTGTTGACCAGTTGACTGTTGTACAAAGAAAAGATGAGGCCATCTTATCTTATCTTTATCGCTGATCGCAGAATGTAACGGGCCTAAATTAAGGCGGACTGGGCTGAGTACCAGGCCTTCAGGCCCTCGTAAGAAAAAATTGAAGTTCACAGAAGATGCTGTTTCTCGACAGCACAGCGCCTTTACAAATGAGCAAGCACTGCATTTTCTTTCACCTTATTTAGACTGTGATATGTCTATAATTTTCATGAGAGTATAAATATTGGTGGCGCATTCATAAATTGTTTGTATGAAACACATTTTTTTTTTTTTTTTTTTGCATTACATCACACTCGTAGGATATTACATATAAGGGAAAATAACATCATCAAGTTTTACCGGAATACCAGTTGTGCTAATGTAAAACAGAGTACCAATTTTCTGCTAAAGCAAAACATAGTACCACCTTAATATGAAAACATGGGGAAAGTAAAACCAGTGTTACTCCAATTTTCTGCCGCCTTATATGCCGAACGCTGTCCCTTCTTTTTCACCAGAAAACCCATACCGCCTTGCCACCTTTTCTTCCAGGAACCATCTGACATACATGTATATTTCATGCGGTTGATCACCATTTACCCTAATTGGTGTAGACAATAGGATGCTTTTAACCCTACCAGTAGCCAGTGTTGTTTCTTTGCTGATGCATGATAGATATCTGTTAAAATATTTAGACTTAAGGGTCTTACCATTGTCGGCCTTGTCATTTCTGCACTGCCAAATTGCCCATAACAAATTTGCCACCACCTCCCACTGCTGATATGTCACCCTAGAGGCTATTACTTGCATAATAGTATGCTACTCCCCTGACAGTTCATCTGATATAAGAGAAAGTGGCCCGAAGAACCAACAACTTCTAGCAAACGGGCATAGGAATGCCATGTGTACTGTGTTCTCCTGAGGTGCACAGGAAGGATCCCCTTTAGAAGTTCTTGACAGTAAGATACTCTGATACTCCTCAAAGGTAAAGCTCTGTTTACCAGTTTCCAGATAAAAGTTCTGACACGCGATACTACATTCCCTTTTCTTCAAATTAGCCTCCACATCTCTTTTGGAATCTTTATTGGCTCACTGGATTCTGTTCTATCAGTGCATCATTTGTCAGAAAGGGTTTATAGGTTTTGCTGACAGAAAAGGTGTCATTTTCTATTTAATTGAAAATAAGCATGTCTGCAGAGTTCAAAATTTCTATTTGATTAAGTGATATTTCTTAATAAAATCAGTAGACTTAATTCTAATTTTTCAAAAAAAAAATAAAGAAATTCGTGTCAGATTAAGAGAACAGTCCAAATCCACTAATTGTAAAAGATTCTCTCTTACGGCATCGTCGGTGATTTCCACTCAGCACCTTGTTACACATGTTTTCTGCTGGGTAGGCTTAAATGATCATCGTTCGTATTTTAGATTTGTCGTGTAGTATAAAAATGCAAGTGAAAAAAAAAGACCCTCAATAAAGTTTGAAATCATAGTAGGTTAATTTTGCACGGCAGTAATCATTTCATATCATCATGTTGGTACTTGATAGGGTATGACATCATGGGTTCCGTAAGATTGAAGATCATGATATATTATATATACCGTCTGTTAGTAAACCATGAACGAATTTAAAGAAGAAATAAAACTTAGAATTTAGAAGGTCACGAAGGGAAAACAAAAGCCATCACGAAAACTGTTAGCCAGTTAATTTCGATGAAAGTCATCATCCGGCTTGTGTTGACTAGGAAATAAATCTGCTGTTATTATCAGTTATTCCGATCAGGGGCGGAACCAGGATGAAAATTTGGGGGGGGCCAAGCCGCCGAAGACAAAATAACAACCGCAAATATAAAAATTAGTTAAACAATAATCATTAACAATATTAAATACTAAATAGATTCAAAATTATAACATCTCTATAACAAAAACTCAAAAAGTATTGTATGCATAACAATTGCTTTTTTGAAATAAAATTAAACTCTACATTTCTATTAATTTCAATTTAGCCCTACGACTTCCTAACAAATCATACATATTAATAATTTCGTTGGAAGTGAACTTCGCTGCAATTTCCTTTTCAATATATACCACCATGTAGTCTCGAAGAAAACCATCTCCCATTCTGTTTCGCGGCCACGTCTTGATGAGCTTCATGGCTGAAAATGAACGCTCCGTCGTTGCAGTAGAGACAGGAAGAGTTATCACCAACCGCATTATTCTATCAACCATCGGATATATTGAAGCTTTACCAGTTTTAACCAATCCAGAAGTCAAATCAGCAAGTGAAGGTAAGCCCTTCAGATCTGGATCGCTGCATATATCAAGCTGAAAATGCTGTAGTTGACACTTCAATTGAGCTCTCTCTTGATCAGAAAAGTCAGCAGGATAGAATTTTTCAGCCAAAATACATATATTGGAGATGTTAAAGGAATCATATCTTGGATCCAAGGAGGCACTAAGTGTTAAAAGCTCAGTAGATTGCTCACTAAATCGAGCATTTAACTCCTGCAATTGTTGATCAATTGCAACCGCAAACATGTCCACTCGATAATGATGCTCTACTGTAGTGTTATCATGCTTCTTTCGAGATTTAGTGAGATCAACATACCTACAATTCATATTAAAGAACACAATATCATGCTTTATACAAAAAAAGTTGCAATCTTAAAATTATAAAATCAACATACCTACGATTCATCTCAGGGAGCTCAACTTCATGCTTTGCACAAAAAGATTTGACCTTCTCAAAAAGGGGTTTCCAACCGTTATTTCTCAAATCTTGAATCAACTCCTTAGTAGTTGAAATGAGACGTATGGCATTTAAGATGTCCAAAGATTTTTGTTGCAAAGCTTGACACAATACATTGGTGATTGCCATAATCTCTTTCATTAAGTGCATAATAAACACAAAGTCAAATGAGAGAAGCCTTTTGAGAGCACCACTAGCATCTCCCCGAGATGCGGACGAGATTGAACGATCATGCGTTACATTCCTTAGGACTTCAGTTGTAGCACCGAACATCTTTGCTAAACTACAAATGGTCTTGTAGTGAGAACTCCATCTGGTGTCTCCTGGCCTTTGTAAAGACCCAATCTGATTCGCTCCTCTACCAGTATCAAGTTCTCCCAAATCAATATCATGCACAATTTCAGCAGCTCTCCTAGCTAATAACTCATCATTCCGCTTAGGAGAAACACTAACAACATTTACGATGAAAATTGCATCTTGGAAGAAGTTATGCACCTCGCGTACCTCTCTTGATGCTGCAATAAGTGCTAATTGTAATTGATGAGCCATACAATGCACGTAGTATGCATAAGGACACTCCCGGAGTATAAGAGCTTGCAGCCCGTTCCACTCCCCTCGCATATTGCTTGCACCATCATATCCTTGACCTCTAATATCTTGCACAGTCAAGCTATTATCCGATAAAATAGCACAAATTGAGTTCTTGAGAGTTAACGCCGTAGTATCTCTCACATGAACTAGGTCCGTAAAACCGCTCCTTTATCAATCCTTCTCTATCGACAAATCGAAGAACTAGGGCCATTTGCTCTTTTTTAGACTCATCTCGAGCTTCATCAACAAGGACACAAAACTTGCTTTCACCAATTTCATCTCTAATTGATGTCTACAAATTTGTATAAAAAAGTAGTTAAATTCGTACAAGAAAATAAGAAAAGATTATAAAGATTGAAAAATTGAAATCCTTAACCCTATACATCTCTAATTACCTGCACTTTTCGAGCCAAGATGTGAAGGATTTCCTTTTGAACCAATGGTGAAGTGTACTTTGCATTTTTTGGAGCATTATCTAACACAACTTCATTCACATCTTTATTATAAGAGGCCAAAAGCTTGATCATTTGGAGAAAATTTTCCTGATTTAATGATTCTAGAGATTCGTCATGGCCTCTGAATGCACATGCTTGAAATGTCAACCACCTGATGGAATCAATCGAAACCTTGAGCCTAAGTCTCGAAGCGAGCACTACTTTCTCATTTTGCCTTACCATCACATTTTCAATATGGCCCATGTTATTCTTGAGATTTACAAAACACCTTACCGCAAAATTATGTGCTGAGTTTGAATCTTGACCCATATGAGTTAGAAAGGCACATTCTTTTCCTTCATTAACTTTCCTCCATGTTTGGAAACCCTTGACGGTAAATGTGTCTGAGCCGTACCTTCCTTTTGGCTTTGTTGTGAAAAGAAAACAAGGCAAGCAATAGGCACGGTGTGTGTGAGGTGAATACTCTAGCCATGGAAAACTTTTAAACCAAGTGAAATTGAAACCGACGACGGTGACTTTTCGGTCCCGCTAATGGATATTCTTTCAAGTGTGGTTGATATGGTCCTTCAGTTATATAAAATCTTCTAACTGCATCTCTTTCATTTTCTGAGTACTCTCCAATTGGACAGCGTTTGCCTGGATCTCTCTCATACATTAAAGATCCAATTCTAGATTCTTGTGCAACTGTATTAGATGTAGCGCGATTTTGTTCAGGTTCTTGCACTTGAGTAGGGTTAACAAGTTCTGTGTTCGCCCGAGACTCAGATTGTGAACTTGTACCACTTTCGATCGGTTTGAAAAAAATTTCAATTGTTTTTCGCTTCATTATTGAAGGTTTTAAATCTGAAAAATAGAAAAAAAAAAAAAAACATACAAATCATAGTATCATACAAATCATAAATTACATGCTTTAATTTATCAAGAACGTGAACAGTGAACTCATCGGTTCAACTGTTCAAGTACTCTCCAGTTGAGAAATTAAATTCACTAGTATACTACCTGGCATACAAATCAGAAACAAAGGGTCGCGGGCTTGCTCATGGCTGCCACATGAAGAGAAGAGCCGAAGAGGATAAGTCGCGGTGAAGTCCGAAGAGGAAGAAGAGGCGAGCGGAGCGGCGAGCCGCAGAGGGATACTTGAAGTGTGAGCCGAGTCGTCGAGTTGCTTTGTGAGTTTCGAGACTCCCTCGCATGTTGCTTTTCCTTCTCTTCTCTTCGCCGCTGAGAATTTCAGAGCCAACGAAGGATGAACTACGAAGGGTTTTCAATCTTTCCTCCTGTCTCCATTTCTCTCTCTCCTACGGCAGAGCTTTGGAAAATATTTTTAATCATATTGGGTTGGGCTATTGGGCTTTCTAAATTCTAATAAGCAATTTTTTTTTCTGGGGGGTGCCTGGCCTATAACTTCTGATTTTATGGGGGGTGCCTGGCCCCCCCTCGCACCCCCTCAGGTCCGCCCCTGATTCCGATTCTAACTGTTAATTTTTGTTGAAATTTATTCATGAAAAAATTATTTTGTTGAAATTTGTACAAGAAAAAATTTGATTGGCTTACCATTATGTCGCCTATTTTTGTTGAAGATCGATAGAAGCATCACTCTTATCAGTTGGTACTCTCTATCGACTGTTTGAACTTTGAAAATAAAAATATGTTCATTTTACAAATAGGTTCTTATGTCCATAGAAGTCTTTACCTTAAAATAATATATTTTGTGTCGGAGAAGTTACAAGTTCAAATTTCAAGTAAAATGTTTCTTATTGATATTTTAAAATGAAAATGTTGAATACTTTTATTCCAGAAAAATAAAATTTAGCATGTTACGAGCAATTTACAAACTTATTAGTCGTAGGAATAATTTTTATTAGGTAAAGAAATTTACTAGTATGACTGACGGGTTGTGATCTATCGTGAATTAACTAATTCAGATCATGATTGTTCATAGATAGACAATTTTTTTTCTAAGAATATGCATCAGCCCAATTATGCATAAACTTATACCCAATTTTCAAAATTCAGAACTAGACAATTGTACCACCCTTGATTCAATATGTCTCTGTCACTGTTATTAGTTATTTGAAAATTTATAGGGCTCCGTGTTTTAAATTACTAAAAATTATCCATATATTTAGTTAGCACCAATCAACAGTCAAACTAGTTTGAGTTGATTGTAATTTGTAATGTACTTGTGATTGTTATCAATCGTCCTTCATTAAACTACCGTCGTTGTAATTGTATAGCATGACGAGTTTAAGTAAATAATTTGTTTTAATGATGTTAGTCTCTTAATTTTTGTTATTAACTTATTAATTGTCATGTTTAAGAGAGAACAAGTCAGGCCCAATCTAACAAGAAATGCCAAGTCCATTCAAACTAATTCTGAGTTAAAGCCCACCACCCTGGATGTGGGATCCAACTCTGCTGTTTTTTTATATAAAAAAACAGGATTCTGCTTTTCCGATCTCAACCATTCAAAATTTTCAATTCACGTATCTCGATAAAAAAACTTTTCCATACACAAATCTCAATAAATTTGAATGATTGGAATCGGAAAAGCAGAAGCCTGCAGAGTTTGATCCCTGGATGCGCACTTCCCAAATCATGACAATTCTAGTCACCAAACTCTAATGAAGACTCTAGTTTTTAATGAAATGAATTATATTGTTATTAATTTCTTTGTCTTGCACTTTTCCTAAACTATGTATTGTATTAAGATCTTAAATACAAAATATCAATAATACATTTATCTTTTTTTTTTCTAGCAGTGATTTGTTAGTTTAAAGAAGAAAAAACAATATATACATTCCTCAAACAACAACTCTTGCCAGTAGCCACATGCATCTATATTCCATTCATATTTACATTCCTTAAAAACAACAACAACAAAAATTTCATCAAATTAAACCGCCAAAAACACCAACCAGTATCCCATATCCGTATAGCAAGCAACTGATAACAATCTATATCATCTCTGAAACCCACCAAAACAAAAGGCAGAAACCAAAAAAAAAAAGACAGGGAGCAGAGAGAACGTGGGCCCGAAGAAAATTGGCCATAGAAAAGTAACATACATGGTTAGAGAAGATTGGCCATATAGAATCTAAGGTGAGGCTATGAATCTTTGTGCAGACAACAAATAGTCACGGACCCTTCGTTCCTTCCAACTCACAAAAAAAAAAAAAAACAGTGACCAACCGACCAATAAAATTTCCTAAAAACCTTTACCCTTCGGGAAATGCAATTGGGGTTCATTTCATCAGTTGCTCCTCTTTTCCCCCGCTTGTTTTCATTAGTTACACAACTTCCCACAACGCGTTGAATGCGTTGTTCGTTGGGGCCGCTCTATTGTCTTCTTCTGCTACCGAATCCCACTATGCTAAATCATTCACCTGTTTATCCCTCTTTCGATAGAAAGTAACCTAATATAACATGCAAACCTTTAGGGGTACTCAACCGGTCAGTTCGGTCCAAATCGAACTAAAATAATCAAATTAAATTTTTTTTTTGCTTTTGAAAATCCAACCGAACTAAAATAGCAAACTGAATTAAAACCGAACCGATTAAACCGATTTAAATTTCGGTTTGTTCGGTTGAAACGAATAGAGTAATAAATAAATAGTTTGGTTGAACCGAAAATAAATGATTTAAAATAAATGGTCTCAATTCTCAAACTATTAATAAATGGTTTGTTCGGTTAAACCGAATAGAGAAATTCAATTTCAAAAAATCAAAACACGTAGATTCAAAACCGAAAATGAACCAAAATAATACACGGAGTCTCAAACTATTAATAAAATCGATTAGTTCGGTTTATTCTCAAAACCGAACTAAACCATTTAAACCGAAATATTTCATAAAATCAACCGAACCGAACCATTTAAATAAAAAAACCGAACAATTTAAACCGAAATTTTCCGGTCTGATTTAAAACTAAATAAACCGAATCATTTAAACACCCCTACATACCTTAAAAGAAACATTCACCGACAGAGCAACTTCCACAAACTGAGAGAGTGAGAGGAGTGTTATTAAGGTCATATTTGGCTAGAAATAAAAGTTTGATTCTAAACCATTCAAAAATAATAATTATGCATCTTTATGTTCTGATCATCGGAGAGAGTTTTGATACAAGTCATGTTTTCGACTGTACACAAATTTGACAGCGATAGTTATTTACAAAGTGAGATGACTCATAACACTATGCACGCCTAATATAATTATCAAGTTTACAAAAAAAAAATGTACAAAATGAAAAAATTATTTGATGTACCGTGTTTTTATTGGATTGGACAGTCCATAGTTCATATTTGTTTGGGTATATTTTCTTACTAAAAAGATAGAAATTGACTTATATTTAAAGCAAAAATTTCCACTCATCCTTGTTGGGTTGGAATATTTGATAATCAGAATTAATTACTGAATTTCCTTTTCATAAAGTTTGACGTATTGAAAAATTCTCAAAGGATAAATTTTAATTTGGTTAATGCTCATTTGATCGAGTACAGCTTCTTAAGTTCACCAAACTCTTTTGAAAACTTAATTCTAAAATTTATTGGATGAATTTTCAAACGACAAATTAAAACAGTTGAAACCCATCTATTTTTTCATAGAGTCAAATAGTAAAATAATATTAAAAAAATGAATGCATTAAATTTAATTTATAAACCTTCTAATTTTCACCGCTTGATTTTATACATAAAATGTTTGGATTCTTCTATTTAAAAAAAATTGAGAAAAAGTTTTTCACCGTATCAATTCGCAATTTTTTGTTTTTTCAAAAATAGAAAAATCTAAATATTTTCTATATATACTTAGAAGTAATTTTTGAACGGGATCGATAACTTCAATACAGAACTTTTTTTATTTTTATTCAATAAGAAATATTTTAATTTTTTTTACAGCCGCAAAAAATCTGGCTCAAAAAATGTTAAATGTTAATCCGGGTTATTTGTCTCAGTCTTTCTAATAAATCAAATTATATAATATTTCATATATTTTCAAAGATATATATAAATTATACATATTTTGTTTAATTAAAAAAACTTAGAACCGGGAGTTTAATTTTCAGTTCCGCAAACCGGAATTTTTTTCCACGGTTTCAGAGAGCCTGAAACCGGAATTCTTTTTTGCGGAAAGATTGCTTAAAACTGGAAATTTAATTTCTGGTTTGGACACTTTTAGAATTCCAGCGCAAGGGGGGACAATTTTTGAAATTATTTATTAATTTTGGATATTAATAAAAATTTCGGCTCTTAAGATCTGCATTGGACATCAAACGGTCGATATTATGGGTTTAGTGCTATGAATATTTTGAAAGCAGTATATGATAAATGAGAAGGGATCCACTTGCAATATTTTGGATCTTACAACATGTTACAACATTTGTTTTTGCAGTTTTTAAAGTCCAAACAGTTGATCCAAACCGTTTAACATGATCTCTATATTAAAATGTGGTTTGAGATCAAATTTTATATTTTTAATTTTTTTTTAACTATTTATTAAGTATTTTACAAAACTGTTGTTTTTCAGCGGTCTAAAATTGTCTAAAAACAGCAGGTAAAATACTTAATAAATAGTAAAAAATTAAAAAAAATATAAAATTTGATATCAAAATGAATACAAACATCATGAATAGTTTAAATTAACTGTTTCAACTTTAAAATTTATAAAATCAAATATTGTAAGTGATACTCCTCGCGATAATTATTGATAATGACAACTTACTTAGAATAAGACGTTAAAAAGTTACTGGTTGCTATTCGCCGCCCGCCTACCGCCCAGTTCCTACTCAACCACCCACAACTCTCTACTCTGCTCTACAGTACATGCCACCTATAAAATGGTCCGGTTCCTCTCCAATCGCACCCAATCTTTGAACCGTCCTTCTACCTTCCCATTTTCAAATCTTCATCCACTCATGTAGTCATGTGCAGTTAAAAAGAATTTAAAAAATTATACATAATAGTTTGATTATAAAGGTATTAAAATTCTCACAGTGGATTCTATCTAATTTTCCCAAAAATAAAACTTATTGTTCACATAAACTCCTTACAAATTAAGTAAATTAATGACTTTAATCAAAAGTTATTTGTCACATAATGGAAAGAAGAAAAAATATCACCAGTCTACAATTAATGAGACATTAAGTTGGTAAATATTTATCGTTTATAATGAATTTTAATTAATAATAAATAAAGAAAATATTTTTACTGTTCCTTTATTTGTCTTTTTTTATATGAACTATTGAAAGAGATTCTCGCTACGTGTCAAATACCTAAAACATGCAGGACGATTCAATGACTCAGTAGCATTGTAGAGGAGCCGGATGACCCGCCAATTGAAAAGACGAGAACAGGAGAGAGAGCGACTGAGAGTGAGAGAGAGACAGAGTGCGTGTAACTGTGTATGCATTAGCATTAGTGAGAGAGAAATCAAATGGCACCGACGACAGGAGAGAAGATAGACTACGTGTTCAAGGTAGTGCTGATCGGCGACTCTGCGGTGGGGAAGTCGCAGATTTTGAACCGATTCGCGCGAAACGAGTTCTTACTCGACTCGAAAGCGACGATTGGAGTCGAGTTTCAGACGCGAACGCTCGTGATCCAGCACAAGAGCGTCAAGGCTCAGATCTGGGACACCGCCGGACAGGAGAGGTTTTATTTATTCTCATTTAACTTTTCTTTTTTATTTTTTTATTTTGAGGCAATAATGGTTTTGGTCGAATCTGTTGTCGGGGTTGCTCTCTCTAGTGGTGAGTAGTGAGTAGTGGCACTTTGCATTCTGAATTAGAGGTTCGTGCTCACATTTCTAATTTAATAAAGTTGATAGCGAGGAAAAGGGACTAATGTTAGATCCTGTTATTGTCAGTGTAGTAGGTTCACTCTTGATAGAGCCAATAACTATAGCTGTCATTTTAATTCTGGTTTAATATTTATTCCTGTAATGCATTCCTATCATCTTTTGTTGAACTGTTTATTGAAAGTCTATACTTATTTGGTCCATACAAAATGAGGAGCAATTTAACAATCTCTGCAAGGGCAACTCCGAATCCGAAGCACAGCAACCCAATTCAAAAGTGCAATTTTCCTAATATTGGTTCATACTATTGTAACCTTTTTGCGCATCATAGATTTTGTATGTTGGATTATAAAAAGAAGCATGCTATTATTAGAAATGGCTCTAATGCTTTTTGCAATACCATTTCTTAAACTGAACTGCATGAACTGCTCCTTCGTAGCTATACAAACTTGTCCGTTAAGATTTTGATCCCATTGACTGGCCTGATATGCATATAACATGTCAGTAAACTTCCGTGATTGTACTAATCTCTTGGGTACTATATTAGACTTTTGATTTATAATTTCTAGTTTTCTACATTCAAATGTGTTCTGAACAAAGTGTGCTTCCATTCCACTCCTCTAGCAATCTTGTTGAGCTTCTCTGTTTTCTGTGAATGCGTCAACAATTTTTGTTTTGAAAGGATTAATTTTGGCCGGAACATTTCATGTTCTAATTATAATTATCACAAGAATGTGGTTTCAGTTGGTTACCATTTAATTCCCCATGTTCCAGTTTTGTAAGAATCTATTATTGGGAATTTGATCTAAAAAAAGTATCTATTTGGAATTCAAGTAACCTCACCTATGTAAAGAAGGGTGGCTTGGGGGACTTGTCGGGAGGGGGGGGGGGGTGGGGTTACCCTAGATCAATTGGAATACGATAAAGATACCAAACAGAGACTGAACAAATTAGTACTGGCACACTTAATGACAATTACATATGTATGGCAATGTATCTGGCTTGTCTGGTGCTAAAAACAATATTGTTTTTCTAGAAGAATTGTCGTCAACCTCCAACTTACTGATGTAATAAAAATTTTGATGTTCTAACCTGTTGTTTTGTTTGGGTCTTTTATATGGCTGGGTCAGGTTATACTATGGAAAGCTAAGCTGAACCCAATTGCAAGCATGTTAAAGTATTTATGACATTAGAGTCTGGACTGATCGTGTAACTGTGAATGGTATAAACCAGGTCAGGTTGAGTTGAAATATAGTAGTGTCTAGGTTAATATCTCCAGCTGCACACTAGCAACTTGTCTGACAATGTGGCCCACAAATGCAGGTACCGAGCTGTCACTAGTGCATACTACAGGGGAGCTGTTGGTGCACTGCTTGTGTACGACGTGACGAAACGCCCGACATTTGAGCACATCCCGCGATGGCTGGATGAGCTTCGGGCCCATGCAGATCGCAACATCGTCATCATGCTAGTTGGTAATAAGATTGATCTGCAGGATCAAAGGAGCGTCACCACCGAGGAAGCGAAGGAATTTGCACAAAAGGAGGGGCTCTTCTTTCTAGAAACTTCTGCTCTTCAAGCAACCAATGTGGAGAGTGCATTTCAAACGGTTCTGACAGAGATCTTCAGCATTGTGAGCAAGAGGAGCCTGGCATCTGAGGGTCAGGCGAATGGGAATGGAAATGGTACGGCGGGGCCCGCCTTGTCAGGGAAGAAAATTGTTGTGCCAGGACCAGCACAAATCATTCCTGATAAGAATAGATTGTGCTGTTCAACTTCTTGAGTGTTGCCGTGATATCATTGCAGTTGAAGGTGTGAGACTGTAAGGCAGTAAATCTAACATCTGATTGGTGTAACTAGGAGATACTGTTCAGGGGTTGATAGATGTAATTTGGAGAGAGGTAAGTCAACTGGTGGCTGGCGGTCTCTTTTTCTTCAATATTTTATTTTGTTTTGTTTTGTTTTGGAACTGGAAAATATGTAATAGTTGATAAAATGAGGATTGCAAATGTTTTTGTGTGTGTGCACACTTGCCTGCATGCACAATGTTATCGCCTTACCGGAAATACTGGCACAGTGCATTTTGCGCTGTCCGAAGGTACCCGAGCTTTGTTGTTACATCTACAATTATTTTATGAGAACTTGTTTGTTTGGTGGGGTGACAATTATTTTGAAGCTGCATTGAGTAAATTGCAAACTAGATAAATAGAGAATCGTAAAATTTTTTTTGGAGAAATGTTTAAAAATATGCTGGCATTGGTGCTATCATTTAGTTTTGCATGTATGCTGTTACAAAAATGTGATTTTCGAAACCGTCCCGAAGCTTTTTATTGAAATATGCAAAAAATGATTCGCAAGGGACGGTTCATATGATTGCCATGGATCAAGTAGACAAGCTTTGCTTTACCCAATTGAATATCTATTTATTTTTCTGTCTTGATATTTTGTTCATGATTTCTTGGCCGTTAATGCAAGACCGCCTGCAAAATTAAAACTGTTTTGTTCCTTTCTTGATTTTTCAAAGTTTTTAGTATGATAGGTGGTACCCATTGATTCACGTTTTTAAATTTGATATTGTGATTGTTGTCAAGCCAAATCAATATTTTTTTCAATTTGTCTAGGCAAGAAACGAAACAGTAGCAATTGTAAACAGAAACAGCACTTCTTCTCGGCCAATACCGTCTTCTCTGTCTTGACAAGTTCTAACCATTAATTGTGTTTTTATATAAAATCACCACCAAACTAAATAGAAAAGCAAGCAAGCGAGCGCCAATTATTTGTAGTTTAAACATGTGGTTAACAAGTAAAAACACAAGGGAAGAGGGGACATTTCTGGGTTTTTTTTTGTAATGAATACATTAATTCATTGATACTTTGACAAGATATATATATATTTTTTTGAAAAAAATAACAAAAATTCATAGACATGTTGTTGGCCTTATGAATCGGTTGTGTATCACTTTTATATAATTTAAGTTTTATTTGATACTCCATTAAAGAGTGCTTAATATAGACCATTGCAAAAGTCGTTTAATAAACGATAATACTTGCATCAAATTTCATTATTATTATTTTCAAATACATACTATGAATACAGTATTGATCATATTCAAAATGTTAGATTTTATCATTATCAAAGTTTTGAAGTTGGGAAACAATCTTTAATCTAGTAACTAAGATAGTATTTTATTTAAAACTATCTAAAAAATGTTATCAAGTTAATGCATTGTAAATTCCAACCTGTTTTTTGGTCTGATAATATTTTAAGCATCATCCTTTGGTCTGAATTTACCTTTTATATGGTTGGTGAACACTTTATTCGATCCAAACATCATCCATGTGTTTAAACAATAATCGTGCTTAGCTGTTTTTGTGTTGGCTTTAGTTAAGCATGATTATCGTTTAAAGTGTTTTTGTGTTGGCTTTAGACTAAAGCCAACATATCGATGATGTTTGGATCGAATAAAGTGTTAAACAACCGTATAAAAGCTAAATTCAGATAAAAGGGTGATGCTTAAAATATCATCAGAAGACAACAAAAAAAAAAATCAGAGTTGGGTATATAGAATGTATTAACTTAGGTAAACTTCTTTTGAAATAATATATTTTAGATGAATATAAAAATTAAGAGCATCTACATCTATCTCTATTATTATGATAGTTTCTAATATGATGTGGTACTTTCCAATAATAGAGATTTTAATATGATGTGGTAGTTTCTAATTCAGTTTCAAAAATGTAGGAAAATTTCTTATTAGAAACTATGCAAGAAAATTTATTATTAATAAATTATTTATAAACTCTACACTAGCTAAATGATTGGCTTAAATTATTTATCATTTAATTTATTGCTGATGTGACTTAATCGAAACTCTAAAATTAATTTCAGAGATGTGAAATTTAGAAATTTTAGAGGCCTTAATTTCTAAAAAGTGGTTAACAATTATTTAAAAACTCATTTGAGTTGCTGTGATGTAGATGCTCTAAATTGTCTGGCTTAAATATTCACAAAAGAACTTCTAGTCGAATTTCATATCTACGACCTTCCACTTAAAAAGTATTTTTAGCTAGACCAATCTTATTATCCATTAACTTTATAACTTTGTTAATGATAAAAAGATTAATTTTAATTTTAAAATTTAACATTTAAAATATCATTTATACTATATCTATATTATGTACGTGAAAGATGATGAAATTTGATATGTAAGTTTTACAGTTTATCAAATGACTTTGATAATAATCTTAATTTAGCATTTTTAACGGAATATCAAATAACACTCAAATTACATAAAAGTTGATACACAACTAATTCATAATACTAACAACATGTCTGTGAATTTGTTAACAAAATGTTTTTTTTATGATACACTTTAACACATTCTTATATAAATATATCGCCGATTGAAAACAAAGTTCACATATATGCCGAATATTTTTTGTACCATGTTTTAAAATAAAACTATTTAGACAATTTTTTTTTTGTAATTTTGACTTTTATCGTGTCCACAAATAATAATGCACAACCAGTAGGGACTTTGGCAAGAATACTTGCGCAACCACTTTGACGCTCTCCCTGTAACCAACAGAATCACTTTGGTTCCGCAGTTTACTGGTTGCTCAGGTATTACGTGCGGACCTAATAAAAATAAAACTTAAGAACCAAAAAACTGGCTGCATAGTTTATTTTTGAAACATGGTAAACAAATAAATTCGGCACGGTCTTCACTTCACATATAACAAATTGAATGGCGAATTGACCTTCCGTTCCGTCACCGTCACCATTAGAGAAGAAAAACGAAACTGAGAGGAAAGGGGTCCAAACGGCAGAAAATACGGATACTTACTTACTGAGACAGCGTCGTCAACGCGGGAGCAGCTTGGGTCCGATGGGTTCCATAACCGTCCGATCCACTTTCTTATCTGTGCGCATGATATTAAAACGAACGCGCACGGATATTAAAGCGGAACACACGGATCTTAAAGCATATTGACCGTTATTAAACCCATCGAACTCAGTTTGAGTCCGATGGGCATCGGACCCAAGCTTCTACACGTCAACGCGGCTAAGCAAATCTAGTTTCATATCTTTCGTGAAATATTCAACCCTCGGATTGCAATCGGATCCCCCTCTCCCTCTCCCGCGAGCGCGTAGAGCCGACGCACAAATTTTCTCTCCTTCGTAGTTTGTCCCCACCCCTCGTATTGAAATTTTATTCTCTCCTCTGCTCTGCACAGTTTAGTTTCCATTGGTACCTGCTCCAAATGTCTGATTCGGCCCCAGCTTTGACCGTCGATCGCCGCGTTGATGCTCTCGGCGCTCTGAGAATTCTTCCCGATGAGACCATCTGTGCCATCCTCGAATTGCTCTCTCCAACCGACCTTGGTCGCCTCTCTTGCGTCAGCAGGTCTTCTTCTCCCTCTCTCTCTCTTTCTATCATATTACTTACTCGTATCTCTTTTCTCCCTTCCTACTTAATTTGATTCATTGTTATCATTCTCCATCTTTACAGTGTCATGTACATATTTTGCAATGAGGAGCCACTTTGGATGAATAAATGCCTTTCTATTGGGGGCTCAATTGACTACAAGGGTTCTTGGAAAAAGACAGCTTTATCAAGGTCTGCAATATAATAAAAATAAAAACTTATCTTTGGTTCATAATGAAACTATCTATGTGAATACAACATAGCTGAAAACCATGCAATGCAAGGTGCTCCTGAGTACATTTGTAAAGTTATGATGGGTAAGCTGTAAGCCTAGAAGTTTTAAGTGTTAAACATGTGCAAATTTAGAAATAGCTATAAAAAAGGTCTCTAGTGCTTATACATAGGCTTAATAAAAGGTTATTCCAGAATTATGAAGGTAAACCTAGAATGTAATGAATATGTTAAATTAAAGTTGCTGTCTGTGGTGGGAGCTGCACGTGTTAGCTCCTGGTGATTTTTTCTAAAATATACAAATGAGAGTTACAACAAATGTTGTTGGTGTAGGGATAACCTTGGGAAGGACACTGCTGAGACTTTCCATAAACCCCTTACATTTGATGGTAACAATTTATCTTTCTTCATGGCTAATTTAAAAAAAATTCAATTTCTGTTGTTTTTACATTTAATAATCTTTTCTCCCCTTTCAGGGTTTTTTTCTTTGTACTTGTACAAGAGATGGTACAGATGCCATACTTCATTGAGTTCGTTTTCTTTGGACAATGGCTACCTCGAAAGGAAGGAAGATCTTTCACAGGATGAGTTTTCTTTGAATTATGATGGCAAAAAGCCGGTAAATCATTTTGTATTGTTTTTTATAAGTGTTTGTGTAGTTCTCTCTGTTTTCTCCGAGATTTTTAGTTGTTTCGGATTATTTCTAAGTTGCACTCAACATTTTACTGTATTTGCAGACTACATCCAACATTTTTATTTGTTTGCAGTTAGTGTCCAACAATTGTTGGGTTATTTATAAATAACAACTATATGTTAAAATTAAAATCTAGTGAGAACTTTTTCTAAAATGCTAAAATGCCCTAAACCATTTAAGCCTCCTCATGAGTAGTTTATTTCACGTAGCCCGACTCTAATTTGATTAGCTTAATTTTTGTTTTGACTTGGGTTCAAAAAGCAAGAATGAACAAATTCACGTTGACATTCATGTAATATGTTTTATTCCTTCTTTTTGTGAGCATAGACCAATTTGTTTTATTCCAGATCATGATTACGGGCCTTGCAGAGACTTGGCCGGCAAGAAAGAAATGGACAATTGAACAATTGGTTGAAATCTATGGGGACACTATCTTCAGGATATCTCAAAAGAGCTCCAAAAAAGTAATGATGAAGTTTAAGGACTATGTTTCCTACATCCACGCCCAGCATGACGAAGATCCTCTCTATATTTTTGATAACAAGGTAGGTATTTTTGTTTTTATCAGTTTGAAATTTGACCAATAAGAAAGTGAAGCAAGAGTGTTCCAAATGTTGTTTGATTACTGTGTTTGTAACAGTTTAATCTTATTTACTTATTACTGTGCAGTTTGGAGAGAGAGCACCTCAGTTATTAGAAGACTATGAAGTACCTCATCTATTCAAAGACGACTTCTTTGATCTGCTAGGCCATGACCAGCGGCCTCCCTTTAGATGGCTCATAATAGGTCCTGAGAGGTCTGGTGCCTCCTGGCATGTTGATCCTGGACTCACAAGTGCTTGGAACACCCTTTTATGTGGCAGAAAAAGGTTTACTCTTGCATTCTTTTTTCTTTTTAGCAGATATGACGAAATTTTGAGTATTTATTTGTCTCGACTTTACTTCCACCCTACATTACTTGTAGGATCATAAGAATATCTTGTTTTTGTGTTCTTTCTACAGTCGAAAGATAAGCCCAGTTGCAGACAGTGTAAAGTTTGTGCAACGGCCATTTTATTTTATAGTTGCTTCTCATATACATTTTTGCTATTTTATATTCAAATAATAGATGGGCATTATACCCCCCCGGCCGGGTACCTGCTGGAGTGATAGTCCATGTAAATGAGGAGGATGGTGACGTCAATATTGAAAGCCCCACATCAGTGCAGGTTTTGCTATTATTTTAATTATTCTATTGCTGTTGTTTTTCTTTTGTTCTAGATATTTCTTAAGGTCCCATTCAGTTATCTTGGCAAGTTCTTTCAGAAATTTCATTTTGATCCCTAGTAAAATTTCGACTGTGTAATTTTCATCTGTGAATTTTTGGAAGCAATAAATTTTCAAAAGCTTCTTACTGGTTTTCATTAAGATTTAGAGTGCCTAAGATTTTGGTTTGTAGATTTAGCACAGATTAATAGTATTAAGAAATTAATTTGTAAATAGTAACAATAATCTTTTGTAAGAATATAAAATGTTTGCTTATGTAATAGTAACAATAACCATGTAGAGTTGTTGACAATAATTAAATTAATACCAAGTGCTTTTTAGACAACTATCTCCTCTTACTCACTCTCCGTTCCCCATCCCCATCCATGTCCAGTCCAACCTGTGCAGCTAACCCCATTTTCCATCCTCAACATGGCAATTATATTTCATCATTCATCACTTACCCATTCATACTCCCTACCTCAGAAGTCTGATGCACCACCAAAAACAGAGAAAGTGCTTTCTTGCTCAATAATCTTGAGAATGCTGTTCTGTCAAATATATCCCCGACTGAATAGCTTTGTTTGGATATTCAATGCAATTTGGCAGCCTCTGCCATATTTTCAAAAACAAAAAAATACTTTGTTTGGGGTAAAACTTTATTCTAAATCCAAAAGAACTCCTGAGCAAATGAAAGTCGAAGGATTTATTGTTAATCATAAGAAATGTTGTCCGCAATTGACAGCTTAGCAACACCTCCAGGAACTGTATTTAACACATTACTTTGATTTTATGAGCTGGGAACCGAATACCCATGTGTTTGTGGACGTGGCTATTTATCAGGACCGAATTATCTGATCAGATAAGCTCCTTTTAATCGAATTAGTCAGGGATGGAACCTTATCTGGCCATGTATCTAACCTGTTTAAACATCTATTCTAATTTAGCATCAGCTTTAGCTTCGAGTTTAGTCCCAGGACCATCTGTTTCTAGTATATCCGACCTCATTCTCAGGCCAACATTTTTTTTGCTTTTGAATGAACTCTGTGGCATTGTGCAGGTTTGAATGAATGAATATGTGATTATACGGTGATTGATGAAAAATTGCTGTGATGAGTAAGAGAAATGGAGAAAAGTGAGGTGTTCAAGCTAGATTGGTGCCTCTCTAAATCAGTTATGATGCAGCTGTTTAGAGCGGGGCGGGGGGGGGGACTGGCAGCCACTGCAAATAAGACAAAAAAAAAAAAAAAACATAAGAGATGGGTAGATAGAGAGAGAGAGGGTTATTTCAACTGTTCCTTTGCAAAGAAAAAAAAAAAGATGGTGTTCATTTCCTTTCTAAGAGAAAAAAGAAGGATTATTTCAACCATTGATATTATATTCTCACTACTTAAGCCAACCCTCCTGACCATTAAACAAAAAATAGTTATTCTCTCTATAATCCTAAGCTAAATCTATCAATAAATCCAAGATGCTTAATGATGAAGTTTTGTTAATTTGATAAAATGAAGGAAGCTAATAGTATGGGGGCTTTTTGTGGAACTATGTCCTGCACCAGCTAGAAAGTAATCCTTTTTTAGTGTTGCAAACGACCCTTTGCTTTTTAAAATAGACTTGTTTGTAAAGTATGTTGATGTGCTATTTCTTTAAATTTTCCTATTGCTTCATGCTTGATGACTAATTTGTTATTCCGTTTTTTTTATTATTGTTTTTTAAAATATATTTTTTTCTTCTTCTGTTTTATAGTGGTGGCTGGATATATACCCTCAGCTTTCTGATGAAGACAAGCCAATAGAATGCACTCAATTTCCAGGAGAAACCATATATGTCCCTAGTGGCTGGTGGCATTGTGTTTTGAATCTTGAAACCACAATAGCTGTCACACAGAACTATGTTAATAAGTCCAATTTTGAATTTGTTTGCCTTGATCTGGCACCCGGTCACTGTCACAAGGGTGTGTCCCGGGCAGGATTTCTGGCTTTATCAGGTCATGAAATAGAAAATGTACTAAATTCAGACAGGTTGAATCACCCTGAGGTGACCCGAAAAGGAGACATATTAAAAAGCCCCACGGAGATTTATAGTGGGACAACTAATCAGGTCTTTTCATATGATATTGAATTCTTGTCTCAATTTTTGGAAGAAGAAAGAAACCACTACTGCTCTGCTTGGAGCCCTAATATCTACATTGGGCAAAGAGAAATGAGAGAATGGTTGTGCAAATTGTGGGTTGCTAAACCTGACATTAGGGAGTTAATATGGAAGGTAAGCTATCTCGCTTACTATTTACTTATCATTTCTGTCAACAGATAGCAAATTTTGTGATTATACTATCTTGGTATCCAGTAGAAAAAAAAATGTAGATAATGATTTAGGAAACCTTTCTAAATAGGGCTGAAAACGGAGTCAGATAATCCACTCCAAATCCACTCCGTATCCACTTGCTATCCGAATTCGGATGATTCGGATTCGGATAATGATAATACCCGGATATGGTTCGGATAATTTTTTAAATAGGCAGAATGGACCCGGATATGGATTCGGATAAATTTCCTGATCTGGAAAAGGAGCGGATATCCGGATTATCCGAACAACAAATCTGGATCTAACTCTTCTTGCACTCTGCTGATCTGCTCGCAAACTCTAGCTGCTGGTTAGCAGCCTCCAAAGACTTATATGAACTTGGGACCGGTATTCTAACTCTTGTGGGACAAATAATTTAACACATATCTGGACATCAGTCCTATTTGAATCTTGTCTGTTGCGCCAATACAGAAAAAGAAATTCTTGTGGGACCTACATAGCTATATCATTCTAAAACTTCGACTTTAATGCAAAATTTGAATGGGCCAGTTTTAAAATTTATTAGAAATAATTAATTAAAGCCACCGCTACAGCTACCTATTCATTTTATTAAAATTGGATATATTTTTTGTTTACTGCTCACTTGAATTATAACTTAAATACTTAAATTGTAACCTAACTTAAATTATTCGTTTATTTTTATATTTGAATTTTGTTAATTAGTATTTGTATTTTAAAGTTCATATGACTCAATTATCCGATAATTATTCGTTTCATATTCGTATTCAAATCCGTATTCCTGAATTATCCGCTCCGTATTCGTATCCGTTTAAAGTGGATTTGGTTTTGAATTTTGATATCCGTATCCGTATTCGCATCCGATCATTGAAAGGTGGATATGGTATCAGCATTATCCGCTGCATTTACACCCCTATTTCTAAATCATGGACATGAAAAAAAAATAGATATAAAAAATTAATGAAAGTACTACTAAGCTGAATGAAGGGTAGAGAGACCAATTTTCTCTCTGTCAAATTTGTAGGTTTACTTGTATGGTCTGCTAGACAAAAGAGTGACCAATAATGATCGATGTCCCCAGATGTTAAACTTATATATTCTAAGAGCGTACCTTGTAAACATGAAGATGATGTTTTGTAGGGGGCATGTTTAGCTGTAAATGTGGAGAAGTGGTACAAGTGCCTACTAGAAATATGTTCGAGCCATAAGTTGCCAGCTCCTTTGGATGATGAGAAGCTACCAGTTGGTACTGGTAGCAATCCTGTAAGTGGCCATTATTTTCATTGTCTATTTTTTTTTTTTTTTGGCTTTTTAATTGCTTGAGATTGTTTTTGTGTTACTGGTTCTTACATTGCAACAGTCAGCATTCGTCTTTAGCTTTTCAGTAATTTGGGTTTTCAGAATGGATTCTGAATGTCGGTATGTTTTAGAGGTATAATCATATTTTTATTCTTTACAAATCGGTATTAATTGTATTTCTTTTTGCTGTTTGTAGGTTTTTGTTATTTCAGATAATATAGTGAAAATTTATGCTGAAGGAGGTTTTGAGTGCGCTCTCCATGGTCTTGGCACAGAGGTTTTTTATCTTTGCTTTTCTCTATTAACATTAAAATAATAATATGTTATAACAATTAGCACTACTGGTTGTTGATGGTTTTTGGCTGGCATTGACAATAGTTCTGATGATCTTTGACCAGTCTTGACTCTTGAGTCACCTAGTATAAAGACAAACAAAAGTGTGACCCTACTTACCAAGTTCATAAAATAAATGTACGTACGCCAATTAAATCAAAAGTTAGAAAATCTCAATATGTACTCAAACACTATAACCTGTACCGACCAACCTATTGCTAACCTGGTTTTGCTATACCAATTATCCTTGGCATAAATGTATCTACTCTATCTATATTTTTTGCAGCTTGAGTTCTACCACCTCCTTCAGAAGTATGACTCTCCTCTAAGGGAGCATGTTCCCGAGATTGTCGCTAGTGGTTTTCTTGTGCTAGAAAATGGGTCCCACAAAACAATACCATGGGATGGGAGAGGTGTCCTGGGAGCTATTTCTGATTTGTATCCAGATGCAACTGGACGCTTTTCAGATGAAAATTTCACTTTTGGCGTGTTGCGAAAGATGCAGACTGCACTAAAAGGGTTTGATGTTTCATGCAAGACTATGTGGCCATATCTTGTGACCAAAAGATGCAAGGGGGATATATTCGGTAAAATGTGAGTTATATATTTAATTATAAAAATATTTTTGTACTATTCTCAATTCTGATAACCAGTCATCAGGTAAGCTTCATGCAATTTAATATTCAACAAGTTAAGAAAACCAAAAAAAATAAACTCAAGATTGTAACCCTTGCCTTCCTGATTTGCATTTTGTAGAAGGGAGAAAATGTCGCAAGATGATGCTTTAAATCTAGCTTCATTTTTGGGCATTCAACTTAGACTACTTCATCAACTCCCGCTTCCTCCTGTCAAAAATAAAACCCATTTTGATATAAATCAGATACATTTCAATAAGAGGCCGCGAGAATTTAATACAGAGGAATGTAGAGACATTTTTGTGGAAAATTCTGACATACCTTCAGAATGGAAATTGGTTGCTGATTCTCTTCATGCAAGCAAACGAAATGTTAGAAGACGCCTTGAACAATGGTAATGTCCTTTCTCCTCTCTTATATTATTTGGATAAAGCTGTTCTGTCTATCTTTCTATTGAAAAAAAAATGTTTTGACCTTCAGAGATAATACAGGTTTCATTTGTGATAGCATTTGTAAGGTGACACTTAACCGATTTAATTTAGTATATTTGGAACATTCTGATTTGTATAAGAAAATTGCAGGGGAGATCCAATTCCAGCAGTTCTAATCGAGAAAGCAGAAGAATATCTTCCTGATGATGTAACGCATCTGTTTGATATTGTCAAGGTTGATTTTCTGTGTCATTTTGGCATCTTTTACCTGAGAATACTTCAGTAGAAGTTCAAAGTAGGTAGAGACCTGATTATAAGTGGGTAACAAAATCAATTGTCGTGGCTGTGCCAGATAGTTATTACATTACAGTTCCTTATACTGCTTTTCCAGCATTTCATCTCTCATTTTCAGTTTATTGATGCTTGATTGAGGAAAGGTAAATTGTGTCTTAACTCAACAACTGGAGTTAAGAGTTGAACCTGGTCCTGTTTGCCCAGTCAAGTAGGAATCCTAAAGTAACTAAATTATTTCTGTTGGTAATTAATCATTTACCAGGATGATCGTGGTTTATCCACCTCAAGCAGTCCTTCATGGATACATTCAGATATAATGGACGATAACATTCTTTTGGAGCCTGCTTCAACTTCTAGCTCTGACGAGCGGGCACCAGAAGATGGTCCTGTTAAAAATGGATTAAATAGTTCGTCTAATGGTATTGGAGGAAACCATAAATGGATCCCAACACACATCATTGATTTTAGTGACCTATCTATCGGTGAGTACAACTCTTTATTATTATTATTATTATTTACGTGCATGTGTGCTTGTATCTGTGTGCATACTAGGAGGTCTATGATTGAGTTAAGGTTCGCTTTGTGCAGCACTAGGTGTTAAAACATATAGTTTCAAGTTTCAACCATTCATGTTGGTGAGGTGCTTTGTCAAAAACAAAAACAGTATCGAGCTAAAACTAAAATAATACTTTGGTGGGCACTCATTTGATTTTGTGTGTGTGTGTGTCTGCTTTGGGTTTATAATTTGCTAACTTGATCTTTTAGAGTTGAATTTATTTGAGATGATAAATATGCATTGGTTATGTGTGTTTTGTAAATGCATATTATGTACTTGCTATATAAGATATCTTCATATGCCTTAATGCTCCAATTTGGATCTTGCTGGACTTTGTGTAACAACATATTTTAGATATTTTTATATGACATTTTTTTTGTGTGCTCAACGTGAACTTGCTTGAGTTCTTATTAGATATGGTGTGGCTGCATGCACAGAACAAATAGAAGAACACAATAAAATAGATTCTCAGTTGTGTTGAATTTATTTCAGGAGATCCCTTGTTGGATATAATTCCAATGTATCTTGATGTACTCCGGGGAGATATACCTCTCCTGAAGAAATTTCTGGAGAGTTATGCACTTCCTTTTTCCAAGATTAAAGATCGGTATGCACCTACCAATGGGAGGCTTGAAGAGTCAAAGTTAAATAGAATATCTTATCGTGCCATGTGAGTACTTCCAAACTTGGATTATTGTATTGATATCAATATAAGGACACGATTCTCAAATTTGGAGAGTTTTGGTACCTGTAAGCTGTAGGGACTGGCTTGGCTAATTAAAGGAACCCCTTTTCTTTGGGGCTTCCAAATTGCACTTGCATTTTGTTGCATTTGCACCAATGTTTTTTGGGGCTGTTCGGCAAGGGTCTCCTTAAGGCTAAAGGAGTCTCTTTTAGCTTTCTTAGCCGCTTAATCCAGCCGAACACTGGTTCCTTAGCGCGGATTAAGACTTCCTCCTTTAGCCTCCTTTTGTCCGGATCTTAATCCTTGCTTCTTTCATTAGGTACCTCCCCCCCTTCCTTTAGCTTCCTTTAGCTATCTCAATCTCCTGCCCCTTCCTTGAGCTTACCGAACAGCTCCTCTTTAGCGCAGATTAGTATTTTAATCTCCCATGTGTTGCCAAACAGCCCTAAATGTTCTTACTAATAGCCAACAACATTTTTTTAATACTTTTGAGACATCCAACCATTAGATCAGTGCAATAAGAAGGAGACGCATCTTTTGTTGACAATCTTACTGTAATGGAACCATTTTCCTTCCTCAAGCGTAAATAAACTAAAAATAGGCTAGCCAAATTTTAGTGTTGAGATTTAACTTGGGAAGATTATAATTTTCCGTTAACCTGTTTCAATTACTTGGTAGAAAAAAATGATTGGGGTGTTGTAAAAAAAAACGAATCTGATTCTCAACAATGCAAAGAGTGACTCATAAATTGAGAAATGTTTTGTTGCTCTTTGCAATGTAAAGAGTGACTCATAAAAATATTTTTATTTTTTCCGGCAAATGGTGCTGTGGATTGCATCGCTTCAAGAAAGACTCAAAAGCATTTGATTGTGCCAAAATTATAAGCCCACCCCCAGAGAAATTTTCTATGCAAAACCAAATTGGTGGATCATTGAATTAATTTTTTGTTTTCAGGTGCTATTGTATACTGCATGATGATAATGTTTTGGGAGCCATATTCAGTTTGTGGGACAAGTTGAAGGCGGCTGTGTCATGGGAAGCCGTAGAAGAGACTGTTTGGGGAGAGCTCAACTACTACCAGCAATCACTCTCTAATAAACTGAACTAAGGAAAATCTGATAACATACAGTACAGATAACTTGCATGCAAACAAATATTTATCATTTCATGCCAAGTTATATTGGTATTTCTTAACTTATTCTTTTCCGTAGGTGCTATTATTTCTTTAAAACTTCTAGAGAAAGAATTGTCAGTGGAAACATCTGTTTCGTTGATTTATATAGTAAACCATTTTATATGTCAGATTCAGCACTCTAGTACAAAAACTGTGAATTACTGATATGTATGATCTCTTCTAATGGTCGGTACTTTGAAGAACATTCCATTGTGTTGATGACTTGATATTGGTAAATATGCACAAATAGGTTCGTTCAGTAGACGGAAAGAGTTGGTGATTTTTTTTTCTTTTATTTTTCCACACTGCCCGAGGCTTTTCATTCAACATCGTGTTACATATCAGGACATACCTAAGTTGCAAAATTGAAAAGTGGAAAGGGGTAACCTCTCTTTGTATCAGACAAAAGGGTAATTCAATACTACATGATTACAAGTTCGAGATATGACCATGCTATGAAAAAGTTTATAATAGCCGGAAAAAGATGTATAAATGATTCAAAATAGCAAAAAAAAAAATCATAATATTAATCACTACACGTGAAAATTATGATGTTTCGGCATTATTATTTAATAGATGCCAACAAATTGAAAAGTGGAAAGGGGTAACCTCTTTTAAGTGTATCAGACAAAAGGGTAATTCAATA
>JAJHPF010000014.1:6634225-6823379 GCA_024447775.1 Carex cristatella
AAAATATTCCTTGCAAAGGTCAAAAATTTTGTTCTGCTCTCCCACTCGGCAAGCAACACTAGTTGGTACAGTAGCCAAGTGCAATGCTTTCTTAACCACTTTCATTTGTGCTGGATCTAAAGTAAAAAGGGAATCATTTAGTGGCGCTTATTAACCAGGTCCAAAATTAATTTTAGAATTCCTAAATAACTAAGAAAATTAAGGAAACACTGTTATACTTTCACTTGCTGCAGTTTTTGCTGTGTTATTACGAATAATTTATAGAGACAGTGTACAAAATGAGTCTTAATTATCTAAAAAAATGTCAGTAATTCACATTCTTAAATTTCTTTTATTCTCCAGTGTTTATCTGCTGTGTGCATATTTATTCCCTAACTAGAGATTGTTTAACAAGTTGATGACTTTGGATGAATTAGTTCATTAGAGCGTGCAAAGTTTTTTGTTTCCAAAATCCAGATTAATTCGACAGGCACCCCCACTCCCCAAGCCCCAATATTAAATATAAATCTACCTTTGGGATTCCATTTGTTTCCCTGTGTTGGTTCATCTCCGTACAATCTTTTTCTAGAAGATCTAGGGGAAGACATTATCTTGCATTTTGCGACCTTCCCAAACACCTGCAGAGTCAATGAAATGAAATCGAGTCCAGAAGTTAGATCGGAACTTAAAAAGAAAAACAATTGACGAGAATCAAGATGTAAAAGATTCAGCAACTGATATCGTTGGATGGAGGCGAGGCTGGGCTTGAACATACCAACGCATCTGTCTCTTTAGATGTTGGGCTAGATCTCTTCCTTGTAGGTGTTGTTGAGTCGGATTCTGATATCTTCTTAGGCAACTGAAGGCCTCTTGATGCGCTTCTTAGTGTAGGCATTGTCTCTTGATGCCCCCTCAAAAAATTGAATTTATTAATATTTACCGGCCGCCAGAATATCAGATTATCTTATACTCTTCCCGTTAGACATATACTTGAAGTATCATTGGACTGGTATACAAAAAAGAAAAGCATGCTGGACTCTTAATGGGCATTTCATCGAATAGCTTGTGTGCATGTCTCGAAGATTAGACATTTAACATAAGAATGGGCAAATTCAATCTCCACAAATGGGTTAATTTCAATTAATAAGGAAGAGATGGTTGAGAGATAAAGAGCCTACCTGATCACACTACCGATGGAGATCATCGGAGAGAAAACGAAAGAGAAGTATACACTATACAGCGGCGGGAAGAGGGCAAAATTCGTCAAATAATAAAACTCCTGATTCCTGAACTGAACACCGAACACCGTACAAGCCAAGGCAGTCACGCAAGATTTGAGATATCTCAGTCAGATATACATATACTTACTCTCCGAGTCTCCGTCTCTCCGCCTCCGGATTTGATGGGGGCTTTTAGCGGCAAGATTCCCGCTGGAATTTGGCCGCCTCCCCTGCGCTCTGCGCTCTGCATTCAAATTTCAAATTCATTTCAGTTTCAGAGCCAACTAAATAAATTTCAACACATACATTGAATTTTATCTAAGGCTAACCAATTTTAAAAATTTACACATGTACAACATTTTTAATCTATTTTGAATAATCATATCAAAGTGACACAAAATAAAAATTAGGCAGCAAATTTTTTTTTTTTTTTAATTTGTGGACCGTTCATTTTCAAACGAGCGATCGATGGGTGATCTCCTATGAAATGATTTCAGAAAAATTATAAATACAAAAAAAATTACAGAATTGAAAATTAGAATAAATAAAAATAAAAAATAATTAAATGAAATGAAATACAGAAATAAAAAATAAAAAATTGAAATTGAAATGTAAAATAAGTACAAAATAAAAAAGAGGGGAATTCTTATGCAGTTCTATTTCCATTTAACAATCTCCATCTAATAAAATTAAATAAAACTAACCAAAATTGAAAATTAAAACATATGTTGGATGAGTGACATTTTTAAAATGTCTTCATATGTTTCCTACCGAGTCTCTCACATTTACTGGTTTCATAAATCCTGCACATCTAAAAATATAAGAGAAAAATTTACAAGATAAATATTTTTACATTCAGAAATTTTAGCACTTATAAGGACCTGCTTGCATTTTTTTGTATTTCTGTTATTCCCTTAAGCATATTCACATAATCAGGATGCATCTTAATGTTTGGAATTAAATAATAGATTCATTTTGCATACATTGGTACTTGTAAAAAAAACAGTAAAAAAGAGAGACAATTTGAAAACCAGTTTACATCCCCCTTGTACCATTACAAAACCCACGATGTGCAGGCACTTATTGAAAGAGCTTAATTTAGTTTACTTGGTCCATAAGAAATTAAAACAGACAACTCCAGTCAGAAATTAATTCAGCATCTTTCAAAAATTAATTCATTGTTATATTCTTGTTTTTCTTTGATGATATGCAATTCAATGGGTTAAGAAAACACTCAAAAAGCTATCACAGCAAAAAAATTACATTACATTATAAGCTGCATTGCATTAAAAATTGTCTATTACATCAAACAAAAAGCTATAACATATAACAAAGAACATCCCCAAAATATCCTCAATAAACATTAACAAAGACCAATTCCCAAAATATCCTCGACAAACCTTAACATAACACACCGACAATACATTCATCAACACTAAAATACCTCACATGTACCTTTCAAGAATTTCATAAATCATATAGGAAACATAAGTGCCTCTTAGCTCCAGTCTGTGAAAAATCGACCTCTTATCATCTCGACAAATGTACACTATTTATATTCTTTCCATCAGCCCATAGCTCTTGCAAGAATCTTCAAAAACCATATGTCAAAAATAAATTCCATCTCACTAATTATAAACGAACTGCAAGTGCAAGTGCTGATGCATGTGGAGCTCATCAGCACTTGCATGTGGAGCTCATCAGCACTTGCACTTGCAGTTCATTTATAATTAGTGAGACATAATAATATTGAGACTGCACTGCACAAAATATTTGTGATTCCTAATTTGATTCAAAAAAATTCGAAAAAAATTCGATTCGAAATTGGGTTTGATTCGAAATTAATTCAAACTGGTTCGATTCGAACTGAAACAAACCGAATTCGAACCTAGACAGATTCGTTCAAAATAGATTCGTGAGTTCGCATGGCTCGTGCTGCGCTATCGTTGGCTCTCTGAATTTTCAAATAAAAAAGCATTAAAAGGATCAAAAAGTCACGCAAAGCGGCAAAGGTTAAAAAAAAACATTAAAAGCGTGACCAAGAATATATGTACACAAAGAGGTCCTATGGCAAGTTGTAGCCCTGCTTGCTTTGAGATTCGTGGAAAATGTATTTGAACAATTGAGAATTCCAAAACGATACACAAAGTTTGAGATATTTCAAAGGAAGCTAATTCCAAAGCTCCTCCTCCACTCTTCTCTATTTTATCTAGATCTCTTTCTCTCTGTCTCCCTCTTACTGGCATGGATTTCATACAAAGCTCTGACGGTGACTAAAAAGCAGTAGCGTTCTCTCTCGCTCTCACGCGCGCTCTCTGACCTCTTTGCTTCCTCTCTCTCCTTTCCTCCACTTTGACCACCTCACTTTCCGACCACCGCGCTGTCTTCTTCGCCTGTCTCCTCCGCTCCTCTGGCAGTCTCTCCTCTGTCTCAATTTTGAACCTTAACGAATCGAATCAAATCTAGTTCGAATTGAACCGAATCGAATTCAAACCTACGTCTTCAGTTCGAAACTGGGTCTTCATTTTGAACCAGTTCGATTTGAACTTGAACGAACTCGAATTCGAACCTACCTAGATTCGATTTGGTTTGATTCGTTTGCAGCCCTACTGTGTTTTACGATGATGATTAACTGGCATTTTGTCCCATTGATTCAGAATATTAATAAATAATAAAAATGTGTTATAAATGAGTTCATGCATATTACGATGCATTACATTTGCTGTATCTTTCTGATTTTGATCCAAATTAATGAAGTATTCAGGAACATTGTTCGTACATAATAATATCTAGAGTTTATTTATTGATTTTGACTCTAAATATTATTAAGTACACTAGTGAACAACCACAATTAATTAATTAATTAATGTCCTCAAAATGAATTTGAACTAATTTATTTTCATTTGTGTAAACACAAATTAACATGTATTCAGATTGGAATTAAGTCCTGCTGATTCTAATAATTAACATGCATGCCTGAATCCTGATTAACTTTACGTTTGTTAGCCCCCGCCGGCCCGCCCCCCTTGGCCCTTGGGCCTTGAGCCCTTGAGTTGTCTATTAATTTGTCTTCTTTCCAAATTTCTTTCTTATAATTAACATTTAATTATTGCACCAATACAATACACACTTGCTTACTCAGTTTCTTATAAGATCGATGGAACATTTGGGATTATTTAATATTTCTTTAGTTAAATTAATGATTGGACAAATTGAGGTAGTTGGTGATGATTAATTGATTACAGACTAACAAGAATTCTCTTCATTTAATTATGTCAACTTGCTTACGTGATTTTATACAAGAATTTTGATTGTTCTCTGTTGTTGTAATCATTTAAAAAATAAAAAATAAAATAAGAAGTAGAATATTGAAGTATGATAATTAGTTTACACTATAATTTGCGGAACTCTACACAACCCGCATTTATTTAAATTTAAGAAGCATGTTGTTGTTTTCTTTAGTGTCAAGTTGAAGGTTTGTGCAGATGCATTAATTAATTAATTAATTAATTATATTGTTGATGGTGGACTGGAGGTTGAAAAGATGATGATTCTTAATTCTTTGAGTATGATGCCCAAACTAAAAATAGTTGTTGGTTGGTTATATATATTGTCAATCTACTAAATAACCTATAAATAATTGTTTTCCTATTGTGGATGGTGGAACTAACATTGATTATATTTTTGTAAACCATATCATATCAATATCAATATCAATGATATGCATGATTAAAGCATAAAGAACAAATGAAACCTAGCTAGCTTAGCTAGGTGCCTTCATAATTATCCCGTCATACGTAGTGTACTTACACCAGTTAGAAACTTGGAATTAATTGAAGTGGCCAGGCCTGTGAACATTTATAATTTACATTTATCCAGGATTAAATTGGGCTGTGATCTATGATGAAAATTAAAAAGACAAGAAACAACAATTTCATTTTGATGTTTGCAACTAGAGTTCAAATTTTGCCCGGGGCCCGACCTGCCCGTGCCCTGTCCGTGCCCGTGCCCATGCCACGGGCATCCACGGGCACATGGGCACACGGGCACGGACGTTAAACGGGCCGGACCCGGTTTTTTGGAACCCTGCCCGCGTGCGCCCGTGCCCCCTGCCCGTGAGTCTTTTTTTTTTTTTTTTCCGAAAATTCAAAATTCAAAATTTCAAATCAAATTTCCCCCAATCCCCATACCCCCCCCCCAATACCCGGCCACCCCCTCCCCCATAGCCGGACCCCACCTCTCCATTTTTTTTTTTTTAAATTCAAATTTTAATCCCTCCAAACAAAATTCTATAAATATACACCCATTCCTTACAAATTTTCACATCTCTCTAAATATTTTCATCTCTCATTCTCACAATCTCAATCTCAATATTTTTATTATTCTCCAATTTTAATTTTATTGTTAAAAAAAAATATAGCTGTTTAACAAATACGCAAACGCAAACACGCAAACGGAATTACGAAGGTATTCTCAAAGATTTTCCTGCGAAATTAAAAAGGTAACATTAATTTTTGTTAGATTAAAATTCGGATTTATTTTTAATAGGTTCAAAAAAATAGGTTAGATTTGTTTTTTTGAAATGTGAAGTAATTAGATTTATTTTAGAATATGTTATATTTTATTTTGAAATTCGGATTTATTTTTAATAGGTCAAAATAATAGGTTAGATTTGTTTTTTTGAAATGTGAAGTAATTAGATTTATTTTAGAATATGTTATATTTTATTTTGAAATTCGGATTTATTTTTAATAGGTTCAAAAAAATAGGTTAGATTTGTTTTTTTGAAATGTAAAGTAATTAGATTTATTTTAGAATATGTTATATTTTAGTTTGAAATTCGGATTTATTTTTAATAGGTCAAAAAAATAGGTTAGATTTGTTTTTTTAAAATGTGAAGTAATTAGATTTATTTTAGAATATGTTATATTTTATTTTGAAATTCGGATTTATTTTTAATAGGTCAAAAAAATAGATTAGATTTGTTTTTTTGAAATGTGAAGTGATTAGATTTATTTTAGAATATGTTATATTTTATTTTGAAATTCGGATTTATTTTTAATAGGTCAAAAAAATAGGTTAGATTTGTTTTTTGGAAATGTGAAGTAATTAGATTTATTTTAGAATATGTTATATTTTATTTTGAAATTTGGATTTATTTTTCATAGGTTCAAAAAAATAGGTTAGATTTGTTTTTTTGAAATGTGAAGTAATTAGATTTATTTTAGAATATGTTATATTTTATTTTGAAATTCGGATTTATTTTTAATAGGTTCAAAAAAATAGGTTAGATTTGTTTTTTTGAAATGTGAAGTAATTAGATTTATTTGTTTTGAATATAAATTTCGAATTTTATTTTTTTGAATAGATTTAAAAAATGACAACTCCTCATCGCGAATCGGTGGAAGAACAAATAAAAAGATTGTCGACGGATCTTTTTGGCCCTGTTATCAATCCATCCAATTATCAACCCAATTATCAACCCAGTTCCTCCCAAATGCCACCATCTAATTATCCACCTAATTATCTACAAAATTATCAAAGAAGGGACCAAATGCTAGATTTAAATTGTCAACAACCTCCTCAAATGACCACACAGTATTATACTTCAAATGATCCAAACATGTTTATTCCACAAGAAGCACATGAACCGATATCACCGTATGCATATGGAGGCACTTCTTCTATAGCATCGAGTCAATTCACGGACACTGCCCCTGTAGGAGGTACTCCTTCGACAAGTGTCATTGAAATTCAAGAAGAAGATGTCCCTCCGTCGACAGAAGAAGTGCCCCCGCAGCAACCAGCAGGAAAGAAGGCTAAAAAATGGCCCGAATACAATAAACCGTGGTTGAAATACTATGATTGGACAAGAGATGCGGAGGGCACTATGCAATATCTACAATGTAAGGTAAACAAATGTACCATGACCGCTGTGTATAAAAAAGCCCACGGTATGATAGCTTTAAGAGACATGCCGAAATGCACGAAAAAAAGGGTGAACAACCAAGTGAAAATGTTGGATCGAGACAAATCCAAACCCTATTGAACGCGGATGGTACAAGAACCAACCCAAAATTCGATGAATAAAAAATGCTTAGTGAATTGGCTCGGTACATTACCCATAAAGAACAACCAATAAGTATGGGTGGTTGCCTGAGTTTTGCCCGGTTGGTCATTCGGGGATGTGCTCAACCAATGTACAAGAGGATTCATCATAACAAAATGAGTGGTGAAATAAAAAATCAGTTTACCGGCAGACAAAATGATCTGAAAGCTATATTTGCATACCAAAACAATAAGGTGTCAATTACCTCCGATATATGGACTGCTGGTAAACATGGACTCGGGTACTATTGTATTACCGGGCATTGAATGGATGATAATTGGGTATTACAAAAGAGGATATTAAGTTTTCGAGTGTTAGAATTCCCGCACACTGCAAATGTAATTTTTAAATCAATTATTGACGTTTTAGAAGAGTATAACATTAAGAGGAATATGGATAATAAGATTTTTTTTCTATCTCATTCGATAATGCTAGCAACAACATAGCTTCCATTGAGATTTTTAAACGGTCACTAAACCCGATTATGAACGGTGAAATGTTTCACCAAAAGTGTGCTTGCCACATACTTAACCTCGTCGTGAAGGCGGGTTTAAGATAGAAGCCGTAAAGCTATTGATAATTAAATTTAAAGATGCTCTCAACCACATTGTTTCGAACCAAGAAAGAAAACAACAGTTTGCGAGATTATGTGTCCACTATAATATGAGCAAGTTGAAAGTACCTTGGGATATAAATACCCGTTGAAACTCTACCTATAGGATGTTACGCCGATGTCTTCCTTACAAAGCTGTCATAGGGGAGGCTTTGAGAGGCTCAATCCCCGAGGGATTGGCATTGGAACTCACCAACGGAGAATGGGAGCAACTAGAAAGGGTTAAAGAGTTCCTAAAAACCTTCTTTACAGCAACCGTTCAACTATCCTGCTCGTACTCACCAACGTCGTTTAAGTTGCTCGAACATCTCTATTACATCTCCAAGGTATATAATGAATTTGAACAAGCTGAAATCAATGATAAATCTCTCACACCGATCGTAGATGCCATGAAACAAAAACTCCTAAAATATTGGGAAGATGTACCCCTCCTGGCCGTTATCGCAAACTGCCTCAACCCGGCATACAAGAAGTATTACATGATCAAATTTATTAAAAGGTACAAAGATTATCTACATTTAGACAGCACCGGAGTGGAGGCATACGTGGATTCGAAGTTCGATGAGATGTTTAACATATACAGCTCAAGAATGAGTGGCAATCAGAACCTGTCTTCGTCCCATGCAGGCCCTAGGTATAAATAAAAATATACATGTATTTTTAATATTTATTATTTATAATATCTACATTATTGGTCCGCTAATTTTTATTTTTTAATAGTTCCACTTCTAGGAGCACTAGCAGTGGTGGATTGTTAGCAGATTTTCAGTCGGAGAGCCAACCGCACACATCCACAAACGAGATATTGAGCTATATGGCGATGCTCAATGAACCTGAAAATGTTGACGTCGTTGGGTGGTGGAGGAGGCATGCAAGGATCTATCCAATCCTGGCGATGATGGCCCGTGATGTATTTGCCGTGCCGGTGTCAACCGTCCCTTCCAAAAGTTGTTTTAGTTCGGCGAACAGGATCCTCTCCGATAAACGCAGTAAGTTGGGTCCACATGTCTTTGAGAAACTTGTGTGCTTAAAAAACTGGATTGATGCTGAAGAGCGCACGCAACATCTGCCTCAACAACAATCATCACCTGAAGCCAACACTGAAGAGAGCGGTACTGGCGAGGCTAATTCAGATTCAGATGGTGTGGAAGAGAGCGAACAATGGTATAGGAATGCGAACTTCTAGATAAATAGTGTCGGTATATATTTCTAACATCTTTAATCTTTATGGTTATTTTTTAAATTATAAAATTCTAAACATTTCAATTAGTTTTTAAATTATTCATTTTAACGAAAAATTACTAAAAAAAAAAATTTAGAACTCTGCCTATGTTATTTTACATAGTCGGTCCCAAGTCCGGAATAAAAGAGGAGAGTAACTTTTATTTTTTAATCTATTGTTTTAAAATAAGAGCTCAATTATTTTTAAAGTAATTGATTTAAGAAATTTTTAATTTATATTTTATTATAACAAAAATTATCGAGTTACAATCATGTCAAATGAATTTAAATTGGTATAAATTTGGATTTATAATTTATTGGTATGAATTTGGATTTATAATTATTTAAAATTTGAATTTATAAAAAAAAAAACAGGAAAAAAAAAAGCTCTGCCCGTCCTGCCCCCGCACCCATGATGGGCACGGGCATTAAACAGGCAGACATAATTTTTCAAAAAATTGCCCGTAATAACCCAGCCCGTTGTGCCCGTGTGTCCGTGCCCTGCCCGTCCTCCGTTTTTATAACTCTATTTGCAACCACCTTCCCCATTTTCCCGCATTCTCTGTGACCTATTTTATTTCTGACTCCACTCCACCTGTTAAGGATTTAACAGTAGAGATTCTCTGGGAATGATTGATTGACATTTGACAGCAAACATACATACATATATCGTGTCAGTGTCGTGTCCTTCCTTAATCTCTATCTCAATTTCTCTACTGTCAAAGTGAAGTGACTAGGGTCCCAAATGTCGGTGAGAAGTTACATTTTAACACACTTTCTATCTGCCATAGAAAACTACTAACTAATCCACTAACCCTACGAATTCGCATCCTCTGAGGTATCTCAAACTTTCCGTGACTTATTGGAATATATCAATCGTTCAAAGACGTTCTACACGAATCTCAAAGCACAAATAATACTGGCCCCCTACGTTCCACCGAATAGACACCGGACACGTGGGTCAGGCAAAACTTGAGATATCTCAGAGGAAACGCACCCCTAAGCGGCTAAGCCTACTCCACCTCAAGTCCTCAACCTACAAAAGAAAGAAAAGCGTGAGAGAGAGAGAGAGAAAGAGAGAGAAGCTCCAGTTCCACTGTTCCAGTCCAGGGAGACCTCTCTACAAAATCAAAATCAAATGCGTACGGTACGAGGAAGAAGAAGAAGAAACCCTAGCTAACCTCTAGCTCTAGCTCTAGCTCCAATCTCAACAAATTAATTCACGCAATGTCAATGTCAATGTCCACCACCTCCGCAGGACTCCGCCGAACTTCCGCCCGCCGTCCCCCCATACGCCCCACTTGGTGCTGCTCTTTCTCTCTCGATGATCCCCAGACGCCCCACTCAAAACCTTACTCACCCATCTCCAAGCCTCCTCCACTCACCTCACGTCGCATTCTCTCCCCAGGCCGTGTCTCTCCTATCGACTCTGACCCAATTCATACCGATCCCATCCAAGATCTACAGGAGAAGAGACTTTCTTCTGTGGAGGAGTCCAGAGATGGGGGTGGGGGTGGGGGCTCTGGCTCTTTCACAGGTTTCAGGGTTAGGCTCAAGGGAAGAGAGGGAGATGTCGTCATCTTAACTGACAAGGAAAAACACATGATCTGTGACAACAGTGACCTTTTTAGAGCTTTCATTGCTGGTATGGACTTCAACAGGGGTTTTGAGATTGAATTGGATGGAGTCGAGGCCTTAGACGGCTTTAAGGCTACAATTGGATTCATGCGAGAAAAAAATCAGAATGAGATGCAGTGGCTTGCTAAAATCGGTGTTTCTGGGGCAATTGAAATACTTGAGGTGAGAAACTGAAGCTATTATTATTTAAAAGTTAAATTAGTATATTATATGTGCTATATAATGACCCTGAAGCTTATAGATATCCATACTAAGGTTAACTACTAATGCAGTAGGATTGCACAATTACCAAAAATAACCCCCAGAAAGCAACACTACCTAAAATTCGCATATAGTGGAATGAGTGAATATTTAATCTCTTAGTCAGTTGGTCCATATTCCGTCTCAGTACCAAAGATTCCTAGAAAGCCTACCAGAAGAAATGAAAGACCAAAAAAAGGAATAAAATAATAAACATGATGCATAACTGCAACCTACCATTCCAAATTATAAATATTTTCTAAGCTTAACCAACTTCTGGGGACTCTTAACAAAAAGAGAAAATTAATTACATTCCCATCGAAACTTGGTATTAGATATTTGCCCATGAAAACCATTAACTTTGTTATTTACCAATTAAAACATAAATTATTCATTATGTCCGCATTTCTCAATTTAATAGAATAATGGCAATGTGCTGAAACTTTCTTGTCCATCTGAAAGTGCTTTTTTGTCAAGTTGTTTGCATTCTTTAATAGACCTTGAGATAATCACCAAGTTCATATTTGTTGCATGGCATAATGTACACCTAATAGTCCAATAGAGTTCCTTTCTCACAAAAGATATTTTCCAACAAAAACCCAGTCAGACAAGCACACATTATTTGATTAGTACTTGTGATAGTCAATAGGCTAGGAATGAATGTGACTCACTTTGTCCAAGTAGTCTAATGGTTTTGGCCAAATTGTACAACAAAGTAACTTAATTGCCTACAATAATAGTAACAAGTGCAGTTGTCCCAATCAAATGAGAAAGAGTGAAGCACTCAAAGTTAGATTATGGCATGGTTTTTAGATTCGGATCCTAGGTCAATCATTATGCTGCTTTTGTCGCTTGCAAAACTTCCCTTGCCAATTGCAATGGCTTGCTTGGTTTGGCCTTCCTTCTCCTGTTTGTCTAGGAAAGAGAGAGAAAGTAGGGACACGAGTGATCCGCTTTATTGATATGCATTAGACAAGAGGGAACTGAAATACTGAATGATTAATTTTGACACCAAACAACACGATTCGTACCTTACTGTGGTGGAGAATCTTTATAGGATTTAAGTGTAGTTTGGAATTACACGGGAATCATTGTGCACATAATAAGCCACTTTAAATATTGTGAAAGTGCTTTTGGCAAATTAAAAAATTTTGTTCACCAAAATTATTCTGTACGAAACAGAGGTTTCTATTTAAGATTGTTCCTTGAAGGTGACTCGTGTCACTTATCAAGCTCCAAGTGTCACACAAGGCTGGTGACATGTCAAATGACACTAGGTATCACGTTGACTTGTGAAAAGTTTTAACTTGTAGTAGAGGGCAAATGTAAAGATGCAGTAGAAGCCAACAGGTGTAAACAAATTACTAGTAGGATGTGGAAACCAGTGCATTACAGTTGGTTATCAGTGCAATGTATGATTTATGCTAAGCTTATTTAAGTACGTGCCTTTAACTGATAGTAATATCAGTGTAGATTCATCATTGAAAGTGTTATGTACTAGTTAAGAAGCTTAATTGCGACATAAACAGCATGGAGTGGTACAAAAAAATAAATATTAAGACCTAGCAACTAGTTCTTGAAAATTTGAATTCTTACCTAAATTTATGCAGTAAAAGATAAATGAGGAGGGTTCCAATGCCTCATCTCCTCATACCTCATCCATGCCTCATCTCCTCATATCTTATATCTTCGTTTTTAAAGCCCAAACAGTCGATTCGAACTGCTCAACATGATCTTCAAGTTAAAATATGCTTGGAGACCAAATTTTACATTTTTTGGAAATTTTTTATTATCTTTTTAGATTGATTGAAAATTGCTGTTTTTTTATGGTCTAGATTTGTTTGAAAACTAGTGATTTTCAATAAATCTAAAAAATAGTAAAATTTTTCCAAAAAATGTAAAATTTGGTCTCCAAGCATATTTTAACATGGAGATCATGTTAACCGGTTCGGATCAACTGTTTGGACTTTAAAAACGAAGATATAATACATGAGGTATGGATGAGGTATGAGGAGATGAGGCATTGGAACTCTCAAGATAAATAAGGAAAACACAATTGTTTGAACATAAAAGAGAAGTAGTGATGGCTGCTTTTGTTTTAAGGAAGAGCAATGAGATACTAACAAATTGGTTCTTCTGTCTGTTAAATCCTTACGCCTTCAGTTCATTTTTTCATTATACACTTAAAAAGTTTTTTATTTTTATTTTGTCAGGTGTCCTTCTCCATTAGGTATGAAAGAGGAGTCACAGCATGCCTTAAATATCTAGAGGCTGTTCCATGGACCGAGAATGAAGAAGAAAAGCTCAAAATCCTACTCAAAACCTATTCCTTTGACAAAACTCTCACAGAAGATATTTTATCTCGGCTCTATACAGCCAGTCTTACCTCTTCTGACAGTCTAGTAGTGCCACTTATTCGCTCCGTCACAAAAGGTCCCAACTCTAAATCTCGGAAAGAGCTGCATTCTCTAATGAATGGTATCCTATCTTCTAGCTCCATGTACCAGAAAGACATTGTGATGCCAAATAAAGAGGGGATTTATGACCTTTGCCACTCTATTTTAGATTCTCTTTTGGTGTTATTTAAAGAGGAACAACCTTCTGCAGAGAGAATTTCAGAACAACTGGAGAACCTACATTGGTTGTCAGAAATTCTCATAGAAAAACAAATTGGAGAAGAATTTATCAATTTGTGGATAAATCAAGGTGAGTTGATCAGCATACATGAAATAGCGTCTCCTATGGTCAGATATGAGCTCAGCCGGGTCTCCGCCACTATATTCATTTCTCTCGGGAGAGGAAAAATTCACATAAATGGAGAGAAAAGATTTGAGTTCTTTAATTGTTGGTTTGGGCCTATGTTAGTGGATTTTGGATGGTTGAGACGGTGCCCGAAAGGCCTTGACATAAGAATGTTAGAAGAAAGCATCGGCCAGGCGCTTTTGACTTTAGCAATGCAACAACAACAGAGGTTTTTCATGGAGTGGTTTAGGGTTTTTAGCGAGCGGGGGAGAGAGTGCCCTAATTTGACCCGGGCATTTCAGGTCTGGTGGCGTAGGTCTTTTGTTAAATCTGTCAGACAGAGCTAGATTTGGGTGTGGTAGCTAGGATTAAAAACTTGTGTGTTTTGTTTTGTTATCTTTTGCCTCCTCTTTTCTGTGTCTGAGAGAGTGATAGTAGTATAATTTCTTATTTGGATGTTTTTGATTTAAATGGCCATGGTACAATCCATCCCATTCCATTTGATGCCAGAATTAAAGTCTATTTAGATCCAAGCTAGTGTGTAGAGATGGGAGATGGTTATCGGCCTTTGTTTGTATTGTGATGATTAATTAGGTGTTTTGTACAGAAGCAATGAATGGTTGTGGTTGTGGTTGGGTGTAGTCGTTGCCTAGATAAAGATAAACTTCTGATCAAATGATAAACTTAATTTGTGCCTGGTTTTCTAATTGCAATTGGCGACTGAGATGTGAGATCTCATTCTCATTCTACTTGGTCATGTATTGCACTGGTTCTCATTCTCAATTCTGGTAACCGGAGCTTCCTTTATACTTATAGGAAGTCCAGGGCAGCATATTTTCACCCCTCATAATTTATATTTTATGGTGGAATTCGTCTATTTTGAAGCCTATATATTTAGTGATTTAAGTACAGTAGTAATAAACTATCCTTAAAATCTGCATCGCCTCATAATTCATATCATCATCGATCTTTCCCGTTTATCCTTAAAGTCTCTCATGTGGTCAAGTACCTTGACTTTCGTTCGTGCTTAAGTTTAATCATGTAATCATGTCATGTGGGGAGCAATGGAGAAGACTAAGAGGAGCGACAAAAAAAGAGAAAATATATACTAATACCATGTTATGTTTGCCTGTTTGGAATTAATTAGACAAAAGAGGGAGAATTTATGAAAACAAAAAAAAAATCCGAGGTTAAGCTAATTAATTCATCTGTTTTGTCACCTAGTGTAACTTGGCCATCTCCAAAGAAACCCAACCGTAATTAACCGTTAGCCATGTTGGTCTCATGTTCTTTTCCATGTTTTCTAAATCTCTTCTAAACTTTATATTTGTGAGTGATGTATCGCTTTTATTGGTAAACGCATATAGAGAGGCAATTGTCGAGTCCATATCATGTGAGGTAACCAGGATATATCCCGTTAGATCTAGACTGTTCAATTAATAAAAGAGTCTACATCTAAACAGAAATTCCTAATTGCTAGACAGGGCCTATATTTTAATTTTTTTATTGCTAAATATATATTTGTACAATATTTAATCAAATTATTTAAATTATCTACTGAAAGTTCTTTTACACAGCTATTATACAATAAAAATAAATTTTTGAGTAAAAGTTGGAGGTTAAGGCACTAACTATTTAATACTTTTGTTATTATAAAGGATTTCTTCCATCTGGTTTCTCATGACCTCTAATATAGAGACCACGTGTCTTAACCACTAGACTAAAAGCTAGTTCTCTACAATAAAAACAATTAATTGGAATTTCCATTCAGCATGTATCAGATGCTAATTGAAAAATTGTATTAAATCTACAATCACCGGATGCATGAAATCAAATTCGCTGCTCTTTTTCAGAAGAGTAGAAACATATTTTTTTTCATTCTAACTATTTAAATTATTTTTAAAAGTTCAGGTTTCAAAATGAAATTTGTTGCTCTTCTCTTATTTTTTTTTTTTTTTCAAAATCTGAACCGTTGAAAATATTTTAAACGTTTGAATGAAAAAAAAAAAAAAAAAAAGCGTCTCTATTTGTTTTTGGAGAAGAGTAGCAGATTTTCAGTCGGCTAGTGGAATCAGAGAATTGGTTCAATTCAGTTTGATATTCTCGGTTAAAGCCGTTTAATCTACATCAAAATTTGCACTCACAACTTTAAAAATCGTGCAGATTAAGTACATACGAACCTTGATGTGTATCAAACAATTACAAGTTGTAATTGAACATTAAATCGAATTTGATCCAATGCTTATCGGATCGCCCCTCACTCCCGACCGGGCCTAGAGAATCAGAGATATATGCATGCATATTCTTTTCTTCCTTATTATTTATATTTACATACGAAATGTAATAATTCAGTTTACAAAATCGTTGTTAAACACAATAAAAGACCAAAATGCCCCTAGGGAGGTCGGCATAGGGTGAAATTCCCAAAATACCCTTGGCCTAATAATCATTTGATTAGTTTGGACGAATGTTGTTAAATGTGGTTTTGTTCATGCATGCGGAAGGCCACTGCATACCGCATATGCGGTATGCGGCAGTATATGCGGATTTTCATGCGGACCTATATATGCGGATTTTAAAATGAGAATTCAGATATATATTTATATGCGTGCATTTTATACTACATGTATATGTATATAGTGTATGAGAAACTTCTCTTAAATATAGAGTAGAACTAGGGTGCTCCTAAGTTCACCAAGTCTCTTTGTGAACTCAACTCTAAAATCTATCGAATTGACTTCAAACGACAAATTCAAACCGTTGAAATCCTTCTACCTAATAAGTGATGCATCTACATACAAAATTTTTAAAGTTTCGAATTAATTTAGTATAGAGTCAAGTGGTCAAAATTAGAAGGTTTATAAATTAATTTTAATGCATTAATTTTTTAGACGATTTTTGACCACTTGACTCTATACTAAATTAATTCGAATCTTAAAATTTTTTACATGTAGACGCATCACTAATTTGGTAGAAGGATTTCAACAGTTTGGATTCGTCGTTTAAAGTTGATTCGATAGGTTTTAGAATTGAATTCACAAAGAGACTTGTGAACTTAGGAGCACCCTAGTTTTACTCAAATATATATCTATAGTGTATATATATAGCTCCTTATATGTAGCATATATATTCACATGAAAACCCAACGCATGTTAATTTACAAGTATAATAAATAAACGTCTAGCAGCTGCTTTAATTTGAAGTACTTTGTAGCCAATCTCCAATAATGGGCTATAATTCAACTGCTCAAATCCTTCGGCCCAAATTAGTAATAAAATAATATAAATACTGAATTCACGTGAATTTCACCCAAAGCGTCCATTTGGAGTAACTGGTATATTTGCACTTCTTTAGTCCCAACTCTTAAAAATAAAAGAACGAAGCTTTTTGAAAGCCTATAAAAGAAGCTGCATGGACTGTGAGAAGCTTGACTTAACTGGATTTGTTTTCGGATGAGTACAAAGAATTGGGTCCGAGTTTTACTGCACATCCGATCCTTTTTTTTTATTATTAATAATAATTTTTTTATCAGAATTTGGATTTTAAATTAATTAAAATAAACATTTGTATGGACTACATGGTATAATGTCGTCTACTGGTCTGTATGACAATATGCGGTTGCTTATGTGGACTACTGTATATGCAGAACCGCATATATAGGACTGCATGAAAATTTTCATGCGGTTTTTGACTGCAAACGCATATGCGGTCCATGCGGCCGCATTTAACAACACTGGTTTGGGCTTTGACTTTGAGCTTTTCTAATTAAATATAATTTAACTTAGGTCCAAAATGTTAATGGGCTTTGAGCCCAAATTATCAATTCATAATTAATATTTGTAATCCACTTTATAATTGATCTGATCAGTTATAACTTCTTCCGACTGTTGTTGCGATAACTTTTACATAACGTGTCGTACACGCTTGCAAATTAAATATATTTAAGCTTGTCATCTTTATGACATTTATATTAATTATAAATATCTTATTATAATTATAAATCTTTATAATTAATTATAGGATTCTCTGATTAGTCTCCTTTACGGTGTGACTTGATAAGATCTGTGTTATGTTGGTAAATAAAATTAAAACTGTTTTAACTTCTACAAATCATAAGCAGCACCTGGCAGAATGCATTATGACCATCCAATTACACAGATGATGTTGTACGGTACAATATCACGATCCAGTAAACTATTTACTCGTGTTAATCCTTATGTCTCATAGTATCAAATCAGTTTCAAGGTAGGTGCGTGTCATCCTTGCAAACCTAATCTTTTCTTGATCGTAAGTTGATTATCAAATATGATTAACTCTTTAATCATACCGTGCACAGATAATCTTACTTTATCAAGGGGCCCGTGATACTATTACTTATATAGGGTCACGAGAGACAATAGTAGTCTTGGTGAACATCTCCCTCCGCATAAGTCATGTATACCGAAAAATCACCCTTGTAGCTACCTTTTACAGATAGCGTTAGACAACAATCACACATATACATCCTTATGTAGGCAGTGTTCTAAATAGCCACCTATAGCACCGCTATTGCAGTTTTGGACCTCATAAGCTAAGCTACGGACTAAAACTGCGCTAATCGAGTTACGGTCGCTATAGCAGTAATAGCAGTCCACTATAACACGTAGCTCGTAGTGGAATAGCGGTCCGATATGCTACATGAGCTTATTTTTCTATTTTTTCAATTTAAATGGACTTTAAAGTCCAAACCGAAATTAAATTATATGAGTTTTTTTCTTTAAATTAAAAGGCTATATCAATAAACAAGAACATTGTGCGTTGACCTATATCAATTAAATTATTTGTATATGCATTGTGCGTCAGAGAGAAATTGGAAGAAAACCTAGACGCGGAGAAATTTGAAACGAAACCAAATCACTTAATATAATATTGTGTCTCAGTCTGACTAATTTAAAGACTGGTTGATTTGAATATGTAGTAAAATGATACTTAATATATGATAGTACGTAGGATATTTTAAATAGAAAATGTATCTATAGTTTATGAATTATAGAATTAGGAATATTTTGAATGACAATTTGGACTTTGTATTAGTTCAATATGAATATTAGAGCTTCTTAATCAATTTGGTGTTTTTGTTACTCTATGAGACTTTACATATATAATGTTTATTATTAGTAGAAATATAAAATATAATTTTTAAAAAGAAAAAAACGCTATGTAGGAAAGCTTTCGCTATAACTCCGCTATTTGCTATAGCTCCGCTATTTGCTATAGCTCCGCTATTTGCTATAGCTTTTTTTTTCGTCTCCCCGCTACGCCGCTATAATCGCTATTTAGAACCTTGTATGTAGGAGATGACGAACACCTCATACTTTAGAACTTAACAGTGAATGAAAATATTAATGACACGAACACACTTCCATCTAATGTTTCATTTAGGGTCTGTCAAATACCATGTTCTGTAACAAGTATCTATGTGATTAAAATGACAACTCTTTGTCTATGGTCTGCAAAACTTAACATCTTTTAATCCACATACTAACATTTTTACGGTCAATTAGTGTTCCTGCTAATTTACCACGGTTAGTGACTATTAAGAGTATTTATCATCTATATTATGAAGCTTTACAATTTCAAGTCATTAATCCGAAATCTTTCATAAATTCAATAATACTCAAGGAACAAAATGAAATCTTTATTAATCATCCAATTCATGAACAAAATATATATGATACAATTATCGTATTGATTGACCTCTAGATTATTACACTAACAATCTTCCACTTAAACTAGAGTCAATCATCGTAGGCTTTACACTTATACAAATCTCTATAATATCTAAGATCTCATAGATCTAAGAAAATCTCATAACCAATTGCCTATGTGTCTCAAATCCATAGAAGCAGTATGCATCTTATGCTTGGCTTGAGGAAGAGGCTTTGTCAGCGGATCAGTTGTGTTGCTGATTGTGTCAACCTTGCAAATCTTTACATCACCTCTATTTACGATCTCTCGTATCAGATGAAAACGTTGTAGAACATGCTTGGATCTCGAGTGCAATCTCAGTTCCTTGGCCTAAGCTATAGCTCCATTGTTGTCACAGTAGAGGTCCACAGGGCCTTGATGTTAGTGTTGTGATCTAGAAACCAATCATAGGATAATTGTTTTCTAAGTTTTGTTTATGTAATTGAATGATTATGTTTATCATTTTGTTCCTTGAGTATTTTATTAATTATAGATCATTCAGGTTGAGGACTTGGAATTGTGGAACTCTATACATGTGTTAATAAATACTCTAAAGTGTCCCTAGTCTTGGTAATTAACAAGGGACATTAATTACCGGTATAAGATTAGCATTTGGATTAGATGATGATCATGTTCTGCAGATCATATGACAAGGAGTTGTCAATCTGATCAAATGGATACCTGATGGAGATCAGGGGATTGGACGTGACCAAAGTAAAACATTTAATATGGATTGTGTTTGTGTCATTAATGTTTTAATTGTGTCTGGATTTCTAAGGTATGAGATGATTGTTTCTCTCACATGGGAATATATACTCGTGGGTATTATCCAACGTTGTCCGTAACTGGCAATTATACAGATTTTATTTTAGTATGTGTTTTTTATGTGGAGGGATAGTAATTATCAAGAATACCAATGTCCCTCATATAATGAGCGATGATATCACTGGGCCCCTTGATGAAATAATACAAGTATGTGCACATATGATTAAGGAGTTAATTATAATTACTGAATTATTTCGGAATCAAGAAACGAGTAGATTTGCAAGGATGACACACTCCTACCTTGGATCTATTCATGATATCATGAGACATGGAATTGACACGAGGCAATTATTGCTTAGGGATCGTGATACAGTATGGTACTTATCATCTGTGTCATTTGGGTAATTACAATGCATATTGCTAGGTGCCGCTTGTAATTTATGGAATCAAAAAGAGTTTCAGATTCTATTGCCGAATGACATAGATCCCACAGGGTCACACCAATAAGGAATTAATTAGAAATGCACCTTAATTTATTTGACATGTATGACATGACAAATAAATTGGTTTCTCCACTAAAACATGAGAAATATAATTATTTGGATAATTATATATGATACTACAATTTATTAGATTAATTGTATTTGATTAAGTCAAATAAGGAAAGTGAAACTTGGCCCAATAAACAAAGCCTAATGACTGTTGTTAATTATGGCTCATGTTTATTTAAAGAATTGTTTTCATAATTAAAAGTTAGTCCAAAATAGTTTACCACGTTTTCTGAAAGCTGCTGCGCAATGTTTCTTATTTGGGCCATATATTTCTAATACGATATCTGTTTTTAGCGTTCTATATCTTTCTGGAAAGGTAATAGAAAAATCTAAAACTTTGTATTTCTGGAAGAAAACCAAATTAGAAATATTTCAGGCTCAAAAATGTGATAGAACGTGGTGCTAAATTTAGACTACCATGTTCTGGAAACTGCTGCGCATGTTTCGTATTTTGACCATAACATCCTCATACGATGTTTGTTTTGGGCGTACCACATATGGATAGAAAGGTAAAAGAAAGGTCTATAACCTTTATTCACAAAACAGAATCTAATTCGAATTATATCATGGTCAAAAACGTGGTAGAACACGGAGTTAATTTTGGAAACAGAATTTCACATTCCTTATTTGCTATATATGCACTCTCTCTCATTATTTTTGTGTGCAATTCGTTTTGAGAGTTGAAGTTCTGCCAAAACTCTTTCTCTTTCTTGTTTCTCTCTCATGCGTTAAGAACCCACAAACCCTAGAATCAAGATCTTGTTCTCTTGGAGGATAGGGATTAAGGAGCGACCAAATTACTACTCTCTAGCAAGAGGAAAGTTTGGTTTCTAATTAATTTCTTGGTGGATACCGTGGAGGGCTTCTACTTTGGAGTCTCATCTTGGTACAAGGCGTTCAAGGTCACGCACACATCAACCACCAGGGCGCTGCAAAGCATCAACCACCATTAGCATCGATCAACAAGGAGGTGGAGGCTACAACCCTACATCTCAAGGATCTTCATTTCTTGTTTGGAGACAAGAAACTAAAGGTATGATGCTTATTGATTTGGAAATTGATTTTGGTTTGATTTTAGTCATACATAATGATCGTTTGATACTTTTCTTGTTAAAATTTTGAAATTTCGAGTGCAATCTCAGTTCCTTGGCCTAAGCTATAGCTCCATTGTTGTCATAGTAGAGGTCCACAGGACCTTGAACACTGGGAACCGCTCCTAGTTCGCTAAGGAACTTCTTAATCCAGAAACCCTCTATAGCTGCTTCGGAAGCAACTATATACTCAGCTTTGGTGGTTGAATCTGCTGTAGTTTCTTTCTTCGAACTCTTCCAGCTCACAGCACCACCGTTGAGTATGAATATGTATCCAGACTGAAATCTCGAATCGTCTTGGTCAATTTGGAAGCTTGCATCGGTATAACCATTTATAACGAGTTTAGAATCACCGCCATAGACGAGAAAAATATCATTAGTCCTTCTCAAGTACTTAAGGATATTCTTGGCAGCATTCCAATGCTCCATGCCCAGATTAGCCTGATATCTACTCGTCACGCTCAAAGCGTACAAGACATCAGGGCGAGTGCACAACATGACATACATGATAGACCCAATAGCTGAAGCGTATAGTACTTTATTCATCATGCTTCGCTCATCAGTTGTGGAAGAAAACTGAGTCTTGCTAAGCTGTATACCATGATTCATTGGCAGAAATCCCTTCTTGGAATTCTACATGCTGAACCGATTTAGCACTTTGTCAATGTATGTGTTTTGACTCAATTCTATGAGTCTATTTGATCTATCTCGGTAGATCTTTATGCCTAGTATATAGATAGCCTCGCCCAAGTCCTTCATTGAAAAGACCTTCTTTAATGAAGACTTGGCTAATTGAAGTAGAGGAATATCATTTCCGATTAGGAGTATGTCATTAATGTCTAAGACCAGAAAAGCAATTGCACTCCCACTAGTTTTTCTGTATACACAAGATTCTTCTTCGCATCTAACGAAGTCAAACTTTTTGACTTCTTCGTCAAATCGAATATTCCAACTCCGTTATTCTTGCTTCAATCTATAAATAGACTTAAGAAGCTTGCACACCTTCCCAGCATTCTTTAAATCTTCAAAACCCGAAGGCTATATCATATACACGTCTTCTTCTAATTTTCCATTTAAGAAAGCGGTTTTGACATCCATTTGTCATATTTCATAATCATGAAATGCAGCAATTGCTAGAAGTATCCATAGTGACTTAAACATAGCCACGGGTGAAAAAGTTTCAACATAGTCTACGCCTAAAATTTCTTTGAAACATTTCACTACTAGCCGTGCTTTGTAAACAGTCAAATTACCATCCATGTATGTTTTCTTTTTAAAACCCTCAACTAGGTTCCAGACCCTATTGTCATACATGGACTGTATTTCGGATTCCATGGCCTCAAGCCATTTATCGGAGTCGGGCCTATCCATTACTTCCGCTTAGGTTAGAGGATCTTCAGTGTCAAACACTGAGTCTTCATGCAGTCCCATGTACCTCTCAGGTGCATGTACTGTCCTTGCTGACCTACGTAACACTTGTGCTTTGGGCTGTTGAACTTCATCCACAACAATTTGCAGGTTTAGTTCTACTTCAACTTGTGTTGAAGTATTTGAGCTCGGGACTTGAACCTCTTCCACAACTGTTTGTCGATTTGGTTCTTTCCAATGCCTTTCAGCCGAAGATGAAGTGGTGGGATTATCTGATAAGTATAAGATTCATTATTGTGTGATGTATCTTGAATTTCTTCAAGTATTACATTACTCGTACTACTTCCTTTTGCAAGAAACTCTTTCTCCAAAAACGCACCATGTCGAGCAACAACTATTTTGTTCTCGGATTGGCGATATAAGTAATATCCTTTGGTTTCCTTAGGATATCCTATGAAAAAACATTTATCAGATTTGGGTCCAAGTTTGTCAGACATCATACGTATGACAAATACTTCGCAACCCCAAATTTTAAGAAAAGATATATTTGGAACAGTTCCAAACCATAACTCGTGCGGAGTCTTTTCAACTTAGATGGAACCCTATTTATCGTTAGTGCGGCAGTGTCTAGTGCATGTCCCCAAAACATTTTTGGAAGGTGGCGTTACTCATCATAGAACGAACCATATCCAGCAAGGTTAGATTCCTTCTCTCGGAAACACCGTTCCATTGCAGTGTCCCTGGAGGCGTGAGTTGTGAGACTATCCCACATTCATTTAAGTACGTATTAAACTCATGACTCAAGTATTCGCCTCCACGATCTGATCGTAAGGCCTTAATCCGTTTGTCCAGTTGGTTTTCTACATCAGTCTTGAATTCTTTGAATTTTCAAAAGATTCAGACTTATGTCTCATCAGGTAGACATAACCGTATCTACTGAAATCATCAATAAACATGATGAAGTAGAAATAACCGTTTCTTGTATAAGTACTCATTGGTCCACATACATCGGTATGTACAAGACTTAACAAGTCACTTGCCCTTTCGCCTTTCTTGGTAAAATGCGCCTTGGTCATTTTTCCAAGTAAACAAGATTCACATGTGTTAATTGATTCAAAATCAAATTTATCAAGAAGTCCAACTTCTTGCAACTTCTTGATGCGTTTCTCGTTTATATGACCTAGGCGACAATGCCACATGTAAGTCATACTTTCATGAGATGTTTGAGTCGTTTGTTGTTGATATTAAACAAGTGTTTATTCATTTCCAGCTTATAAAGACCATTTATCATATAAGAAGATCCATAATATGGCTCGTTTTTATAAATAGAACAACGACTGTCTTTTATAACAAAAGAGAAATCATTCATCTCTAAACATTAGATTGATATGATATTCTTAGAAATGCTAGGAACAAAATAGACATTTTTTAATTCCATTACAAGCCCACTTGACAAATATAACTCTATACTACCGACTATTACGGCTGCAACATTTGCTCTGTTTCTAACTCGGAGTCGTACTTCCTTGTCACGCAGCTTCCTCTTATTTCTTAGTGCCTGCATATTCGAACAAATATGAGCACATAATCCGGTATCCAATACCCAATCAATAATAGAGGTTGCAACGTTAACTTCAATAACAAAAATACCTGAGACTGAAACTTTTGAGACTTTCCTAGACTTCAGATCTAATTATCAACATTTCCAAATCAGCTTAAAACCTAATTTCAATTACACCAATTCCCAATCAATTTTAAAAAATATATACATAAAAGATAATTTTTGTACAATAATTTTCAACAATCCCAACCAATTTCAAAACCCTAATTTAAGTCAATAAAATTTTCAACAATTACATTTGACTTCTGAAAATTAATCTCAATCCCGCTATTTTCCCACATTTCCTTTAAGTTTTTAAAATCTAATTTCAATCACATCAATTCACAATCAATTTATAAAATTCTCAATCAATTCATGCAACCTAATTCCAATCAATCCATACAAATAATTTCTACCTAATTTCTAACAATTTCTAACAACTCCAAACAACTCTAATAATTCCAATAAAAAAAAAATCTAAAAATATCTAACAATTTCTAACAATTCTAAACAATTTATAAAAATTCCAAATAATTTATAAACAATTTCAATAAATAATATCATACCGAAAACGAAAGCGGAGCAACGATGGGGCAGCGGCGGCGGCGACCGGGTGGAGCTCAGGTAGAGAGAGAGATGAAGGTTGCGGCGGCGCTTCAAGTCTAGCCGGAATGACGGAAATGGAGGTTTTTTGGCAGCAGCAGCTGGGGATGGAGTAAGGTTTGGGTGGGTTGGGTAGAGAGAGAGATGGGAGGATTCTGTTATATATATATAAATATATATGTGGACCGTCCGACCATGGGGTGGTTTGCCCTGGATAGAAGATTGCCCCACGGGGGACGGTTTTCCTCAAGAGAAGACTGTCCCATGTGGGGGCGTTTAGGTCATTTTTAAAATTAATTTGAAATATCGGTTATTTAAAAAAACACTCGGGGAAAACTAAGTTGTACGGAAATTGGGAATTAGAAACATTGAAATAAAGTCATCTTATTTCATCTATTCTAATGGTGAATAGTCAAGTCATATACACCGTTGAAGTCAAAAAACACTACAGCAGAGAAGGGCATCAAGAGACCGGTGCATTTGGTCGCTGATGGTGATTTCGCCGGTCTCTGATAGTCCACTTGGTCGCTGATGGTGAATTTTGGTCGCTGATGTACCGGTCTCTGAAAGTGTGGTCTCTGATAGCTCTCGGGTGACGTCACCGGTCGCTGAATAACGTCATCCCGGTAGCTGATACAGTTTCAGAGACTACAGAACATTGGTCTCTGAAAAATCACGATGACGTCATGTTTAGTTAACAACGACCAAAATTTCCGGTCTCTGATACCCAAAAACCGGTCTCTGATAACCTGAGTATCAGAGACCACAGTTCTGGTCTCTGATATACCAACTATAAATTTCCAATCAACATCTGTATACTAAATATCCAATAACAAGCAAGTTTCAATCACTAAGCTATTCAATAACAATTCAATACCTATTTAATACTCAAATTCAATAAGCAATCACTAATTAACTATTTCAATACTCAAATTGAGTACACATTCAATGCCGGTTAAATTCAATACACATTCAACACCAATTCGATTAAATGCCGATCTTCTGCACCTCGTATCCTAATAAGAACAATATCAAGCTAATATTAGTTATACTAATTAAAGGGTTGTCTTTGCAAATTGAAATTAAGGGTTTAACCAAAGAGTGTCATTATGCTAGTTTGCATATAGCATTGAAATTAAAAGTGAAATTAAGGGTCATCAATTGAACTTAAAGGGTTGTCAATTTGCAAACTAACTAAATTATACAAACTACCTAAATTAAGGGTTTAACTAAAGGGAACCTAAATTATGCAAACTAGCTAAATTATACTAAATAAAGAGTTGTCATTGCTACTTATGTTAAACAAACTAGTTATTGGTAGTTATGTTCAACAAACTAAACTAAACCAAACCTTTAATTTATTGTTGGTTGTTGATGTCTCCTTATTTTGCCTAGTTATGCTCACCACAAATGAGGGCATATGTTTAGTAGAAAGATGAGCTATTGGTACGTTTGGTTGATTTGTTCTTACAAATAACAATACATTCTTGAATATGGAGGTTTGATTAATTGAATTGTGGGGTGAATCAAAATTGACCGAAGGAAAACCAAATCATAGTCCAAAAGGATTCTTATGGGTTTCTAACAAATGCAAGATCATGAAAATTTTTCTTTTAGTAGTTTAACTCGCATTTAGGTAAATCCAAGTACCGGAACCACACCTAAGTTAGAATTTTTGCTTGAAGACAAGCAAAGTTCAAGCTTAGGGGAATTTGATGTCTCCTTATTTTGCCTAGTTTGTGGCCCAAATTTACATCAGAACTTGTGCCTTAAAGCCTAAAAATGTGGACTTTTCGTTTAAATATCATTAGAATGTGGTACTGCTATGTTTTGTTTCTTGTTTTGCAGGAAAAGGGCGAAATTATGGATCTGACAACTCTCCATACGGTCCGTATAGGTTTATATACAGCCCGTACAAAATCAGCCCAACCACACAGAAGGTTCCACAGCAAGAGGCAAGAATTCTCCAAGACAAGGATGAGTATACGGTCCGTATAGGTTTTCCATACAGACCGTACAAGCTATTTCGGAAACCCAGGCTGGAATTGGAAACAGAGACAGCTGGGGAGGCCGAAAAGGAAGGCTTTCAATACGCGATTTCGGGCATTAAGGTGCATTATTCCAGATCAGAGGGGGATCTTTTGATTGATTCTTGGTGCTTGGGAGAGAAGAAACAACTTGGGGAAGAAGAAGAAGAAGTTTTGCAACGGATCTTCGGATTTTCTATAGTTTTTCCTATGAACTCTTTCATAACTTTTATTGTGCTTTCTTTTGAGAACATGAGTAGCTAATTTTACTGTTTCTAGGGTTAAGATGTAGTTGACGTTTGGTTTTACTTGTATGCTACTTGATTATGTCTTGAATGCTTAGTTTTCATTTTGTTGTGTACTATTTTAATTGCTTGGTTTTTGCTTGCTTGAGTTTGATTAGTCATCCCGTTAGATGAATGCGCACGTCTAATTGTTAGGAGCCAAGTCTATGATACTTAATCCAACTGAACCAAGTATATGAGGTAGATCTACGGATCAAGGAGTACTGAAAGGGAAACCTTTTCTCGAGGCGAAAGTCCTTGGATACCTTTAGTAAACCAACAAATGACTTAGATAACTTAGTCCAAAATTACGAAAGTTGAGGGTTAATGCATCTAAGAGGGGAGTAGTTGAGTCCGGTAAATCGGGTTCTAAGCCAAAATTGCGACAGCCTGAGGTGAGGAACTTAGACCTGGTCGATGGAAACCCTAGACAAAAGCACCAACACAGAAACAGTAGCTGCAGTATTCACTCGGGGGCCTATACGGGCCGGATACCCTGGGGCCAGACAAATACGAAATCTGAAACCCTAGAAACCCTTTTTATAATCTGAAAAACAACTTTTAATCTTGTTTTAATTGTTTTAATATTGTTATTGATCAGTAGTTTGATATAAATAACCAACAATTCAACCTTTTTTCACTTCTAGAATTTCAGTAGATTTAAGTAGAGTCCGGTCGTTTCATTCCGTCCCTGTGGATACGATACCCGACTATACCAACGGTAGGGCTGTGCACTTGCAGTCTTAACCAGAGGTAGACATCGAGTTAAAAGGTACAGCTTGCTATACTGAAACTTGGTAGTGCATTTCTGGTGCGAACAGTTGTCAAAATTTATTAGGAAAAAATAAATATAAAACCCGAAATTAAAAAAAAAAACAGAAATCAGAAAACAGAAAAAACAAACAGAAAAAAAAAGAAAAAAGAAACGAAAAAAAACAGAAATAAAAAACAGCAAAAAACAGAAAATAAAAATAAAAAACAGAAATAAAAAACAGAAAAAAGAAAAACGAAAAAAAAACAGAAATAAAAACTGATTAAAAACAGAAATAAAAAAAAACGGAAATAAAAAACAGAAAAAAGAAAAACGAAAAAAAAAAACAGAAATAAAAAACAACAAAAAGAAAAAGGAAAAAACAGAAAGAAAAAAAAACGGAGTAAAAAATGAAAATAGAAAACAGAAAAATAAAATAAAAAACAGTAACAAAAAATAGAAATAATACAAAAAACTGAAACTATAACAACAAAGAAAATGATAACTAAAACTATAATTAAAATGATAACTGAAAGTTCAAAGAAATACCAAAAAAAAAAACAACTACAAATTAAAAACTAAAAAAATTAAAAATAAAAACGAAAGAGAGAGAGTAATAGAGAGATACCGAGAGAGAGAGTTGGGTGGCAGCAAAACGGCGGCGGGATCGCACCAGGCGCAGCGGAACGGCGGATTGAAATTTCTAAACTTAAAAATTGAAAAGGCGCGCGCGGCAGAGAAGAAGAAGAAATGGTTCGTGGGGTTTTTTTAGCAAAAACTTTCAGAGACCGGAAAATATGGTCTCTGATACTGGTCTCCGATAACCTGGTCTCCTTAGCTTTTTGTAATTTATAATTTTTTTTTAAGAAAAAAGAGTATCAAAGACCGGCGAACACACCGGTCTCGGTCTCTGATACCAGTCGCTGAAATCCGTTTCTGCTGTAGTGAAAAAATATACACCGTTGACTCTTAAAATACTCCCGATTTGTTCTTCATCACAGTTTGTTTGGGTTGGGTCAAATAAAGACAACCTAATACCTATGATTTTGACTTGCTCTAAATTTATTTTAGTAGTTATAATAACATACGTACTACTATTTATTTGTTTAAATTCAACCAACTGAATTAGATGGGCTCGTCATTTTATTTTATTTTGCAATTAAGAGACCATTTATTCAGGCTCTTATGATAATTGAACACGTGTTCTATAATTGGACAATATCAACCATGCGACAAGTTTGTGTAATTCAGTAATAATTTGACAATATCTTAATTCTTAAGTTTGTCATTCAGGTATAAAAGATATTGGTTTTATTATATTAATATATTTTTGTAGAGAAATATATTAATATATGTATAAACTACAAAGAAATTATAAATTTATCAATAATATTGAATAAATAACATGTAAAATCCGCATAATTCGGTAAATTAAAAAATAATCCGAAGTAGTGAAAAAAACAAACTACAATAAAGAGATGTAAAACAAATGATAGAAGCTAAAAAGGTCCAAATTTAGAAGGGAATATTTTGAAGGTAAAGGTCGGAATATATATAGTATTATTTGAACATAAGATAAGACCTTTATTGAATATTGATGTAAAGTATAGTATAGTAATTAATACTATGAAAAGCTCTTAAATCTCAAAACTGAAAAGCGTACGAACAAAAATTGTAAAAACAGAATATTTACCAATCTGTTTTGAGTTTTGACCAAAAAAGAAAAGCACATTTGATTTGAATGTTTAATTCTTTACACTTAACTATTTATCCAACTACAAGTCTACAATAAAATAGTTTGATTTTCAGCCCCGGCCCTTTACTTGAAAGTTGAAAGTTGAAACGAAAAGAAGTTAATTTCATCAAAGTAACTTAGAAAATAATAATAATAATAATAATAATAATAATAATAATAATAAAACAGTTGGAAAGTTGAGGTAGTCATTTCATTTGTTAATTTATGAATCGAACAAGGACTAATTAATATGGAAATGCATGATGGAGAGCGCTCAGTATGAATATTAATTATAGAAAACGATGAGATTCTAATTATTTTTTTATGTATGTATATCTCATATTCATCCTCTCAAGTTTAAAACAGATCTGATGGTATTGGTCCGGATTTAAATTAAACTCAAAATCAAAATTTGAGGGGGTCTAGTGGTCTACCGTCTACGGTCTCGGTCTGCCCATCAGATCATTGATCTTTTCATTTTTATTTATTTCTTTCGATCAACGAGACAGTCACAGTAGTGGTACTGGTATACTAATACCGGTATTAATTAGTTGGCTGCTGGCTTTACTGTAGCTTGTAGCTGTAGCCTGTAGCTAGCTATCCTTTTATATTTTTCAAATTATATATATCGGGCGTACGTCTGAGTTTTTTTTTTTATAAAACATAAATAAAAAAAAAAATTTAATGAAAGAGCATGATTAGCGCAGGATTTACAAAAATCATAAGAACCGGTTTGAAAAAACCGGTTTGAAAAACCGGTTTGAAACAACCGGTTTGAAAAAACCGGTTTGAAAAACCGGTTTGAAAAAACCGGTTTGAAAAACCGGTTTCAAAAAACCGGTTTGAAAAACCGGTTTCAAAAAACCGGTTTGAAAAACCGGTTTGTATATATCCCAGAACCGGTTTGGCAGTCCGTTTTGGATAAATTTTCACCACCGCAGCAATTGACGCAACAGAAAATTCCAAACCATCAGAAACCGGTTTGCCAAACCGTTTTCACGGTGGGAAAAAAAATGCAAATCGGTTTCCCAAACCGTTTCGAGTAGCGCAGACCTTCCTCCCAAACTCGTTTTCAAACCAAACTGAGTCATTCTACTCGTTTTCCTCTCTTCCTCTCTGCCTCCGAAGCTCCTTCAGGTTAGGCTCCTATTTTTTTTTCCAGCTCTTAATTAGTTATCATTCCTTAATTTAAGTACATATCAATATAAGTTTCGTTGAGAAGAACAAAATAAGTTTCAGATCTATTAATTTCATGAGGTATGTAGTTTAATTTTTTTTTTTGATAATTAATCCGAAATTTTAATTTTCTGTTAGTTTAAATAAGTAATTGTAGTTAATTTCACATTTGTATTGTTAAATTAAGAGTTTTTGTAGTATATCTCCCGTTAATTGATAGCATATTACGAAATTGAGGATATATAAAGAAATTAGGGGTATATGAATAAATTGTAGAATGATTTAGTATTTTTTTAGTGTAATTTAGGTATTTATTTTTATAAAAATCCGAAATTTTTTTTTTTTGGTATAAATAAGTTCTTGTATTTAAAATTTTTTTTTTTGTATAAATCAGTTATTGTAGTTTAATTTCATTTTTTTTTTGTAGTGCTTGAAATTTACTTATAAGGTTGAATTAAATTTTGGAATTTATTTTTTTATGCATGGCAATTATCGTTACAGGACGAGTCCACACTACGTACTAGCACTCGTCAAATGGGCATTCCTTACCAGCCTCAGATGAAATCAAGTTTGGTGAATTTAGGCTTGTTTCAGATGAAGGATGTGAATAAATGCTACATTGATAAAGGATTGATCACCGCTCTTGTTGAGAAGTGGAGGCCAGAGACGAATTCATTCCATCTTCCGGTAGGGGAGTTGACAGTTACATTAGAAGATGTCAGTTGTTTGTCGGGATTGCCCATTACCGGTAAAAATTTTTTCCATTACTAATTTATTTGTTTTTAATTTATATGTTCGTCTAACATTTGTATTTATAGGTGCGGCTGTAGCTGGATGTACCGATGATAATTGGTCCCAATTAATCGAAGACTGCCTGGGACATGAAGTGTACGATGGGTACGAATACAGTGATGATGAATTTTTCTTGAAAAAACCGGATGCAACAAGGTCGAAACACCACATGCGTCTAAAATGGTTAAATGACAGATTTGTTGAGAAGATGACACCGGCTAGTGACCAGCAGACAATCGATCGATACACACGTGCATATTCCATGGACTTGTTCGGGTTTATAATGTTTCCTGATTCGTTTGCAAGCGGTGTCCCAATAATGTACTTACAGTTCTTAGAGAATTTGGGACCTCGATCTGTAGACTACAATTGGGGAGGTGCCGTGCTTGCTTGCCTGTATCGTGAGTTGTCCCGGGCATGTAGAAAATCGGCTATATCGATTAATGGTCCGATACTACTGCTCCAAATATGGTCTTGGACTCGGTTTCCTATTGGACGGCCGAGGCCCAAAAATAATTTGTCATTTGGTCAAGGTGACCCTAATGAAGAATGGCTTTTGGAGAGAAGTGGATTCAACCGCATGAATGGGAGGGTAATCCGCTTAGAGGTACACTTTAATAATAATATTCTTTTCAATTTAATTTAGTGTTCATTCAATATTTAACCAGCAATTTTGTACAACTTAGGCACATCGCAATTCCGAAACCAACTTGAGCATTTGAGAACCGGTGTTGTCAACTGGATGCCGTACACTGATTACTACCAGCTCGGCATACCTTCGCGCGGGATCAAAGACTACTCGTTCTTTACATGCAGGTTGTGGTGCATCCATTTCTGGCAGGTAGAGATTCACTTAACTGAGAGGGTTATCCGGCAATTCGGCATATTTCAGCCCATTCCTCCTTGTCCTCCACCTCCCTTTCAGGATTTTGAAGAACTTTGTCTTTTTCAGCGAGCGAGTGGTTTGTCCGATGACAGACACTCTGTTGATCGGAGCAACTATTTTGAAGGGTACTACACGACACAACCATTCTGAGCCAGTCAATGCCGTCTGTCTTTCCGAATCAGAACAGTGCAACAATTCTGAGCCAGTCAATGCCAGAACCAGAAGGAGATGTAGGAAACCTGGGGTATGTCTCAGATGCCATGTTTCAAGCTCGAATTGTAAGTATTTTTTCCTTGTAATATATCATTTTACTTTATTTTATTACACAAATTACACAAATCAACTTTTAAAATATCATTTTATTGTAGAAATTCCGTGTCACAAAATACACCGCAAAAGGAATTGCAATGGTGAAGACACCTGGGCAAAAGGCTTACGGATTGCAACTGCTTGAATATAGTCGCGATATTTTGCAGGATCTGGGTCAAATTGCACTATTTAGAGCCATACTCGACCATGTAGGACTTCCATCTGATATTGGGCGTATTGATATCAATGATTATTATCCAGACCGATTTCCGAGTGATCCAGATGTCCGGGTTCCTCAAACAACCGCCGATGATGTAATGAACGGAATTTACGAGCCCCTTCAGGCAATAATGATAAACGGGCGTCATATAGGAGACGATGCGGGGCCAGCGGCCCTAGGGCCGTCCATAGCAGAGCAGAGAAGACCAACCAGACGAACCAGGCGGTTTAGTCACTCAAATTTTTTTGGTTCTAGCAGAGAAGCCCAATCATGAAGTGTGTGTGTATTTTCTGGATTTTATTATGCGCATGTTTTTATTGGACAATTAAGTGTGCTTTGTTTGGATTTTATTATGTGTATGTTTTAATTGGACAATTAAGTGTGCTTTGTTTGCATTAAAAAATATAGTCTTACAACACTAGTACAAACATATACATATAGTCTTACAAACACAGTCTTAGAAACATTACTGAAAATTTTCGTAGTTTTACGTCGGAATATTCTGCTAATAAAAACATTTAATGAAAATTCATCGTTCTTTACGTCAGAATATTCTGCTAATTAAACTACCAGCTGATCGGCTACCAGAAGATCGGCTGCCAGATGCTGTACTGCCAGGGGCCTCCGATTGCATAACATATGCTGAAGGTCGGCTACCAGATACGCTTCGCCGTGACCCTTGTGTAGCAGATTCATCCACGTGCATAGCAGGTGCAGAAGGTCGGCTACCAGATACGCTTCTTCGTCTTTCACCTGTTAAATTGTAACAAGTATATAGTTAGGTGTATGCAAGATGAAAATATTTAAAATATGAACTTCATAATAAACTACCTGATGTTCTTGTTCTATTGGATCCATCTGGCTCCTGTACTGCACTGCGTGGCCTGATACGAGCATCCATACGATCCATAGAATTAGGAATTCTCTGGTGCTTCCTCCTTCCCTTGTTAATTTTTCCAGGGTCCGGTCTGATTATAGGTGCTCCCATGTCATATGTCCAATTTCTAATGTTACCAAATCTGTGAAACCCCCCTTGACCATGTGTTGACATAGTTCGCAGTGCTGGTATGGGTTTGTTGCAATTGTCCACTTTCCAATCTCAGTAGTTTTTGCGTATAACCTTCATGGACACCCCTCTGTTTTACATATAACAACATAGCCAGTACGATTCGAATAAGTTTGTTTTGTTTGTAAGTATGATCCATGGCAAATCCACCCAACTTGGATTTAAGTTCGGCTTTTGACTCGAACATCTGTCCTACTAAAAATAAATCGTCGATTCTGGATTCATGACCAAAATATGCTTCATCTTTGTACAGCATCGGCACATCATCATTAAATGCCGAACAAGGATGCTGCAAATCCCGATTAATAAAGGGAATAGACGATTGTCACTCCTTTATTACCTCTTCAACCCTAATCTCATCCTCAATTTCAGCCATGTCCTCTTCCCCGACAACCGGGCCATCAGGATCAGAGTTTGAGTCTGAGTCAGTATCATTGTTTAGCTGGTCAAAATAATTAGGCAAAATAACACTTTTCAATCAGAGACATCCCTATATCTCTTCTCTGAAGCATTGATATAATACTCTCCACCCACATAAAAAAGAAAGAAAAAAAAAAGAAGAAGAGAAAACGGGATCCCAAACCGTTTTCAAGGGAGAACGGATTCCCAGACCGTTTCACTACATGCCACACCCGTTGCCACACAGAATTGATCAAAACTGGTCAAAAACAGTCAAAAACGGACTGCCAAACCGGTTCTGGAAATACAAACCGGTTTCACAAATCGGTTCTTATGGTTTTTGTAAATCCTCCTACAAATCATGTTGTTTCATTAAATTTTTTTTTATTTATGTTTTATAAAAAAAAAACTCCCCCCAGTGTGTTATTACTTTAATTACTTGCGTAGCACAATTCAGAAATTAATTAGTTACATATATAACATAATTGCTTATATATAAAACACAATTCAGAAATTAATTAATTCAATATTATCGAGCACGCTAAGTAAACATAAATTATTAAGAGGAGTAAACATAAATTATTAAGAGGAGAGTTCGCATGTCTCCATTTTTATTTTGTTTTTATTAGTATCAAAAGCTTGCAAAATACACTGATGTCGATAAATTATAGATGCTGAATTTTTCAACTTATTGATTCATATAAAATCAAAATCGAAAGGTAATTTTTTTTTATGTATATGTACAGAAAATAATATAGATCAATATCTAATATTTTTATTTTGATATATAAATTTTATAATTTTTATAAGAAAATTAAAAGATGAAGTTAAGATGGAGACACAAAAAAGAAGGCATTTCAACCCTTCTTATTACTTAAAATATCTTCAACTAATTTAAGCTATCATTTGTACTTAATTAACATCTAACGAAATTTATAGAATATTCAGTTACATTAAACAAATGAATTTTCGTATCTCTTTCCGGTCTTTTAATAGGAAGATTACCATAATTGATTTCAACCGTTTTAAAAACAATATGGAATTTTTTTTTTTTTACTTTTTGGTAACAGATTAAATTAATAAATTGGGTTTGAGAACGGGACATGTATGATGCTCGCTAGATCCAATTTATATTCTCTCGAATAATTATAAAAGTTAAAATGACAATGATCCTAACCATAAACTTTTTTAATTTGGTTATTATCATCCGATTAAATCAATATGGGGCGTCCTAATATTTTAATTTGCTTGAAATCACCCTAAAGATATATCATAATTGTGTTAATTAAAACATTTACAGGAATGATTTATGTTGTTGAGTATAATTTCACAAGTGATTTGTCTATCAACAAGCGCGTGTCATAATTTTTGCAAGTTCCGATCTTATTTTCTATCAAATCTTCATTTATATAATTAACACTTAACAAAGTGTTACTTGTTTGGTACTCACATTTAAAAAAATGTAGGTTAATTGACCACATTTATTGAATTTAAATTTGTCTTTAGTGGAGTAAACTTTTTATTTCACATTTAAGTAGTAAAATGAGAAGTAAATTAAAATGAGCAAAATGGAGTAAAATCAAAGATATTGCACATCTTCCGACAGATTTAATTTACTTTACGCTTACTCTGTCATCGGTAGTACTCACCTGTACAAATACATATTCACTTTCCAATTTCTTACTCCTTTGAACAAATTAATTCAAGTAAAGACTTAAACTATCAAATGAGAAATAAAAGAAAAGAAGTAACTTAATCATGTTTAAATTTAAGTAGCAATTAAATCTTAAATGTTTTATTAAAAAGGTATTTTGCGAAAAAAAACTTTTGAGTTTCTAGACATTTTGCATATATAGTCGATCAATAACAGCAAGGCAACTTTATAAGAGAGGTCATCATCACACACACATATATATATTAAATGAAGGGGAATGTTATGTGTCACTCAACATCCGCTTTATCTAAAATACAAGAAAGAATTCCAAAAGGATGTACAAAAATATTTAATCCTTTGTATTGCAAGGGCAGGCTACTTTTAGTACATATTCTTGTCATTGTCCCTTCTTAATTACTTGATGAGATAATTATTACTAGATCATGAATGAAATGTTCAAATTCGTTTACAAGAAGAATGATGATAACACCATTGATGGTATTGATGCTTTAAATTCATCGTTTACCCAAATTGTTTCATTTAATTTTATGGTGCATCATTAACCGTATCATGTTTTAAATGCACCTCCAATATGCATGCTGATAAGCATTAAAAATAAAAATGATATGCAGATACATATGTAATTAATATGTAATAAGACATGTGAATCGAACATCAGAATGTATGTTTTGATAATAATTAATATTGATACTACAAGTAAATATACTTGTTCAGATTATTTTAGCCGGGAATATTTTGAGTATCAATTTCATGATCTTATATATGCATGGGGGCATGGGGCCGTGTACACATAATTAAGCCCTTAGTTCTTCAAATCAAAATATTAATTTTTCAAAATTGATGCTTTCATATTATATTATTAATTATTAGTTTGACTCCTCTAACATGCATTTCATTCAAACTCCACTCCCAATAATATGTTAGGTTTAGAGCTATATATAATATATGCTACATAAGCTATTGGAAAGTATGTTTCAATCTCATGAGTTATATATGAGCTCGTAGGAAATTTATAGGTGAATTATAGTTCTATTTTACATTGTGGTATATAATAAACTCAGAATATACATAGTTTAATGTACAAGGTTAGTTTAAAAGTTGATGAATTAATATTTTGTCTCCCTCTTTATACATTTTTATAGCCTTTTATATTATTGAACATTTTAGATTTGTTTTCTGACTTGATACAAACAAATGTTGATTATGACCTTACGGCTATCAAAGTTTTTTGGTGAATTCTAAAAATCTACTGGAATTATTTTAAATAGACAAATTCAAATTATTAAAATCAATCTACTTCACGAACGATATATTTAAATATCAAATTTATAAATTTTCTACATAATCAAGTATAAAATCAAGTAGTAAAAAGATTTATAATTAAGTTAATTTTAATGTATTTATTTTTTACCACTTAATTATATACTAAATTAATTCTAAATTAATAAATTTGATATGTAAACGCCTGTTGGTTGTATGCAATCATCTAATTACTTTGTTTGACATAATTTACAAAATATACATGAGTTGAATTTATCCATTTTTATGATTGAGCTAGTTTGTAGATTCAAGATGATTATAATTGCAAGACTAACATGAGAACCAAAGAAAGATTCTTGAATATCTTAATTGCAAGACTAGAACCGAAAAAATCAACAATACTTTACGAAGCTATAGATTTGTAATGATCAAATAGAAAAGTAAAGTAAATTTGAGATTGTTGATTTCTATAAAGCAACCGTTCGGAACGGAACAAACCGTATGGAACAAATTAAATCATAAAATTACAAAGAGTTTCAGTTTGGTTCCATCCAGAACGGTTGTGATCCGTTGGAACGCTTATCAAGTAAATTGTGGAATAAATTGTACTAACCGTCCTGAACGGACATTGACGTTTAGAACGGTTAATATTAAGTTAATAATACCAAAACTCTAGTTTCACTTCCGTCCAAACGGATCTGACAAATATGGAGCCTCCACTCTAAAAGGAGTTACCCCACTTCAGATTTGACCAAGTTAGCCGCCTCCTACATTCAAAAGGCATTTATTGTGTATTCTTGAAAGCTTCTATTATTGAGTGAGCTTAAACCTAAACATCCTCTCAATACTCTCAAATTCAGTCGACTTATCTTCTTTTAGATAAAGTTTAGTGTCTAGAGTTTAGTTCTAGAACTTTCCCATCCATATATAGTGTGGAGATCTACTTAGTGCTCCAATTCGAATAGCTTTGTGACTTCCCCACTTGTAGCGTATTAAGGGGCTCGCTGGCTCGAAGGTCTTCCGCTCACCATATATATATCCATAGTTGTGTGACGTTTGCTTGTTATTGTTTGACTTATTAGTTTAGAAGGTTTAACCGTAAAACATCCAAGCCTTTAAGACTCCCTATTCATTCTTCTCTAGATGTCGTTAGGAACTACAAGTACAATTTCACTTATGAAGTAGATTAGTTTCAACGAATTGAATTTATCGTTTGAAATTAAATTGCTAGATTTTTATAAAGTTGAATTCAATAAGAAATTCAATAAAAAAATAAAAAATAAAAGACAACAATCTTCGGGAAAGTTTTCTTTAAGAACTGAATGAATATATATATATTCTGACGAGGCGTACGTGGTGCCATGAGTGTGGACAATTAATTCAGGAGATGTATATATATCATATCGCCTCTTTGTTTATGCATTTGGCATCTCAAATCGACGTTGGTTGGAGACTTGAATATATATTAAACTTGAGAATGTTAAAAAATCTAAGGTAAATTGGTACCTAATTAACTTGAATTACAATATAATATTAGAGTTATTATAACTTCTCCTATTATAACTTCTTCCTCTTAAACGTCCTCTAAACTTCTCCCAGATTTTTTATCCTTACTAACAACTTAACTGATTTCTCCATTTACCTTCTCTATTTCCTCTCCATTTCTTTCTCTCTTCCTTCCTCTTTTTCTTTTCTTTTTCTCATTCACTGACAACTCAAATGGACGACCACGATCCTTCCAATCTCTCCTCCTCTGACCACCACATGTTCGATCTCTTCTCTGACCTCACCTCCGATTCATTCTCCGTCTGCCTCTAACCTAGATCCAAAGGCTCTTCGACGGAGAGCAACAAATTTGAAAGAACAAGGTGTATAAGTGGCGCAAGTTTGAGTTCTTCGAGAAGTCCGGTGGGAAGGCCGTGAGCCTTATTGAGATTACTGGAAGGATCCAATGATGCTCCAGCAGTAGAGGCAAGATTGTCATTGGTAGCGACGATGGTACTGTCAATCTTATTGATCCTAACTTTAAGATTTCAAGCACGTTTCAGGCACACTCCTCCATTGTCCTCTTTCTCCAGCAACTCAAGGTCAGTTCATCTAAAGATTGCTATTTATAACTTCGGCTCTTTATGGATCATGATTTGAAAATTTAGATCTTCAAGAACTATTATTTAAAACTCCAGTCCTTTTCTTTATTCAAAACTGAGTTTAGGAAAATTCAACCAGGTATCTCTCGTTAAATACCTTGGCAGTCTTGGACTTCAACCAGGTATTGTGAATGAATTATTTTGTATAGCATACATGATGACAGTCCATGCCAAGTATTGTAAATATCTTTCTTTTTAGGCATGAATACTCTATCTGCACTCGTTGAATACCTTAGCAGTCTTGTAGGAATACTTATGGTTGTCAATACCAAGTTGTCTGAATGGTGATAGAATGCTCTATATAATATGGATAAATACTTACATATTAAAGTTGAATACTTTGAATTTCGGAATGAATACTTTGTTTACTATTATTTTTTGTGCTCTGAATGAATACTTTGTTTAACCAGGTTATCATTATGTCAATTTTTTTAAAATTTCATGTGATCCATAAACAGTGAATATATGGTGTTTGATGAATACATGTCCCTATAACTAAGAATATCTTACAGTGTGCCATTCAAGTTTCGGTATCAATATTTTGTTCTAATAAAGACATGTTACAATGTTGTTGAATATTTCATTACATTGGTTGAATACATTAACTGTATATCATGTATTATTCTGTCCTTATGTTGGCTGTATGAGATGAATACTTGTATGTTAATAATGATTTCTTTATTTTAAAATTTGACTGTATATGAAACTGATTCTTTTTTATTTGTGAAAATTTTTAGCGGATGATCAGCATGGAACGGGTCATGTTAGCTTTTAGGATGCTAGTAGACGAAAGAAATGATCTGAAGTTTGAAGTTGTTTGAAGTTAGCACTGTTAAAAATTGGAATTATATTTGCTTATTTTAATTGTAGTTTGTGATTGGAATTGTTTGCGTCTTAACTTGTTATTTGAATTGTAGTTTCTGATTGTACTTGAAGTTAATTTCTTAACTCGTATTTATTTTTTTAAGGATAATTTTTACTGAGTAATATGTTATGCTCATAAAAGATTAATATTTTGTCCATTACAGTTAAATACTTTAAGGTTAAAGATGAATAGCTTATGTGAATAATTTACTGTGATCATATGAGAAGTGTTTTCTGTTGAATATTTCTTTAATGTGGTTGAATATGTCAGTTGAATATGTATGTTCATGTGCAGTTAGTTTTAATTCACACTTCAAAAATATTTTTAAGGTGTGAATTTTTTGCTGAATGAGTATTTTCTGGTAAATACTTATCAAGTGAATATTGTATGGTTTATATTGAATATTTTGACTAAAACAGATGAATACTTTTATGAGAAGTGTTTTTTGACAGTTTTTTTAAGGGTAATTTTTACTGAGTAATATGTTATGCTCATAAAAGGTGAATACTTTGTCTATTACAGTTGAATACTTTAAGGTTAAAGATGAATAGCTTATGTGAATAATTTACTGTGATCATATGAAAAGTGTTTTCTGTTGAATACTTCTTTAATGTAGTTGAATATGTCAGTTGAATACTTCTTTAAAGTGTGCATTATCTTCCCTGTCGCTTTCAAAGGACGTTAATGGTCCCCACAGTTAAGTACGGTATTGATGTGGACGTTTGCGTTCCCCCCGGGTTGCCGTTGGAATGACTTTTGCCGTTCTTAATGTGCAAACCATGGTTGAATACTTCTTGGCAGCAGAATGAATACATTTGTATTGATGGTTGAATACTTTTTGCCGTCCGATTGTCTTTTGCGGGATTAACGCGTTTTCTGGGCGATTTTATGCGTTTTTGTTTGTTTTTAGCTGTTTTAACTGCTTTTTATCCGGGGAACAGATAGGGAACGTTTCATGGGGGACAACTAGGTGGACCCTATATATTAATTGTAGCTAGGAATTAAGTTGGAATTTATGCTTGTTGATATATACTGCTCGATCGTCTTAAAACTAGAAATGCATGCGCTTACTATCAGTGGCGGAACCAGAAATCAAAACTAGGAGGGCCATAAATAATTTAGGGTCCATAAGTAAAAAAAAATTGGACCAGTATCCTCTGCAGAGGTTTACGATGCGGAGCTGATCGGACAATCCAGATTTACTCTCAGCCAGTGAGTGCTCGGGATGATGGAGAGTGCAGTATTAATTTTTCTTTGAGATTTGTGCCATAATCTTATTTAGTCTGTTTGATCAGAACGAACGGACCAGATTAAAAGAACTGCACGACCCCCGCAGGTAAAAGCTCCGCAGAGGATGTGATTCCAAAAAATTTAGAGGGTGCCAAGGGCCCATAAATAAATTAGGGGGTACCAAGGGCCTATAAGTAAAAAAAAAATTACATATATTTTCTGAAAATTTCTATATATTTTATGGATCAAGAGGGGACCGGAGTCTAGGCTGACCCCTACCTTGATTCCGCCACTACTTACTATATATATATCATTTAATTTATTTCCCTTGCATGCATGCTGTTATTAATTAAGTGCATATATGCTACGAATACAATTTTGTACTTTGTGCAATTGACTTCATCTCTGATCCCTCTAGCTAAAAAGGACAATTAAAATTAATTGTTTGTTGAGAATGGAGAGGTAACACAGTTGGCTAGAAAAAAGTCATATGATTGTTATACCTAAAGGTCAAGAGTTCGATTCTCCCTCACGACTTTGCAGCCTCTGTGAAGGTTTCAAAAAAAAAAATTAATTGTTTGTTATCTATCTTATTCTTATATATATATATATATATATATATGAGTAGAACTAGGGTACTCCTAAGTTCACCAAACCTCTTGTGAACTTGACTCTAAAATATATCAAATCGACTTTAAACGATGAATCCAAACCGTTGAAATCCTTCTACTTAATGAGTGATGCGTCTACATTTGAAAATTTTAAAGTTTCAAATTAATTTAGTATAGAGTCAAGTGGTCAAAAGTTTAAGGTTTATAAATTAATTTTAATGCATTCATTTTTTGGACTCCTTTGACCACTTGACTCTATATTAAATTAATTCGAAACTTTAAAATTTTCACATGTAGACGTATCAATCATTAGATAGAAAGATTTCAACGGTTTGGATTCATTGTTTAAAGTCGATTCGATATATTTTAGAGTCAAGTTCACAAGAGGTTGGATAAACTTAGGAGCACCCTAGTTCTACTCATATATATATGTGTGTGTATATATATGTATATGTATATGTATATATATGTATATATATGTATATGTATATATATGTATATCTATATATATGTACATGTATATGTGTGTGTGTTATGGGAATTAATCTGATCGATCGATCGGTTGCAACGTCATCTCGGAAACGCAGTTGAGCGCCAATCAGTATTTGCCAACTATACTATACTATACTATACTAGGTTGTTACTGGTACGCCAGGCACCACCTATAATTAATTAATTAAGCGCATATATGGTACTTGTATTTCAATATCTCACCATCTCGATCACTCCAGAAAAATCATGTTACGCGCGTACCATCTCAGAATCAGTTATATATATATTATATATAGAGAAACAAAACTTAATTAATTAAGAGCCCAACAATTAATTCCCTCTTGCTTCACATAATTATTATCTGCATTTATCTACACGAAAATTAAAAAAAGTACATATATAATTTACCTTTTATTTTGTTTGAATAAGCTTTCAAATATTGGTTGTTCCAATTCCTACAAAAAGGTTAAATTCATGTGTCAAATTCTATATACCGTGTTTATCTGTCAAATTATTTTAGATCAAGTTATCTAACTATTTAATATTCACAAGTAGTGTACTAAATAGCTAGCTATAGCCATAGTGACAAATTAAAAGTTCGGGTTCGGTTCGGCAGGCTGAAAAATGTGTGCTTCAGATATAATTCGGGAATAATTCGGTACAACCAAGAAGCGAAAAAAAATTCCAAAAAAAAACTCATCAAAAACAGAACAAAAAATTGGCATTTTTTAGCGTTTTTATCGCGAATAATTCGTCGATTCGCTTTTTATACGCGTTTTATTCGCAAATAAAATGTATTATATGTTTTTACGCTTTTTATTGGTGTTCAGTTCGGATATGTCAAAAAAACGAATTAATCGCGAATTATGTCACTATGGTTATAGTTGCGTTGTAGCTTTTTCGGACCATAAAAGCTAAGCTATAAGATAAAAGTGTGCTAATTCAGCTATGACCGCCATAGTCGCAAGAATTGCGAATTATTCTTTTTTTGGTGATGCCAAATCGAACGCCGAATTATTCAGTTGGCCGAACTTTGACAGAATTATTCGCGAATTTTACGAAATTTTCCTAAATTTTATGAATTATTCACAAATTTTTCCCGAATCTTTTCCAGAACTTTTTTTTTTGTTTTGCTTTGCTCCCTTGCAGGACTAAGATCTCTGGTCTGGATAATTCCGAATAATTCCCAAATTATACCTAGATTATTTCCGAATCACAAATTTTTGACCTTGCCGAACCGAACCCGAATAATTCATTTGTCATGACAACCGGTACGTGCAAATTTTCAACCTGCGACCTCTCTTATAGAAGACATTAACTTTTCCACTTGATAAAAAACTGATTCTCATTTTATATTGTAAAATTAAAATATACACAATATTTATATGTTAAATATTATGTACAGTGTTATCGAATATCTACAAAAAAAATATATATATATATATATAATAAAATATGTTAAAGAAATGTCGATAAAAATATTTGTAAATTTGAATATGGAAAATTATTTGGGCACTTATAACTGACTAACTTTATAATTCGCGTTTAAATTCGTGCACACAAATTTGGATGTGGATGGAACGACTTACGACTGTGATGAGTGATGAGACACAGCCTCCAATTCCACATTGGAGTCATTGAAAACATCCGCTGCCCGTGCCCGTGCCCGTCTCAATCTGATCTGATCGACTCTCTAACAATTAATTCACTTTGTTTTGATCGGGACCCTTTAACAATTCAGGGGTCAAGTTGTTTGACATCCATTGCTAATTTGCTAATTTGGTATTGGTATTGGTATTGGTATTGGTTGGTGCCAATTTTAATTTTTTAAGTGGTCAAAATTTCCCACAAGCCCGGAGGACACTTTACTACATGGTCAGGTGAAATGGTGGAATCTATCTCACTATCTGTTGCATTCAAATCATCTACTTTGAAAAATTAAAAAAATATTATATCAAAAGTTTGCAAACCACACTTACCGCTTCAAACTTTGTTTTGTAACTAATTAACATGGGTTCATAACTGATAGAATTTTTTATGATACTATTATCTCCCAATATTTTAAATATAATAAATAATTAAGAATTACTGGAAACTACATCAAGAGACTTCATATGTTTATTTATCTTCCAACTTTTCAGCCCAAAAAATATATGCAAAGGTAAAATTAGCTTTGTTTTGTCTATCTATGTCTATCGCAATTTTAATTAACAAGTACATATATTCACTGCTAGTTGAATAAAGGAGTTTGATAATTGTATCCCAAATAAATTTCCAAGCACGTTCTCAAGTATTTAATGACTCATTTTCGTTTTCAGTGTTCATATCTAAGTATTTAAAACTCTATTTATAACCTTTTACAATATTACTTGTAAGTAAGCATTTAAATTCTAAATATGAGTAGTTTTAGCTCTTAACTATTTTTGTCTTTAAGTTAAAAAGGAAAATTCTTTTCACCCACTTTTTTTCTCTCTGATCACTCTAGTTCATTTTTCCGACGATCCGTGATGAATTTTGCGAATCTAAAAATACAAATATTTTTTACTCGATTTTCTCTTTCAAATGAGATCAATAAAGAAATACTTTTGAAGTTTTTTTCAAGCTGTTGTTTTTAATTTATTTTAGAGTAGAGTCCATAAGCACTTTAAAGCTTTTAAACATCCGTCTATGACATCGAAACTATTTAAAAGTTTGACACAATTATTTTTAACAGTTGTATATAGAGATTTAAATTCGTGATACTATATGATCGACATAAGAGGTTTAAATGCTTGAACATAGTAGTTTAAATAACAGCATCAGAGATTTAAATGGTTATAGACTGATATTTAAAAATTTTGAAAATTTAAAGTGGTAATGAGTTTTACTTAAAAAAAATTCAAAATAACTCAAAAGTATTTCTTCATGAATCTTATTTGAAAGAAAAAACCGAGTAGAAAATGTTCATAGTTTTAAATTTGTAAAATTCATAACAGATTATCGGAAAAATGAAAGAGAATGATAAAAAAAAAAAAAAAAGAGTGAGCAAAATGAATCTTTTATTTTTTTGGATTGAAGACAAAAATAATCAGAAGTTAAAACTACACATATTTAGAATTTAAATGTTTACCGATAGAGGTTTAAATATTTGCGAATAATATTGTAAAATGTTACAAATAAATAAAATTAAAAAAACTTTTTTCTATTAAACTAGTTAGGATGCGCACTCGGATATGAATGATGGCTGGGGACAAAAACATTTCTCTTGAATAAATGATATGAAAAAAATGGCTAGAGGCTAGAGCCTACCTACCTAGAAATAATGAAATATGCTTTATCGACTCCTTTGACTTGGATTTATTATTCGTTTCTTTTCCATATCTTTGCACGATCAGTCAGTCCATCAAAACCGTCCATTTGGCTTCTAATGGACGAAACCCAACTGGTACGGAGCCTCTTAACTTAAATCTTTCATAATTTATGACTTAAGTAAGTTGTAACACGACGGAATCCGGATCCCACCAGGCAACTTCAATTTTGGACTTTATCTCATTAGAATTCAGATCAGTTTTTTAAAATTTGATTTTGCGATATGCGGCTGCGTATGTAAATATGATATTTTTTTAAAAAAAAAATATTGATGAAATAAAACTAATTTATATCATAAGAGTTATTATAGTGATTTGTACTCTTTATCATATTCTATAAGTCAAGGATTCTAATCTCTTCTAATGCAAAATAATTTTTGTCTTCTTTTTTCAAATCTGCATGAACTATATATGCATCCGCAGAACTGCATATGTGACCTCATATTTAAAATCAAATGACTGTGATTGCATGATGTTTATGCATGCAGTATGCAATGCCGCTGCATACGCATATGCGGTCCATACAACTACATTTAAATACTGATTCAAAAAAATTTTGTTCAGATAAAAAAAAAATGCATAAGAAATTTATGTTAATTTAGGTGATATGAATCCAATTGGTCCAGAAATTTACTACGACACTACGCTTCTGGTGTAGTATGTTTTGTTACATTTATTTTCATTTATTAATTGAAAGCGAGAGATCAGTGATCAGTCTACTAAACTATATATCCTCACAAACACAAAAAACAAATTACTTCTAAAGTTCTAATCTCTGTTTTTTTTCCTATTATTTTGGATTGCTATAGAATTCTGTTATGTGAGTAGAACTAAGAGTGTTCTTGAGCTCGTTAAGTTATTTAATGAGTTTAATTTTAAAATTTATCGGATTAATTTCAAATAATAGAATATAAATGGTTCACGAGTGATATGGTTATTTGCAAATTTCATATTTTTTTAAATTAATTTAGTTAGTATAAGGCGAAATACTAAAAGGAAATTGAAAAAATAAATACATTAAAAAGTAACGTATACTAAATTGATTCAAATATTTATAGATTTTGCATGTAAGTACATAACTCGTGAAGTAGAATGATTTTTTATTTTTTTTACATGTAACTGCATTACTCGTGTAGTAGATTCGCTTTAGCAATTTGAATTTATCGTTTGAAATCAATTCAATAAATTTTAAAATTTGAGGTCACCAAAAGATAGTTTACATTAAATCACCTTTGCTATGTTATGCTAAGCACTCTGGATGACTTTATGTAGATAACTCTTAATGACTGAAGTTGTCATAACTATGTTGAAATTCCTAAATAAAAAAGATATCTTTTGTTAATTTGAAAGCTCTATAGGGTTATTTGACCAACTAATAACTATCGACATTTTAGTATTACGAAACAACAGAGAAATCAAAATTTGTTAAAAATTACTATATGAGGTAATTAACATCCAAAATGCTATAATAAATAGAGTTTGAAGGAGGTGACCTAACTCTAATTTTATAATTTGTTTAAAAATGAAAATGAGATTTGAGTTGAACTGGAATTGAAAATTAATGGAGCTACCTAGCTTTGACTAGTTTGAACTCGATCGAATTCAACCAATCAATGAATAGTTTTTTCACATTGTCTTGAAAACAAATTAAGGTTTGCAATAGCTTTATTATAAAAAGAAATTAGAAACCTTTATTTAATCTATACCTAAATTATAATATAATTGCAAATTAAACTATTGTAATATAATTGGAAATAAAAAATTAAATCAGAGGAATTTGAACTTGTGATCTGTTACTGTTAGTAATCCTAATCCATCCTTATCATTTAGTCGGTCCCATACTCCCATGACTCCCATTCCCATCGCGTAAAACGCCGAGTGTAGGTAAGAAAAGTTGAACGACCATGGCGTAAAACTCGAATGTTCTTCGGCCTTTGGGGAATTTAACCCTCTGTGGGCTGTGGCTGATTCGAATTTCCACAACCAGTGGTAACACTCTGACAGTGGGCCCCCAGTACCTATTACTTTACTAATTAGTAATTAGTAATTACTAATTAGTATGCGACGCCGAATTTCAACCATACGATCTGATTTAAGATTCGTGAAGACTAGATCCACACTAATATTAAAGACCCTGTGTTAAAATCAGACAGTCAGATTAACCCCATTTAAAATCAGACGGCTGAGATGTCCCTTTTGAGTTAATGCAGAGGATACGTGTTCGACTACTATGGGTTGGGTAATTGGGTTTGCCCGCCCCGTCAGAACTCCGAACTGAAGCGCTCCGTCTATCTGTTATATCTGTTATATCTGTTATCTGTTATCTGGCGCACAGAGCCACACACACACAGTGACACACAGAGAGAGAACTGGGATTCTTCTTTCTTCTTTCGGAGTGGGGTCCCAGTCCCCTGGAATCCTTTCACTACAATTCTCACTTCTCTGGTTATAGCAACAACATTCTAGAGGAGTATGCCACTTCCAACAGTTTCTTTCTTTTTGCCCTTGGTTTTTCTCATCTTCTCATTTAAATATGATAGATAGATATATGGATCTTTTCACGCTACCCCCCTAAAGGTACCTAACTTTCTTTCTTAAAGAACCTACTATTTCTTATAAATTCGTCCTCTAAACATATTTTTTTAGGTTTTCTCCGTGCAATAACATGACAAGAGACTTCAAATACTTCTATATTTGTATCTATCATAAATTCACTTTTTTAATTTTTAATAACAAAAATTATAAAATTCGCGTGTCAAAATAAAAATAAAATCGTTACATATGATATAGATTTGTTTTTTTAAATAGAACTCATAAAAAACAATTTAACCAAAGCAACCAAGCTGTAAAAGAACCTACAAAAATATATAGTCTCCATCGGTCTCCCAAACCGGTGGAGAAATTTTCTGCTATGCCACAGCGGCCACACGGGTTACTACACAAAATTTGTCTACACCGGTTTTCCAATCCGTCAGAGCTCCAAAATTTGTCTACACCGGTTTTCCAATCCGGTGGAACTATTCTACTTCACAAAAACAGCGCAAAATTGATCAAATTTCCAGCTCCACCGTTTTGGAGGACCGGTGGAGGCTTGGTTTGGATCTTCTGTGGCCAAGACTGTATTTTGGTGGAAAAATGAGTCAGCCGGGTGAGAAAATGGCTCTACCGGTTTGGGAGACCGAGCAAAAATAAATTGAAGGAGGTGATGTATGTAATTTGGTAATTATTAATTAGTATGTTATGTTATGTTATATTTGATGGGTGATGGGATGGATGAGGATGTGTGGTGTTGTGTTGTGTTGCAGGAAGGTTGTATGGGCTGGGGAACATGAATCAGCTGCGGCATCCCTATGGACTCGGTTCATGCACTCTCCCTACACCAGATCCTTTTGACTTCTTAGAGAGAGAGAGAGAGAGAGATAGAAACAGTGTCGAATTTAGAGAGAGAAAAGAGCAGAAAGAATTTAACCAAATCCAATGGAATTTTGACGTCCGCAAGGACAGAATTTAGAGAGAGAAAGAGAGAGAGAGCAAAAACCCTTCTTTCCTTCGCTAATCACCTCTCTCTCTCTCTTCCTTTCTCCTGGTGAAGAAGAAAGCAAAAAAAGAGAAAAAATCTATCTATTAATTATACAAACAAACCCTTCTGTAAAAAACAAAAAAAAAAAAAAAGGAAACAGAGAAAAGCGAAGAAAAAAAACCCGGATTAGTATCCAGAAACCCTAACCCTAGAATCCAAGCCAAGTTCTCCTCCGATTTACTCACTCACATATATTTAGAGAGAGAAAGAGACACCCTGTAAGAGAGAGAAATTGAGAGATTCTACTCGGAACACCTATCGTGCTCCGTCTAAAGTGAAGCTGAGGTTTCCTTTTCCGTTTTGGCAGGAAATGGAGAGATCGAAGATAGTTACTACTGTGGTAAGTGGCTGAAAGATTTCTACTTTTTTGGGAATAGAATAGAGGGGTAAAGATTTCTACCAGCTTCTCTATTCAGTATTGTTTACAAGCTTCTGCTTCTGCTTCTCTACTATATTATTGTTTCTCAAAGAGCAACTCACAGTAGTAATAGAGATTGGAGTGCTGCGCGGCTCTGCACTACAACTGCTTGTCTAAATATGGATTTTAAGATCTGACTTTACTTCTCTCAACTAAAATGGAGGGAAGAGGTTGAATTGTAGCTTCTCGCTGCTCCAACAACACACACACACAAAAAAAAAAAAAAAAAAAAAAAAAAAGCCTTCTCTTTGGAATAAACGCTCCCAATTAAAAGCCAATCTTCGGTCAATTTCAATTTTGCTTCAATAATGGTGCCCTCAGGCCCCTCCAACCAGCTTGGTGGAACTCCCTCAGTGAATCCTTCTTCTCTACTCCGAACTAACTCAAATCTGCTTGGTGGGTCCCACCCACCCAATTCCGGCATGCAAGCCCAGAGCCCTTTCTCCTCCCTTGTATCTCCCCGCACCCAGTTCACCAATACCAACCTCTTAGGCAACATCTCAAATGTATCAGCTCTCCTCAACCGTCCAACGATGAATGGTCTTGGATCCGGACCTGGGACAGGACCAGGAGACTTACCGGGACCCAGCTCTTCCATGCCCGACCCATTATCCTTCCCCTCTTTGAGTGGAAACCCACTGGGACAAAGCACCTCCCAGAACCTTTCAGAACACCAACAAGGTAACCAACTCGAACAATCTCAAGACCCAGCACAGCATTTACAAAATGGGGTGAAGATGGAGCTTGGTGATGCTAATGGCTCTCGATCAGGACCCGCACAGATGCTACGCAACCCGAGTGCAGTGAAACTCGAGCACCAGCAACAGCTAAACCCGATGAGGAATATGGGACCCAGTATGGGACCTGTTAAGATGGAGCCGCAGCATAATGAGATGATTATGCAGCAGCAGATGAGGAATAATTCGCAGGCTGCGGCGGCAGCTGCGCAGATGACGCTGTTGCAGCAGCAGCGACTGATGCAGCTGCAGCATCAACAACAGCAGCAGCAGATGGCGAAGCAGCAGAGAGGGCTGCAGCCACACCCACCACAGATGATTTCGCAGCAGCAGCAACAGCAACAACAGCAGCAACAACAACAACAACACCAGCAACAGCAGCAGAGAGGGAAGACACATTATGAGCCTGGAACGTGTGCGAAGAGGCTTACACTTTATATGTACCACCAACAAAAGAGACCTCAGGTTTGTGTCGTTTATTTGTTTCATTTATGGGATGTTGTTATAATAAGACCTGGTATAGTATTATAGAACTGTTACTAGTTGCTGGTGACTGTGCCCCTGGTAAGCTGTTCGAAGGTCCTTATGCTATGGTAAGTTAGGTTGGGTAAAAAAAATAAAGCAATTTAATATCCCTATTTAATGCCTCGAAATGATACCATTCGTAATTATTGATATGTTGAGACTTGAGAAGGTCTTGGTACATTGTGTTTTCTGTTTGGTTAATGGGTAGTCCTTTGTGTTTTCTGCCTGCCTCTTTTGGCTCCAGGAGTATCGGAGTCAATCCTCTACCTTGATAATATAGAATGTTCAGTTCAAATGTCCATATTGTTTTGGGTATTGAACTATTATAATTGAATGTTATTTATACAAAGTTGTTATATTTTTCTTTTTTGCTTTTTTTTTTTTTTGTATTCTGCGTAGGATAATAATATAGAGTTTTGGAGAAGTTTTGTGGCAGAGTACTATGCACCAAATGCGAAGAAGAGGTGGTGTGTTTCCCTTTATGGAAGTGGCCGGCAGACTACTGGTGTTTTCCCTCAGGTTTATTAATTCGTCTTCTTTTATTTCACGCTAGTAAATGCAAGTGCAAACTTAAATTCTGATAATTTGGTATTTTTAAATCTCATGCTCATTCTGTGCATTTATTACAGGATGTATGGCACTGTGAAATATGTAATCGTAAGCCGGGTCGAGGATTTGGTATGTAACATTTGAATATCTAGTGTTATTTTTGTTTTTCTTTGTCATGCTTTGTGTGACGTTATTTTAAATGTCTTGTTTTGTTTTTTCTCCTTTCATGAGTCGAACCTTGTCAAGCATCTGCAATCATATACTTTAACTTAATGCTTCATGTTTTCATGCAATGCAAATTATTACTTTTTGATCCACAAACCTATAGGAATGTTGTATAATAATTGCTGTATTGAGATTTGCAAAATGCGTTGACGTCCTCCTTATTATTTTGAACTAAACCAAATTGTGATACTATTCACGCAACTTCATTCCTGCATTCTGGTAGAGCTACAGATGCATATATAGTGTTTAATTTCATGTGCAGCTTTTTACTTTCCTTTTATATCTATAAATTAACTTTTAGGTAGACCACCTCAAGGAAAAAACCTTACTGATGTCCCTTATGCATGCATTTGGCGCTGTTGTCCTCCCATCTTATATTTATTGCAAAATTATATTTTGTTTTTTTTGTAGTAGTTGTTGTAAATGATGTGTGCATGTCCAATACAATAGTAGGCCAAAACTGGGTTTGCTGTTTTGCAATGAACATTTAGCCGAGTACCAAAACACGAGATATGATTTGTTTATTCTTGCAAAAATTTAGAAACGACGGTGGAAGTTTTACCCAGGCTCTGCCAGATTAAGTATGCAAGTGGTACAATAGAAGAATTGCTCTATGTGGACATGCCTCGGGAGTATCATAACGGGTCCGGTCAGATTGTACTTGATTATGCAAAAGCTATCCAAGAAAGTGTGTTTGAACAACTTCGGGTTGTACGGGAAGGTCAGCTCAGAATTGTTTTCAATACAGATCTTAAGGTATATTCTAGAACCTTTGACATAACCTTTATTTCGAACTTGCTGAACCTATCAAAAATTGACTAATGCTTTGTTTTTTTTTTTGTGATAGATTGCTTCATGGGAGTTCTGTGCCAGACGGCACGAGGAGCTAATACCACGAAGGTCTATTATACCTCAGGTAGTACTCTTCTTCTTCTTCTTCAAATCCTTTATTCTGAAACAAGTTGGGGTAGGCTAGAAATGAAACCCAATCGGAATCAGCAACACAGGGACTTCCCAGGAAGTCACCCATCCTAGTACTACTACTGCCCAATTCGTGAGGGTTTCATGTCCATAAAGAGGCTGTTTTTTTTACCGCTGGCTCGCCAAGCCTATCACGAACCCTCCTCCTTTTTCCTGGCTTGGGACAGGCTGTGTAGAAACTACACAGGCTTTGTATGTTTCACTGTATTAATAATGATGATGATAATGATATTATTTGAAGCAATCACATACCCTAGCAAAACAGAAGTATTTCATCTACCTGACAGAATTGTTTGTAAAAATAATTAACCTGTTTATTGGAAATGGTAAATCACTCGTACCCTCGTGTGATATTGTTTGGAAGCGGTACACAAATAGGCCCTCCTTTGTTCAGGCCAAAATGATGTTTCTCATTTTGGTACATGACGATTTTGCATTTATTAGGGTTTATGCAACATTAGTCAATCTAATCTTGACTTCCTTCATCTTCTCAACAGTTTAATGAGAAATCATTTTCTAATTATATTTGTTGGTGCACTTTCCCTTTCTTAAATGTAGGTAAGTCAACTCGGTGCAGTGGTACAGAAGTACCAGAATACTGCACAGAATTCTGCAGCTCTCTCAACACAGGATTTGCAAACCACGTGTAACTCGTAAGCTGACTCTATTTCTACTTCTTACTTCACATTTTTCTTTTCACCATGTAAATTTTGTTATTTTTGTTATTTTTTGGTTGCTTGCCTATTAAACTTTGTCAGCTTATGCCATGTTGTATCCACGTAGGAGTGCATGGCACTATGATTTTTTGTATCTCATTCTTGAGTTAGATCAATAATTATAAATACTGATTTTAAGTGGCTTTTAATAAAATTTGCTGAACTTTTTGTACACTAAAGTTCATAAAACACATTTCATATTTTTACCATATTTAGGTAGTCTTATTTGATGTTGCATTGTACTGGAGAACATAAATCAGTGTGAAGTAGGGAAACTTGACATAACCAAAAGTTGTTTTGTTATTTAATTAGGTTTGTTGCATCAGCACGACAATTGGCTAAAGCACTGGAAGTACCGCTGGTTAATGACTTGGGTTACACAAAAAGATATGTGAGGTGCCTCCAGGTAAATTTATGGATCAAGTTGAATAATTTTATTTTATTTCAGTGACCTTGTTTTTACCATTGGAAAAATGAAAAATGACAGATCGCAGAGGTGGTGAATTGCATGAAAGATTTGATAGACTACAGCAGACAAACTGGAACTGGTCCAATGGGTATGCTTTGATTTTTTTCCTCGTTTAAAATGATTCTTCACAAATGCTGGACGTTAAATTAACATTCGTATTTATATTTCTGATTGCTACTCTGATTACTGTTAACAGAGTTTATCGAGCTATCCCTTTTAAAATATGTATCTTATGGTTTTGAATAAGTTTCTCCGTCTCTTTTGTCTTTTCTATGGCAATGTGTTGGTTTGAAGATAACAATAGGATTTAATTCCGACAGTGTATTTATTACTTTACCAAAAAAAAAAAAAGTTAAGATCCCATCCTTTATTTTTCTTAATACAGAAAGTTTGAACAACTTCCCGCGAAGGAATTCTTCTGGGTTGGCCAGTTCGTCGCAAGCGCAGCAGCAGCAGCAGCAAACTGACCAGCAGCAAAGTCCTGCAAGTCAAAATCACATAAATCAAAATTCAAACATCACAAATGGCCCAAATTCGGCTCACATGACACCCAATCAAATAACAAATCCTAACCAATCTGATCAGATTTCCAATAATGCCCCTGTAAATCCCGCACTTCCTACTGGTTCTGGATCAGCACCTTCCCCATATCCTCTGGTACCTGTGAAACAAGAAATCCAGACTCCAAACCCAATCCAGAACCAAAATCCAATCCCAAATCAGGTTCCAACCCCAAACAGTAATCCAAACCAAATGGCATCCCCACTGCCATCTACATCAAATAACAACAATAGCATGATGCCGCCAACTGCACCTGTCCAAACCCGGGTCACGGATGCAGATGATTCTCAGAGCTCAGTGCAGCGAATTCTACAAGAAATGATGATGTCATCTCAGTTAAATGGGGTTGGCCCAATGGGTAACACTGAGATGAAACCGAGGGTCAATGGAGTTATGCCAACGCTTAATGGGTTTGGGTCGAACATGATGGGTGGGCCTAGTCCTGGTCCTGGCTCCTCCGGGATGAGAACAAGCCTGAGTAGCGGTGCTATGGTCATGAATGGACGGGTCGGGATGACTCAGAGCCATGATCCAACAGTAATGACACACGGTAATAATCACCAACAAGAAATGGGTGGTCAGATGATGGGTGAGCTTAGAGCTGTTAACAGTTTTAATAACTTGTATGATTGGAAACCAAATCAATAGAAAAATCGAAAGCGATTTAGGGCCTGGTTTCTGACATGTTGCAGATGGTAAATGATAAAGTTGTAAGGGGTATGGAGTGTGAGCATGTTGTGTGATATTTAAGTATCTATCTCTTTATTTTTATTTTTAATGTGTTATGGAGCTCTGGCATATTTTATTGAGTCTTTTAAGTTATGATAGGAAGGGAATAGGGTTAAAAAGGTTAGGTGCCAGTGTTGTAGCTCTTGGTGTGGTTACGATCCTGATGAGAGAGGAATAATAGTATAATTTTCCTTCTTTTTTTTCTTTTTTCTTTTTTATTTCCCTTTTTCTTTTTCTTTTTTCTTTTCTTTTCTTGAACTTTATTAAATGACTTGTATCTGACCCTCTTCAAAGTTGTAATCTATATCCTCTGTAGTTTTGCTTAGACTGTTTTGCTCGAGTCAGAACTTTTGGAGTTGGTGATTCCTTTTCTGGATTGTATTAAGATAGATCATAGAATAGAATAGAATGATGTGTAGTATAAGTATAATTGCTTGACTTCAGCAACTGGACTAAGTAACTAACTGTATACCTCATCACACAATTATTGTTGATCTCTACATAAATAAAGGCAGAATGTCTCTATCAATGTGCTTTGTATGAGTTTGCTAGACGGGATAGTATTCTTTTGTAAAACATAACTCTGATAATATAAGAATATTAGATATGCCATTTTTCACCAAATGCGCGTTAGACCATGGCATCTAAGGAGTTTTTTTTTTATAAACCATAAATAAAAAATTAAAAGTTAGAAACCAATATGATTACGGCGAGATTTCGAAAAACCATAAAAACTGAGATTAAATCTCGGTCTAGAGAAAAAAAATTCTTAGGTCTCTACCCAAATTTTCAATTTTTTCTGATCGCCACAGAAAATCCATCGTTCCTTACGTCTGTCTGAATATTATGTTCACTAAACAACCAACTGATCGGTTGCTAGATGCCTGGCTTCCAGAGGCCTCTACTTCACTAGCAAATGCCTCAGGTCGGGTACTAGATACGCTTCTCCGTAACCCTTGTGCAGCAAGTTCCTCTGCATACATAGCAGATGCAGAAGGTCGACTACCAGATACGCTTCTTCGTCTTCCATCAGTCGCTCCTGTTAAATATTGACAAAAATATAACACGGTGTGTAAAATATTCAAATATTTAAAATATGAACTCAATTACTCTTATAATTTCCAACCTGATGTTCTTGTTTTATTCGATCCATCTGGACACCGGTCTATCTGTGCTACTTCCAGGTACACTACCTGAGTACGGGTCATAATTGGTCTGACTAACAACTGGTACAGACTCAACCACTAATTCAAGAAGTTTAAAATTCAGTACCGGAGTGGCGTGTCCAAGCACCATATGCCATATCATTTTGTGATCTATGTTAAATAACTGGTATTTTTCTGCTGAGCCAGGTGGTGCCGTGTTTAAACGTGCCCTTATTGTGAGATTGAACTGGCTAGAGAACAAACGAATACCAACATATATTTGTCTGCTTAGCTCATCAAGACTAGTTGAGTCAGAAACAGAAAATGTGCAGGTCGGTGCGTTTGAAATTTCGCGTCTGTGGTACACATTTATTAATACTTGAGACATTTTCTGGAAAAAAAAAATCACAAACAACCTAAAAATTATTTTTAATTTTCAACCTAAAATATGAACGTAATTGGAAAAAAAAAACTTACTACAACCTTCAGACTAAAATGGAAAACACAATGCAGGGGCGATCTGGACAAAACAAAACACTTGAAATTTGGAGTATTTTAGAAGGAGAAGAAGGCACAAAAATGGCAAATGCAGCGACAGAGGAGACAGAGCGAGAAGAGAGAAGAAATTGATCATCGTTTATAACCAATTCATCAAAAAAAAAATTATCAAGATCGAATTAAAATTTCGGTTCCAGCATGAACCAAAATTTTAATTCGGTTTTGGGGTGGTTTGCAGCACAAATGGTTACACAAATAGGGGTGTGATTAGATGTGGAAAGTTAGATTAAAAAATTGGAAATAAATGGAGACCGAATTTTATTTTTGGTCTGGGAAAAAGAGACCGAGTTTAGCTCTCGGTTTTTATGGATTTTCAAAATCTTGCCGTAATCATATTGGTTTTCTAACTTTTAATTTTTTAATTATGGTTTATAAAAAAAAAACTCACATCTAAGTGCCTCTTTACGTTGTCAAGTTGAATATAAAATTTTGTTCAAGGGACGCCTGATAAGAGAAGGCAGTTTTATACCCCTGCAGCAGCTATTATTAGTGTTCAACTAATACTACTATTGTATCTATGCGTTGTAACATGAACATCTTACAAGAGAAAAGAAAAAAAAGTCTCATACAAAATGATATTTGATAAAAAGTTTAGTCTAGAATTAGAATGTTTGATTGGAAGATTGATATTCAATTTAAAATTTTGTCTATTAATCAAAAACTGTTGGTGGATCATAATATCTAAGAATGGAGATTTCACAAATTAGATAATGTTTTAAATTAAATGCTATTTGGCAAATCCACCGAAAGATTAATTTCGCCCATTTTAGATCGGATCATATGAATTGTGTTTTAACTATTTATATTGACCATCTATTTGGATTTTGGGGTTATTCAGTAAACTGGAGTTAATTTTTAACCTTTGCTCCAGAGAGAAGTATCTAGTAAAATAAGTACAAAATATATTTTATGTGAAATAAGTAGTATTGTATTCAGTAAATTTTAGACAAATAGGCATAGGAGCACAAAAGAATTGGATGTGTATTTTATCTCTGTTAAACAAGAGAGAGTCATCCGATGAAGATAAATGAGAAGAAAATAAATAAAAGTTGGATAGTAGAGATCGCATATGATATAATATAATTAAAATATTTGAAGAATTAATCCTTTTTTATTATTTGAGAGGTGAAGATTAATTTCATTATTGAAGTATTAGTTTTGACTGAATAGTGTTAACGAAGGACGTCAAGATTAATTTAATTTATAGAGAGGTCTACTGTCTACATGAAATTCAGCCAATTAAAAAAGGATTTTCAGTAACTTGCATGATACAGTGGAGTAAATAAATAAGTTAGATTACATTTTAAATATAACTCATCAAATAATATTAGTCTTCTCTTAATTTTCAGCTGAAGGTTGAAGTGTACACAAATATATGCAATTCTTGTTTTTGTTTTTGTTTTTGCGAATAAAATCGACAATGCTAATCATGCAATCTCAATAAATATACATACATATATCTGCAATTAATACAGTGATCGATACAAACAATCAGCCTTCCAAATATTTATCTATGATTCCACTCAAAGTGGTCTTTGGCACTGCACCAATTATGCTCTCCTTCTTCTCGCCATTTTTGAACATCAGGACTGTTGGAATGCTTCGGATTCCGTAATTCGATGCGATGTTGGGGCAGTCATCGGTGTTGACCTTGCAACAGACAATTTTACCAGCATAATCTTTTGCTAGTTCATCGATTATTGGTGCTATCATCCGGCATGGACCGCACCATGGGGCCCAGAACTCGACCAGTACCGGTGCCTCACAACCAATCACAAGGTTGTTCCAGTTGCCATCATTTACCGCCAACACTGTAAATTGGATAGATATTGTTTTGGTTGTGATACAAGTAAATTTCAATAACAGATGAAGGGTGTGTACGTACGAAGTGAGAAAACGATGATAGCAGGAATATATATACCTTGATCAACAGCATTGTTGGCCTGACATACGAAGTGAGAAAACCGTCTGCCTCGGCTCGGCAGAGAGAGCGATGGAAGGGAGAATTTCTTGGATCCATAATTAGTTGATAGCAAGTTGACTTTGTCCTTGTTATACAAATGAGCACATACAACTCTTGACCTGTTTTTAGTTGATGCAATGGTGCTCACTTGAAAGCAAGTCTCTAGAGCCATTTGCAAATTAAAGCAATACGTATACCTACCCTCTCTCTCTCTCTGGTTTTCTTCAGTTTTTGGTGAGGGTAGCTAGATTTGATCTGTTATTCAAATGAGGGATGGATAGACCACGAAATGAAGGGCTAGTGGCTTAGGTGAGATTTCCTAGACCCAACTTCCTCTCCATTGTACAAAAAAAAGGAGAGGTCTGGTTCAGATCGATCCATTTGAGAAATTCCTTTCTGTTTGATTTAGACTATAGTTTGTTTAGATTGTACATCTCGAATTGTATATTATTTCAAATTTTAATTATTGCAGAGTGAGTGAGATTATTTTAGTTTTTAGTTAGACCAGAAGTTGGATTAAAGACCCAACTTGTTAATGTAAATGGTTTACTCTGTTCTCTGTCTAATAATAATAATGTGTTAATATAATAATTTCCATCTCCGTTTGATTGGAAATGGAGATGATAAATTAAGGATTTTCACATTTTGAGGGATATATGATATATGTGGAAGCAAATGTAAGGTGCAAGGTTGGGCTGGTGGTGTGTGGATAGAGGTGATTCTTCACTCGGACCACCAATTTCTTCTTGGATTTTTATTTTATCTTTTGTACTCTAGCTCCTCTAGCATACTCATGATATGAGATCTTCTTTAATTGGATAAGAAGAGATAAAGTGCCAATTGGAATTGGGTCATACATGTTTTTCATGTTAATTATATATGCGGCCTATAATTCTTAAAAAGTAAATGATCATATCATTTGTGGGCCGAGATTTGTTTGTTAGGCTATTATCTGATAAAAGAGGAGGTGGGAAAGTTGTACCGTCTACAATGGGCCCAATGGAAATATCATTAAAAGAAGCAAAATAAGGTAAGAAGAATAACAAGGAACATTTTTTCTTTTATTTTATTTTTTAAGTGAGAAGAATAATTTTAGTAGCTTTCACTAAACTCATGTAATAAGACAATTAAAATCCTATGTATGAGTTTAGAAATGTAAACGTATCCATTCAATCTATATTTTGTACTTATTTTTGTTGATTTTTATGCAATGCATCTTATGTTGACCTCACCAATCACCATCAAGATCAAGTGAATCGAAACTAAAATTCAAATGGTGAAGTAATGCAAAAGATCCATTGGTGCTATATACATATCAAGCTCCCAACACATATAGATATAGATAGATAGATAGATATTCCCATGCATCATGTCTATTCAAACTCAGACATTTAAAAAGACTCCTATCACCAATTTCTACATTTTAGGATTCTGTTTTATATAGTAACTATTATTAATTCTGTAATGAAACCCCTTGTCAGTGTATAGAATTTGTTGGCGTGACCCAAATTAAAGAAGCTAACTTTTTAATATTCTATTCTAATTTCTAAAGGAGGCAGTTGTTAGGAATCTATCCTTGTAAATTATTTAAGATTTTATATTTTGTCTTTTGTACTCGTTTGGAAATATCTCAATCATTGATGTGAATTGTTAGGTATCTATATATCTATCCTTAGTCCTTACGCCTTACACACACACACACACACACACACACAGCCTTTGTAAATTACTTCAATTGTGGAATATACTAAAAAAAAGGTTAATTAAATATTATTCATAATTGCTTACCATTCTCTCACTCTTAAGAATTGAAGTTTAAAATTGAGAGAATGGTGATGAGAATTAGACCAAGAGCTGTATATATTATTTATGCGTTGATGGAGAAATTAAGCCATCGTTATTAATTAATAAATGATTCAACTAAACTTATCAACGTACATGCGTAATTTCCTCCACACAAGCAAATTGACGCCCAAGGTGAAGCTATGACTTCTCTTTAATCCAAGATTGTTTTATATCATCACATGACGAGTCAATAACAATTGCCAAACTATATATATAGAGTGAGCTATGCACATCACGATTTAGTCCGTAATATAGATTAATATTTTCATTTTCAAAATTCTAACGGTCGATCCAAACCGTTCAAAATGATTTTCATATGAATATGTACTTGTAGACCAAATTTCATATGTTTTTAGAATTTTTTTACTTTTTTTTAAGACAGGTAGAAAATCAGTGTTTTTGGATGGTTCATAATTTCCAGACAAGTGATTTTCTACCTATCTTAAAAAATAGTAAAAAAAATCTAAAAAAATTAAAATTTAGTTTGCAAGTAGATATTCATATGAGGATCATGCTGAACAGTTCAGATCGACCATTAAGATTTAAAAAATAGAAATATTGATTCCCATTACGGATCAACCCGTGATATGCATAGTACCATACAGTGTTTTGAAATTCGGTTCACATTCGATATTCGGAAGGCCACAGCATACCGCATCGGATTTATATATGCAGATTTTAAAATGAGAATTCATATTAATTTGTATGCAAATTAATAAAGTATATAATATTTTACATCAAAGGTCGAATATGCTACCGAATATGCAGATATGCAGTAGAATATACGGAACCGAATTCCAAATATTAGGCGATTAGGCCGAATATGCGGCCGAATATTAGACCGAATACTTATTTTCTATGCGGATTTCAACCAAATACGAATATTTAGCCGAATAGACCGAATTTTAAAACACCGGTACCATAGACTCACTCATATATATATCCACTTACACCATTTTTTAGTGACACCGAATTACACCCTATATTTTTAAAGTTCAAACAGTCGATCCAAACCGTTCAACATAATGGATATATTAAAATTTGCTTTCACATCAAATTTTACATTTTTTTTGAATTTTTTTACTATTTATTAAGATGGGTACAAAAATTCAATGGTTTGAAAGCAACGATTTTGTAAAATACTTAATAAATAGTAAAAAAAATTCAAAAAAAATGTAAATTTTGGTCTCCAAGCACATTTTAATTTGGAAATCATGTTGAATGGTTTGGATCGACTGTTTGAACTTTAAAAACTTTAAAAATGAATGGTGTAATTTGGTGTCACCAAAAAAATGTAAGCTGATCCTTCCTCTATATATTTATATAGAGAAAGAGAGAGAGAGAGGTTGGCTAATATACAATCGATTGTTCCTGAGCTCCCGAGCAACCAAATTGTTTTCTAATTTTCAAAGTCCAAACGGTCAATCTAAACCGTTAAATGTGATCTCTATATTAAAATGTACTTGGAGACCAAATTGTATATTTTTTGGAATTTTTTTACTATTAATTAAGCCACTTTGAAAATCGCTGATCCAACGGTGGCTTCTGTTTTTACTGTTTGGTTAAGCCACCGTTGGATCAGCGATTTTCAATGTGGCTTAATAAATAGTAAAAAAATTTCAAAAAATATAAAATTTGGTCTCCAAGTACATTTTAATATAGATATCACATCTAACGATTTAGATCGATAATTTGGACTTTGAAAATCAGAATATGATTTGGTTGCACGGGAGCTCAGGAACAATTGATTGTATATTTGCCAACCTATATATATAGATAGATAGATAGATAGATAAATAGATAGAGAGAGAGAGAGAGAGAGAGAGAGAGAGGTTGGCTAATATGCAATCGATTGTTCTTGAACTTCCGTGCAACTAAGCTGTTTTTCCGATTTTCAAAGTCCATACGGTCGATCTAAACCGTTAGATGTGATCTTTATATTAAAATGTACTTGGAGACCAAATTTACATTTTTTGAAATATTTTTACTATTTATTAAGTCACTTTAAAAATTGCTAATCTAATAGTGGTTTAACCAAACAGTAAAAACAAAAGCCACTATTGCATCAGGGATTTTCAAAGTGGCTTAATAAATAGTAAAAAAAATCCAAAAAATATAAAATTTGGTCTCCAAGTATATTTTAATATAGAGATCACATCTAATGGTTTGGATCGACCGTTTGGATTTTGAAAATCGGAAAACGATTTGGTTGCATAGGAGCTTAGAAATAATCGATTGTATATTAGCCAAACTCCCTCTCTCTCTCTCTGTATGTACACACACACACAAAGAAAATACACAATTATGGAGCACAAAACTTGCTTGAGGTCTGTGAACAAATAAATACACATGATTGATGTTCTTAACTATAAAATAAAACAAGCAAATTATTTGACCAACAAATATAAAGTCCCAATGACTATCGGAATCTAATCAACAGGACAAAGTTAAAGCTCTTTTTTTTGGTTTGAACTTTGAAGAGAAGGAAATATTAACTAAATATGGTATTCACAAGTTCATCTTTGTTAGTTAGGAAAGAAGTAACTAATGATTGTTACATTACATACGCCAAACTCTTTTGATTGGGTCCATTATGATTTGGATGCAACGAAGGAATCTTTATGATTGATATTTTATGAAGTACAAGTGCTTTCTTAGAAAAGTAGTCTGGCTTGGACAGTTGGACCTACTAGAAACTTTTCAAATTTGTAATTCTAGTTAAAGCCCATTCTTGGGCCTTTTAAAGGCCGAAAATTTATTTATTCATTTATTGATATTTTATTTATGCATTTATATATGGGCCAATATTTTTATTTATTCATTTATTGTGGTTTTCTTTTGGGGCGGGTAAAAATATTCATATTTTGTGGCTCGTTGGAGGAGTTTGGTCAGGAGAAAAGTTTTACTTAGTTTGTTCGATTCTGCTCGCCTTCTTAAATTTTGACTTAGTTCGGCTCGTGCAGTTCTGCTGGCTGCAAATGGAATTGAACAAAAAAATGAAGTTGTTTTGTGACAATTTCACTAGCTATTTCTTTTTTCCTATATATCCACGATGAAATGATGAATTTCGTTGCTAGCAAAAAGATGAAATTATATTGTGATTAATGGTTTTAATGAAAATCTTTTAAATCTATATGTAGCTCACAACACAAACAAGCTATTAATAAGCTGAGCCAGTTTGGTTTGTGATCGACTCAGCTCGTTCTGCTCGTTCTAGCACATTGTGTGACGTGGGTGGATAGCATAAACAATAGTACGTAGCTCATGATTAATTATATAGTTAAGAAACTTAATTTGATTTGGTGGACTCACTTGAAGCATCTAAACAGATGGATTGCACTTAGTTAGCATTGCTTAATCACAAAGCACCCATTAATGATACATTAATTAATTAAGATTAATTATTAAATTGGGCAGTTAGTAGATAAGCTCAATCACAAACCATATTAATTAATTAATTAATTTCAAAAGTTGGTACCCGGTTTCTGATCTGATCACTAAATTAAGTTGATTTCTGTTTATATACCCAGGGCCCAGGGTCATGGGGCAGCGAATCACATCCTCTCCATTACCAATTTACCATTAGTCCATTACCATTACCTGAAAAGAGAAAAGGCCCAAAAGGGAATCTTTTACAACTAAACTAATGAATCGGGACCGTTCATTTTAACTTGGCACAAATCTTAAAGTCCAACAATACTGCTCCTGCACTTGTCCGAATTCCAAATCGGTTGAGATTAATTTAATCTCAAACCATAAAGTGAACTGGATTCTCTACCGTACCTGGGAGGAGCTGGATCCATGTGGCAGTCGTCTGTTTTACTGTTTAGATTAAGATTCAAAGTTTCAAACTAATTCCGTCTAAGATAGAATTATGTGGAAGCTTCATTTAAACACCTCTTGCCTCCTGCCTCCTGCCTCCTGCCTCCTGCCTTGACTGTAGACTGGACCTCGATCTCTACAATTGACGAACCAAAATTGTTTAATCTTCAAGCTACTTGAACATTATAACACACTTGCTATAAAAAGCCTATCAGAAAGTATACGTGATATTATCAATTATCTATGCATGCATACATTAATGGGTTAATTTCTCACATACTCTTCAGTTCTTTAATTTCTTATTTATCCCTAGCTAAACATTTAAACTGTCTGCCATCCTTTATCTCATTTCCACTCTAACTATTTCATAATTCATAATTATTTGTTCAATTGAAAGCAAGGTGAAATTAATTTTGTAATGCAGGGATCATGAAGCGAATAGAATAGACGGTTCTGAACGGGTATCCAACAGATAGATTTCTGTCCGATGTTCATCGGTCGTGCCAGTGCCTCCCTCTCATAGAATCAATTAGTCTACCTAAATTTAGAATATAATACTGGTACAAGGACAGACCAAAACGTATTGGCTGGTACATATATCATACAAGTAATAACCACTGTTGTAAGAAACGGTATTAACGGCCAATTAAACGGCCGTTTAATCGGAAACGGCGGTCAAACCGTTACAAATACGCTTAACGGATGCCTGTTAGCGGATAAAAACGATTAATCGGCCATTTTACCTTTTAATCGTCCGTTTATTCCCGTTTATTCCTGTTTTTTTTTCGTTTATTCCAGTGAATATTTATTTTTCATATTTTTTTTCTATGATAGTGTGTGATAATAAGGTTTACAAATCATGTATGTAGTTTTATTTGTGGTTGGATATACATCCAATATTTTTTATATATGTTTTTTTTTCTTTTTACTTAGTTTGAATTGATTAATTCTTCTATTATTTATATACCATATATTTTTCTTACTTACTGATGTAATTTTTTCAATTAGTACGACATGTTTATTTATGAAATTAAGTTATTATCATAAATTGAATTTAGTGATTTTATGTTGGAATATTTTTTTTCTTTCAAATAATATGTTATTAGCATTTGAAAAGGCTTAATTCTCAAATTTATTTTTCATTAAATAAATGTGTTGCTTACACTGTTACACATGCAAAATGCTTATGTACTGTTAAGAAGAAAAAAGTGTAGTGTCATGTTATAATAATAAAACTAACTTAAATTAAGTTTATTGATAAGTTTAATGATTTAAATAAATTATTTTTAATAAATTATGATATATATACGTCAATTTAATGAAAATATTAAATTGTCTGCATAATTCCGATTAATCGGCCGCATACGCTTGGCGGCACCCCGTCCGTCCGACGACCGCATACCGTTATTTACAACACTGCATGTTATAATAATAAAACTAAGTTAAATTTAAGTTTATCTGATAAGTGTAATGATTTAAATAAATTATTTTTAATAAATTATGATATATATAAGTAAATTTAATAAAAACATTAAATTGTCTGCATACCTATTAATCACTTGGCGACACTGCATTCGTCGGACGAACGCATACCGTTATTTACAACACTAGTAATAACCATGACATACATAGAAAACTTTATCAAATAATTAATTTTCTAAGAAATTCTTAGTATATATAGCTGGCATTTGCACATTTTCAAGGAGAGATGGTACGTAGCAAACAGGAGCTCCTAGTGAAAAGTTATTTGAAAAAATAGGAGATGAAATAGGTTGAACTGTAACACGGTGGTGGTGACTGGTGAGGAATTGAAGTAGTATTCATATCCATTTGGAAAGAGGGCAAGGGCATCATGGAAAATAATTAAATTAGACAATATATATTCTATTGTGAATAGTTAACTCCATGGTTAAGTTAAATAGGAAAAGAAAATCAGAATTCAAGGAATATATTAGATATAACAAAGAGTAGAAAGATAAATAGAAAATTAAACAAGTTGTAAAATAAATAGAAAACTAACCATACATTACATTAATTATACCTTAATTCATTTGCATGGTGATCAACCGAACCGATACATAAAATTGTGGAAATTAAGACTGACCATTTCAATCAGGGGATAAACGCTCCATATATATATATATATAGCTTTTTGAATAAATTAAGTTCGCCAATTAATAGGACACAGACTGGGGATCAGTGACACAGTTTCATATAACTATATATACAGAGGCGGGAGTATGTATTGGGAAGTGGGAACAGGGGGCTAAGTAAGCCTCGGCCTCGTATAAATTGAAATTTTTCATTTTTATTATTTGAAGTTTTTAATTCGGACATTAAATATTATTATTAATATTTCTCATAAAATAAAAGCACATAATATTCAATATTTTTTATAAAATATAATTACATAACACTTTTTGAGTGAAATTTTAAATTTTTTTGAGTGAATACATAACACTTATTTATTCATTTTTCTCTATCTTAATTTTTTAATTCAACACTTAACTAGTTAACTATGTACCAAAACTGAAGATTTTTTTTACCTTTTTCCTTAAGCTATTGAGCGAACTACTTCACTCAATGACTTAGAATGTTAAAGTGTTGGGTTTTGACGGTTCAAACATACTGATTAGCTTAAGATACGGAAAGAACATAAAATAAAAATTTTACTTCTAATTTAAACCAAGAATTAAATGAGGTATGTCAAGAATACTTTTCAAGGCGATCCACCTTCAGTATTCCTTGGCATCAAAATCCAATTTAATCCTTTTACAGATCTACTCCATAATTGATTTCTCAAGCTTTAATTTATTTACAAATGAAATAAATTAATATAATATATAAATACCTTGATCCAAATTCGAATTGGATTGCAATCTGACTCACAACGGGAGCACCAAACGTCTAATGCCTCTATCGGTCGTCCACTAGGAACCACCAGAGCGTTGGCTTTCTATTGCCAGTAATACTGACCAGCGGGATTTGCAAAAACACTATTCACGAGAGGCGTGAAAACACTATTCACAAGGATTGTAAAAACTGACTTGTGTCTCACGCAAAAATCAGATTCACGAAACTTCGTGAAAACACTATTCACGACAGCCGTAAAAACACTATTCACCACTCGTATGGTTATACGTGGATTACGTATATCTTTCTTTTCTAGCCCAACACTATTTGGGAGAGAAACACGAAAGTTATAAAAGACTATCTATCAGAACGGTCAGACTTTGATCAAATTTTGGAACGACTTAAACTTTACCCCTACCCCTCTATTTATAGGCATTTGAAATGGCCTAAAAGACCAAAATACCCCTAGGGAGGTCGGAATAGGGTGAAAAGATACACATACCCTTGGCCCAAAATGATTTGAATAGTTTTGGGCTTTGACTTTGACTTTTGGGCTTTCTTATTAAAAATCTATTTCTTTAATTTAGGCCCAAAATTCAAATAGGCCTTTTGAGCCCAAAATATTAATTCATGATTAATATTTATAATCCATGTTATAATTGATCGATCAGTTATAATTTCTTACGACTGTTGTTGCGATAGTTTTTACACAACATGTCGTACACGCTTGTAAATTGAATATGTTTAAACTTGTCCTCTTTATGACATTTATATTAATTATACCTTTTATAATTAATTATAAATATCTTATTATTAATTATAACTATCTATAATTAATTATAAGATTCTCTGATTAGTCTCCTTTACGGTGTGACCTAATAGGATGTGTGTTATGTTGGTAAATAGAATTAAAACCATTTTAACTTCTATAATCATAGGAGGCATCTGACATCTACACTATGACCATCTAATTATACATATGATGTTGTACTGTACAATATCACGATCAAGTAAACTATTTTATTCATGTTAATTCTTATGTCTCGTAGTATTAGATCAGTTTCAAGGTAGATGTGTGTCATCCTTGTAAACTTAATATTTTCTCGATCTTGAGCGGATTATCAAATATAATCACTCTTGTAATTATACCGCATGCAGATAATCCTACTCTATCAAGGGGCTCAGTGATACCGTAACTCGTATAGAGATAGCCAACATCGTTAGATAATAATTACACATACACACCTTTTAGTAGGAAAGATGAATATCTCATACTTTAGAACTTCACACTCAATGAAAATATTAATGACACGTACACAATTTCATTTAATGTTTTATTGGGGTCTGTCTAATATCATGTTCCTAGAACATGTATCTATGTGATTAAAATGACATCTCATGTCAATGGTCTGTAAACTTGACTATCTTTTAATCCACATACTAACCTTGTAACGGTAAATTAGTGTTCCTGTTAATTACCTCGGTTAGAGATTTTTAAGAGTATATATCATCTATATTTTGAAGTTTCACAATTCCAGTTATTGACTCTAGTCAGATAAAGGAATGATCCATAAATTCAATAATACTCAAGGCAACAAAATGACAGTTTATTAATCACTCAATTTATTAACAAAGCTTTATGATAATTTATCGTATTATTAACTTCTAGATTATTACAAACTAACATAAAGCGCCGCTTACTGTAAAAAAAGAAAGGAAGAAAGGAACTGATACTTGAGAGTCGCTGAAGATACAAAAATAATATTTAATTGGCGAAAGTGGCATATATGAAATTCTCTAGAAAAAATAGCGAAATGATTTATTTTTTTAATATGATATAAATAAAAATTTCAGCAAATCACCTGTCGAGCGGTTCTCTGTTTGGAAACAAAAAAAAGCAAAAAAATAGTAAATGTTTAGTACTTCGGGTTGTGTAATTAATTATTTGATGTGAAAACGGTGTAGATAACATATGATTCGTATTCAATATGTATTAAAAAAAAATTAGATATTTAATATTTTTGTGGATTCGGATACTAATATAGTTTTACGTTTCAATTATCTGTATTGTATTCGAATAGTAGATATATATTATATATTATAAAAAAAAATGTTATTTATCATTAATTAGATAAATATTATGAATTTTTATAATTTTAAATATTATTTATATAATTTTTAATAAACATCAAATCCGATTTGTATATGTATCCGTTTTAATTTAATATCCAATCGTCAAAAAAGAACATATATAGATATGTTTGATTACTATCCAGTTCGTATCTGATCCGTTTTCAACCCTAAACTGTAATTATACTAACAATTTGACTAGTCAAATGAAGTTTAGATAGAATATTATATGGCGTTTGGCGAGACGTGCTTAAGTGCACAATTTGATAAAATCACTGCTTTCGAATGATTATTTAAATGAGTTTTTATCCATAAAATAATATTTAAAAAATTATATAAAAATATAAATTTTATTCTCAGAATATATTTTCATACAGAGATTGTGTTTAACTATTTAGATCGACTGTTAGAATTAAAAATTTGTAATATATATTCATAATACAGAGCAATTTGTAATATGCATATTCCCAAGGAGCTGTTTGTCAAAAGAGAAAAAAAAATTAATTGGCGTGTATGAGCCAAAACATGATTGTAGAATTCTTTATATTTTGGATATTAGATAGAATTAATATCACATCTTATTTTTCATTCACGTGCTTATTTATTATTATTATTATTTTTTAAAAATATTGAGAGTGACTGTCGGCCGAGCGGCCGAGAGTTGTATTTTGTTTCACGAGTTTCATTTCGGACATGTAGCATCAAATTGTACATATCCATACACATATTACATATATATATAACTCTATGTAGAGTAAATCTAGGGTGTGATAAGAGGGTTTGGTGAGTACAACTTCAAAAATACATTGGATCAGGTTCAAATGACGAATTCAAACCGTTCAAATTCATGTACTTCACGAGTGATGCATGTACATGCAAAATTTTGAAAGTTTCAAATTCATTTGCTACGAGGTTGAGCTATCAAAGTAATAATGAAAAATGAATATATAAAACAACTAATAAAATAACTTATTAAAAGATTCATTACTTTGACCGCTTGATCTCGTAGCAAATGATTTCGAAACTTCCAAAATTTTGTATGTACATGCATCACTCACAAAGTACATGGATTTCAATAGTTTGGATTCGTCATTTGAAGCCGATCCAATGTATTTTTTAAGTTGTGCTCACCAAACCCGCTTGGTGAGCACGTCACACCCTAGATTTACTCATATATATATATATATATATATATATAGAACTAGGGTGCTCCTAAGTTCACCAAACCTCTTATGAACTTGACTCTAAAATATATCAAATCGACTTTAAAGAATGAATCCAAACTGTTGAAACTCTTCTATCTAACGAGTGATGCGTCTATATGTGAAAATTTTAAAGTTTCAAATTTATTTAATATAAAGTCAAGTGGTGAAAAGTTTAAGATTTATAAATTAATTTTAATGCATTCATTTTTTGGACTCCTTTGACCACTTGACTCTATATTAAATTAATTTGAAACTTTAAATTTTTCACATTTAGACGTATCAATCATTAAGTAGAAGGATTTCAACGGTTTGGATTCATCGTTTAAAATCGATTCGATATATTTTCGAGTTAAGTTTACAAGATGTTGGATGAACTTAGGAGCACCCTAGTTCTACTCTCTCTATATATATATTATAATTTATATATATTATAATTTATTGTACGGTACATTTATCTTGGCGCATTTTAGGTTACCGACTGAGCAATGAGCATGGTGTGTAACTGTGTATGGAATATGGATGGTTGTATAATATTATTCTTTTGGGGAAAAAAAAAAGAGAGATATTTATTAATATTAGTGAGACTGAGACTGAGACATGCAACTTCCAATTAAAAAATGGCAACTCGGCATCCGCTGCGGTGCAAATCCACTTGCAATTGTTTGGAAAGTGATGCATATCATTATCTATGATACACTATTACACTAATAATAGCCTAATAGGGTTAATTTGCTAATGCTCCGGGTACCCCACTATCATTCATTCTCATTTATTTATATTATTTATCCCGCGTTACATTTTCTTCCGTCATTTTTATTCATGCCCAAAATTCTCTGAATACTGCCAACTATGCCCACCATCTCAAATTCTGTCAAAAATGCCCAAACCGGCCATTATACCGCCGGCTCCTAATTTTTATTAGAAACCGGCTATTACACCGCCGGTTCCTAATAAAAATTAGAAACCGGCTATTAAGCTGCCGGTTTCTAATAAAAATTAGATTTTTTTTTTTTGAAATCTGGACAGTTGATATATAATTTTTGAGTAATTTGTAAGTATCAAATTCGCTCTGAATATTTGAAATATAATTTTGATGTTATATGTTACGAATCGTTTGAAATTCTCGTTTTTAAGACGATTAATTAACAAAATTTGTTGATTGATTTATTTCAACTAAATTTATTATGACTTTAACGAGAAAAACGATACGTAAATGACAAACATAACAGATCCAAATGACAAACGATAGAGTAGGAAATATAAATAAATAAACAGAGATAATACAACCATAAAATGACAAACATAACAGATCTAAATGACAAACGATAGAGTAGGAAATATAAATAAATAAACAGAGATAACACAACCATAAAATGACAAACATAACAAATCCAAATGTAAATCCTACGGAACAATAAAAGTAAAAAATTATCATCGTCTAAACGGAGAAGGGGAGTATCGCTCGGCTGGATGTCCTCTATTAACCCTTTCGGGCAACCCTAACCAGGCCGCATCACGTGCAGCAACAGCAGCGGCATCCACCTCTCCCCTGATACGTGATGCGGTCTCCCACGGATTATCATTCCCCAGAGTAGTAGCTGGCGGGGGTGTAGACAAGAAAGTCTCTGCTAGCCCAGCCGCATAGTCAGCAGGGGCCTGTGACCCGCTGGCCTCACCGTCGTGTGCCATCGCCGTAGGATATCGTCCCGGCATGGATAGTGATAGGCTCTCAATCTCATCGAGACTGATAGTCAGCCCATAATCCTACATGTGGTCGAAAGATGAAGGCTCGTCGTGCGGTGGCTGTGGCGGCGGCGGCATGCTAGCCGGACCATGCAAACCAAACCAAACAATGATATAAAATTTTCTACTAATAATTACTCGACTCATAACAAATACGACTTATCGGTGGCTGCATTGGACGTCCCTCAGAGTTGTAGTAGGCTGCCCAGCCGGAATTAGACAGCACCCAGTGATAATAGTCCCAATCCGCGTCCAAGCGGGGTGGAGATGGCATATCCTGAGTGTAGACTAGCGGCGCATCTGGCTCGTCTGGCTCTACCAGTGATAATAGTCCCTTGTTCCTGAGCAACTTGACGGCATGCGCAACGGTTTTAATCGACACCAATAACTGAAAAAACAAACAGAAATTAGTCAACATATTTATGTAATTAGCGTTTAATGAACAAGTAATATAAATGTGTTGGATTAATTACCAAGCGAGCCCAGCGACGTCCGGTAGGCTGGTGACCTGATAGATTCTCATGCAGTGTCTGGTGGAGATAGGCACTGTAATTGCCTAGCAGATATACTAACGCCCCACCAATCCTCTGGTACCAAGTCGTGTATCTCAGTAGATGAGATCCTGGGGTCTGAGTAATCTCATCAGGCATCTGGTATATCTGAGGCTCTGCCGGAAACTCAGACTCCCCGTAATAATTTGCCAATTGTAGCCGCCGGTTTCTGTCCATAGAGCCGGCGTGCGACATCCTGTAAATTAAATGTTAATTGCAATGGGTCTACTGGGATGATGTAATAATTAATTAAATTTCTTACCTGTGCAGTCTCCTGATCTCCTCCCTGGATAATGCCGGATCCACTGGGATCAATGGCTTCTCTCCGTACTACCGAAGTACCCGATCTGGATAGTGGTGCTCCACTATCTAGAAGCAGACTAGCGAGCCTCGGTACCACCAGCTGTCACGGTGCTCAAGACAACGAAGAGGCAACTGCTGATCCTCATATAGATCTGCGTATGTGTAGACACCCAAAATTATGTAATCTTAAAAAAATAAATGATATGCATGCACCAAATGCAAATGGTGGATCAAGGAGGTAACTCTCGAACATCTGCAAAAAAAAAAGGGTATGCTTTGCAACTAAATATTTTGTTTAAATGTTATTTATTGCTCATTTTCAAGTTACATATGTACCCTACGAATTGAACATTATTTAGCATGCAATGTATTTTTTGAGTACGACTCTATCTATGATTACCGATGCATTCTATTTATGGGATTATTTATTTTTGTTGCTTTAGTAATGACATCAGTTATCTACTTATCCACGATCTTAAATCATAGTTGCATATATATCACTTTATAAAGATTAGCACAAAATTTAAAAATATGATGAGCAAAATATGTTTTCTTCAAATAGGTCATCTCACAAAATTAAAATAAGATATCAAAAAAATAACCAATCCAGGCTCTGTAATCTCCTTATTGCAGGCCGCAAGAGGTTTGGTTGTGGGCCGCAATGAATGAGCTGGAAAAAATATAATGTCATTGCGGACCGCAAGAGGTTTGGTTGCGGACCACAATGAACGAGCTGGAAAATATATAATGTCATTGCGGACCGCAATAGGTTTGGTTGCGGACCACAATGAACGAGCTGGAAAATATATAATGTCATTGCGGACCGCAATAGGTTTGGTTGCGGACCACAATGAACGAGCTGGAAAATATATAATGTCATTGCGGACCGCAATAGGTTTGGTTGCGGACCGCAATGAACGAGTCCAAAGGCCAGAGAGCCATATGAAGAGATTATGGATTGGTTGCGGACCGCAATGAAAGTGAAAAATGCTCCAAATTTCCTTTGCATATTCTCTTCTAAATTTAAATTAAATTAAAATGGTAGGACAATGATCAACTAATTAATTTGGTCTTGATAATCTCAACGAGTTGGATGTAATGAAATATTATAGATAAAGCTACTATGCATATTAATTGTCACGCATTCAAATTTTTGACAAACATTGGTCATATCATCTACAGCTTCAAAATATCACCATCATTACTCAGTTCATGAATCAAATTTTAATGAGACTAATATCGGTTTGCATTTAGCCATACTAGATAAGCCGCGAATGCATCTTTAAGAAGAATATATATCAAAATTATTCTCATAAAAAAACCATGAACCATTAGAATAGTTTTAAAATAAGCAAGGATTCATGTTTTAATTTGCAACAAATTTCAATCATACATTATTTTTTTAGGTAAGCATTTCTTTATTCCCAATGGTCTAAACTTAGTAAACATCTTTCCCAATAATACCAAAATTCAGAAAATTATATTTCATGAGCTCTAAGCATGATTATACTCTCTTTTGAGGTCTAAAAATTTCAGAAAAAATATATGGACAAATTTAACAATTATATGACATGTTTTTATGGTAAAATATATATTCAAACCACCTTTGCAAGTTGTAGAACCAGCCAAGGAACAAGTGGGTGTTCATTTTCAGCTAGAATCTAGCTCTTCATATCATTTAAAGTCAAAAAAGTTGATATACATCTGAAAATTCAGCAAGATTCTTGCTTATTCTACATAATAATGGTCTTAGATATTGGTTAAATTAATTTTTCTTGTAAAAGTGATATATTATTGACTTATATGAGTATAAAACATGCTATCCATCTGCCCAAAAAAAAAAAAAGTTATTTCACAAGAAATAAGTTGCTAAACATATGTTTTTAATAAATTAGATAATGAAGTAATAGCTAAACCAAAACACCAAAAACATATAAAAAAAATTATCATTTTGGACCTAGAATTTAAAATTCTAAATTATCTACTTATATTTACATATATTAAGAGTATTTTATGGTTTTATTTCAATTTTTCAGCAGCTGGAAAAATCAGCACCAAAAATCAGCAACAAAACCATTTTTCCAGCAGCAAAATATTAGATTTAAAGCATTATAATCAGCTCATTTATGCACAATAAAAATATATAATATAGTCACATACTAGCTGCAAATTTTTAGCTTTTGTGCTATTGAAATTGAGCTAAGAATGGTGCGAAATTCTGATTTTTCAGAAAAAATCAGCAACAAAACAGTTTTTCCAGCAGCAAAATATGCTGCAAAAATTGAGATTTAAAGCAATATAATTAGCCCATTTATGCATAATAAAAATATATAATGTAGTCACATCCTAGCTGCAAATTTCCAGCTTTTGCACTATTGAAATTGACCCAAGAATAGTGCAAAATTCTGATTTCAAGCAAAGTGGACAGCAAGAATCCTGCTGCCATGTTTCCACTTGTTCTTTGTATTAAGCATGATTAAAGTGCATAAAATGGTTATTAAAATTAAGAAAAACATGCTAAGTACCTGTGCACATTGTTTGGATTTGGTGGCTACATTATAATCATTATATTTCAGTCCTTTTGACAGCCTTTTTCTAATTATGGTCAAATTTGTTCAAAACAGGATTAGCAGTGGGGCAGCACAATTAACAGTAGTTTAAGCATGTTTTGGAGCAGCAAATGACTTCAAACTTCACCTATAAATAGCCCCCTACATCCTCACTTCATTCCCATGGTTGGTTAGAGCATACAAAGCATAAAAAGAGAGTAAAAATGTTTAGAATTCTGCTACCGAAAAAAATCAGCAAAGGAAAAAATGTGTTTTCCACAAATATTTCTATGAAAAACCACTAGAATGAGCTTAAAAAAATTATGAGTGACTAGATTATTATGCTATTACATTAACCAAGTTCTCTAAATGCCGAAACCATCCATCCAAGCCACTGAAGTGATCATCACGATGATCCGTTAGCAAGAATGAAGAATCAGCGTGACTTGAAATTTTCGACCAATTTCCATTTTTTTTTAGTTGTTTATTTTTTGTTATTTGCTATGCTTCTTCTTGTTGTTGTTATGGTTGTTCACCTCATTTGTAACTTTTATTATTAGTGAAGTTTATTTTTGAAAGCTAGAATTAGTAGAGACCAACTTTTACGGGTGAGTGTGGTGCCTAACACCTTCCACATTCATAACCGAGACACGAACCTTGTTATTATCCTTGGGCATCAATAAATAAGGTTTTATATTTCCCGTAGCATTGCGGGTGGCGACTCCAAATCAAATTTAATTCAAAACTTAAAAGGTTGAGTCAAACGTCAGTTTCGTAGCAAGGCAGCTACAGTATGGTATCCACTCCACCTCCGACTCGTCCAGGCTCTGCAGCTATAAACGCACCATCCTGATACCTATGGTGCGTCTATGCCCCTTATCCCGATAGTGGTGGACACCATGCCAGCGGTTGCCGTAGACCGGCCATCGCTCCGGATCATCGTCCTGATGTCCCCAATTTGGCTCAGGCTCATTGGGGATAGGATGGCCCACCCGTAGCCGTGACCAGGACCAATGCTGCAACAAAAGAACCGGCCCATACAAAATTCGCTAAAATTGTGTAAAAACGCGTTAAAATTCGCTAAAATGCGCTAATATACGTTAATATACTATTTTATGCTAATTATTTTCAAATTATGCTAAGTTATATAACTATACTAAATTATACAAAATTTTACCAAGTTAGATAACTATACTAAATTATACCCTAATTTATAACAAACCATAATTTATACCCTAATTCTACCCTAATATATAACTATACTAAACTATACTAAATTACATAATTTATAAAAAAAATTAGAACATTTCTAATGAATTGGTAGCAATTTATAACAATTTCTAACAAACGGTAGCAATTTATAACAATTGGTAGCAATTTCTTCCTAATTTATAAAAAAATTTGGAACATTTCTAATGAATTGGTAGCAATTTATAACAATTTCTAACAAACGGTAGCAATTCATAACAATTAGTAGCAATTTCTTCCTAATTTATAAAAAAATTTGGAACATTTCTAATGAATTGGTAGCAATTTATAACAATTTCTAACAAACGGTAGCAATTTCTTCCTAATTTATAAAAAAATTTGGAACATTTCTAATGAATTGGTAGCAGTTTATAACAATTTCTAACAAATGGTAGTAATTTATAACAATTGGCAGCAATTTCTAATAAATTTATAACAATTGGTAGCAATTTCTAATAAATTTATAACAATTTATAACAATTGGTAGCAATTTCTAATCAATTTTAACAATTTCTAACAAATAGTACTAATTTACAATTATTTTGGCCTACTTAAAAATACAAAATAAAATATAGGGACTTACCTGCAAAAACAGAAAGAGAAGGAGAAATCTGAGAGAAAGAGAGAATATGGGGAGAGATAGTGTGAAATTTGATGAAATGAATTGTGAGAAAATTTCGGAACAGTGCACCCTTATGGGGAGAGATAGTGTGAAATATAAGCACTAATGGCGTGATTCCATATTTCCAGATGTTAAATTCCATCATGACCACGGATTTGTTCGAAAATTACTCAAACAGTCACTTTGGAATTTAGACAAGATTTTTCTAAATCCAAAAAATGTCGTTCCATAAAGCTGACCTGGAAGGCTATTTTTGAATAAAAAAAGAATCAATTGATAGATTCAGTTTAGTGTGTGAAGATTTGATTTTGTAATTTCTAAAATTAAACAAATGTAAGATGTATATTAATTGACAAGTCAGAAGTATGTTATTGGTTGGTAGCATTTCATTTCATACTAACTAGAGTCTAGAGGATGTAAATCAAATGATAACAATAACATGCAAGGTAAAAACAGAGAGAGAGAGAGAGAGACAGGACAAGAAAAAGGCTACATCTGTTGTGACTTGGGGTGTGACCTATGACATGACCTCATAGCATACGTAAGATGTTACTATCCTCTCCAGTATCCTTCCTGTATTGGAGACCACCGGTAGATTCACAACTCTTTCAATATATATATATAGCAAATTAAGAAAAAGAAACAGAAAGGGTGGGGGTTTTCATTATTTCAAATATTAACATAACGGTATGCGGTCGTTGGACGGATGGGGTTCCGCCAAGTTATTAATCGGTATGCGGCCGATTAATCGGAATTATGCGGACAATTTAAAATTTTTATTAAATTTACGTATATATATCATAATTTATTAAAAATAATTTATTTAAATCATTAAACTTATCAAATAAATTTAATTTAAGTTAGTTTTATTATTATAACATGACACTACGCTTATTTCTTCTTAACAGTACATAAGCATGTTGCATGTGTAAGTAACACATTTATTTAATGAAAAATAAATTTGAGAATTAAGCCTTTTCAAATACTAATAATATATTATTTGTAAGAAATGAAACATTTCAACATAAAATCACTAAATTTAATTTATGATAATAATTTAATTTCATAAATAAACATGTCGTACTAATTGAAAAAATTACATCAGTAAGTAAGAAAAATATATGGTATATAAATAATAAAAGAATTAATTAATTTCAAAGTAAGTAAGAAAAAAAAAATATATAAAAAATATTGAATGTATATCCAACCACAAATAAAACTACAGTACATGATTTGTAAATCTTATCATCACACACTATCATAGGAAAAAAAACAATGTGAAAAATAAATATTGACTGGAATAAATAGACGATTAAACAGTAAAATGGCCGATTAATTATTTTTATCCGCTAACAAGCATCCGTTAAACGTATTCGTAACGGTTTGACCACCGTTTTTGATTAAACGGCCGTTTAATCGGCTGTTAACAACGTTTTTTACAACACTGATATTAACTAACGCGGCGATTCTCAACTCACTAATCACTATATATCATACAAGAGTCAATGAATTGTTTCTTTAATCAGCTCACCTCATCTCCTAAAATTTGGCACTTGATTGGATTAAGCCGTTGTTTTATTATTAGTTGTGTTGATGTAGCACAGCACCTTATGAAAGTGACATCAACATTTGTATCATCAATATTAATTTAGTGCCACCCAAAATTTTTTAATAGAAGACAGGTGCATTTATTTTAATCAAGTGTAGTAATTTATGGGTCTGAATCTGATTGAAGAAAAAATATATATTAAACTGTCAGGAATTAAAGAAGATGCAAAATATGTAATATTTGGATGATGATGCAACATGGTAAGGGAATTCTGAGGAAAAAGTATTGAATTTGTACGATGAAGATTCCGTGGAGGTCTCCTCTCCTCATACGACCTTAATTCTGAGAATAAGTAATTATATAGCATTGTTGTCAATGTTAGAGGCTTAGAGCAGCGTGGAAATCACTTTGTTTCTTCCAAATGCAAATGAGCAGTTTAATTTTCAAATGCTAGCTTCTTCTTGTCAAAATTTACTTGGTTTGGTTTGATGATAGGCAAAACAAAAACGGCGTGTAGAAAGGTACATGGATCCGGTCCCCCTTTGCTTTGCTTCCCGGGCTGCCTCTCCTCTCCATCCCCCATTCCCCAGATACCGACAAAAAAAAGGCAAAATAATTAGATTCATTCCAGTATTCCACCGCCCTCCTCTCTCTTAATTCTTAACTCTCCATTGCCACCTCACCACTCCATTGCAAGATTCTTTACTCTTTGACATCAATTCAGTCATCATTTCAACTCCAAGACGATCCAACAACAATTATTAATTATTTTTTACTTTAACATCATAATTCAGGAACTGCAAAGCATTAACGAAAGCTAAACAACATTTAAACATTCCTTAATAATTAATTATAAATTTGGTACATAGAATATCAATATTTTATTTGTTAGGTAATAGGTAGTTATAAATAAGTGCAAATGAAGAAGACATTAATTATTATTATGTGAACCGTCCACGTCATCAATCCACTCACTCCTCCAAAATCCAAATCAAAACGCCTCTCTCTCACCTAATTAAACTTAAAACTTAAAACTTAAAAAGGGGTAGATGTAGATTACATAATAACTATACATAACTATATATATATATATATATATATATATGCTTCACCATTAATTTTTCATATTAAGTTTTGCTTCGCCCCCACCATTGCTCCAACAACTCTGCACCATTATATATATTATGGCTTTTTCGCTTTTTGCTCCACCTCCAACTTAATCAACATATATTATATATCACCAACAATTCATTGCACCTTACAACTGATTTCATTTGTCTTTTATCAATATTACACAACATATATATAATATATGCTACTTGCGAGATCCATTTTATGATTTAATATGCAGAATAATTGATAAAAACTCATATAGTTAAATCTAATCAGGACGAAAGGTAGGTAGTGTATTGAAAAGAGTGCTAATTAAACCACCTCTATAAATTGAAAATTTATAATTTTTTATATATTAATACTTTTAGTTTCCTTAGGATGCGTTTGGATGAATCAAGAATAGTACAAAGATAATAGCTATTCTAATTTTGAAAATAACAGGTAATATTTTATAAGATTAATAAAATAGTGAACAATTCCACAAAAGACAAACAAATAATAATAGTTATTAGCTAATCCAAACACATTCAGACGTAGATTAGTAACTCAAAATAATACTAATCCGAAATGGTAGCTATTCTTTACCCATCCAAACGCACCCTTATAAAATAAATTTACACTTGAGAGTTGATTTGCTGGGTGCATGTTTTGAATGAGCGTAGCAGCATGCATGTAATTGGGAAGGAAGATAACTATTAACTATACTGTAATGGAAGTGGGTCCCAGTCCCAGATGTGGGACTTAGTCGGAGACACGGGTCCGGGTCCGGGTCCAGGCGTCCAGCAGAGGTGAGAGGTGGGGACTGGGGATGAGGTGGGACCTTTCCTCTTCACCTTTACAAGAGTAGAGTCGTCGTCGTTGCAGCTGTTAATTATCCCTTCATTCGCTCCTAACTTTGCACTTACCTCTTTCCCTCCGTCTCCTGTCTGCTCATCTGTCATCCATTTCTATCAAACTCCCTTTTTCTCCTTGGACCAATCCTTCGCATTTAATATCTACTCCGGTCAACCCCTTTTTCTTCACCAACTTCTTCTTCTTCACATCTTAATTTTAAACTGCATTTTTTTTATTATCAGTTCTGTATTACTATATATATATATGAAGGTCATTCAGAGGTTAGTTCATACACAAAAATATAAAATTATAGCTTATTTTCATGTGAAAGTTATCTAATTTATTTTTATATATAAATATACTTAAAGCTGACTTGGATCTTAAACAATTTTTTTTTTAAATTTCAATCTTAAATAATATTTAATGGTAACATACACATTTTGTAGCATATTATTTCACTATCACCAGCACGATCATTTGAATAATAAGTCGAACTACAGATGAAATAATTAATTATACATGTTTTGTATAAGTTTTTCCTATTTTATGTAAATGAAACCATGCGCGCTAAGGTGCTGTCGTTAAAAAAAGAAGAAGTTGCAGATTGTTTATTTAAAGAAACATGTCATAACTACCATCATGAAGATAAAATATTCATATTTTTATTGGAATTATAATTTGTTACGCAAGTAAATCTTATATAAATATTTAGCCAATTCTAAAATATTCATTGCATACTATCACATATAAAAAAAAAATTAAGATAGCCAATGTAATATACAATCCTATAAGTGTTCCTATATAATTCTCGGTCTTTTATTTAATTTAATAAATGTTGCAATTCTCAAACATCTGGATGCCCTTAAAAAAAGTATGGTTCGCTGATTGATAATAAATGATTTCTGTTATTATTTAACATTCAGTTTATTAAAACTTGACGTTTATTAAGATTTGTGTGGGTAAGTAATATGTACTAATAGTTGACTTGGGAATGAGTTGTAAAATAGATCTAGCATGTGTTGTCTCGGTTCAAACATTAAGCTATAGACCAAATGGAATGGACAAAACGTTGGTTCTCCTAATGGACCCCACGTCCCCACCCCACCATTGGACATTGGGGGCTTGGGGCCCTCTCTCTCTATTTCTCCATCTCTCTATATCGCTCTCCTGTGGGCTGTGGTTGTGTAACTTGTGTTAAATGTTAATGATCCCCAAGGAAAGGAAAAGTTTCTCTTTCTCTTCTTTAATTGCAAGGAAAAGGCCACTGTTTCTTTCTGCTTCTCTCCTCCTCCTCCTCCTCCTCTTCTCTTCTCCGTATAGCTAGCCTAGGTATACCAAATTAATTAATTAATTAAGATGCCAGCTTGGTGGAAAGGCAAGGCTAAATCAAAGTCTGCTTCTTCCACATCCACTGCAAATGAAGTTATTAACAAGGAGGACAAAGAGAAAGGCGATATATTTGACGGAAAGAGCCTCCACCGGGCACCAGTGACACCAGGTTCACCATGTGCCGGTCCTACCTCTTTGCTCGCTCACCCTCTCCCCAGGCCCTCCTCTTCGCCTCTTCCTAGAATATCCCCGGAGCAAGTAGCAGCTGCCACGTCAGCCTCAACGTCAGGGTCAGGTTCTAGTGTAAGCTCGTCTGGATCCGATGAGGCCCCTGATCTTATTCTTAGGTGGGTGGATTTGCTACTTCTACTTATCTGCTACATGTTATTATCATCTATCTCTTCAAGTTGAAATTTCATTTTGTTAGTTTGTCTTTACGGGGATTGAGATTTGAGGATTGCCATGGAAACAGGCCAACAAATTCATAATGGGATTTTGATTGATTAGTTGGTTTCCATGGCTCAGGTAATTAGTTTTATGAACTTCTTTTTTCTACTTTTGCTTGTAATTAACTCATCTTTGTAGCGCTTAATTGGGTTTCTGGTTTTGTAATTTTGCATAATTAAGGGATTATAAGTCCAGCTCTCATTAGCGCTACAGTTATTATGCCAATTTTAGTGTTAATTAATTCGATTTGCTTTAGTGTGTTTCAACTTGCTTTCTTTCATATGAAGACTGTTCACCATTTTTTTATATTTGTGGTTATCCGATCCTTTATAGTTTGGTTGAGCTATTGGTGTCAAATTTTTTTTTTTTTTATTTCTTCTTTTAGTCCTCATGGCGAGATTATATATGGCTAGCCACACTTTTTTAAATATATATATATATATATATATATATATATATATATATATATATATATATATATATATATATATATATATATAGTATAGTATTTATTATAATTTGCTACGATGATCTATTCTCAAGTTAATGTTTTTCAATAATAATTTATTGGCAATACTTATCTAGATTTTAGTTTCCCACATCAAAGTTAGAAATAATTACCGTTAATCGATTACACAGAATTATGGTTTAAGTATTGAAAAAGCTTAACACAATTGACTTCTTGTAATGTAACAATTTTTTCTTTCCCTTTTTGAATTTAGTAGGTTTCCAGATCAATCTCATATGGCAAGAGAAAGAACAAGGCCGTCATCCATGCCGCATGCACACACCCAACACAGACATCTTTCGGTATCGCCGCGAAAGGAGTCCCATATGCACATGTTTGAACCACCCACAAATGGAGTTGCAACTACTGGAAGAAGAAAGTCCATGGAAGCTGTGTTGGGCCATAGACCGGGTCTATCCACCTCACCTGTGCACCTGAAAGCCTTGCCGTTACCTTTACCACCTGCAAATTCGTTCAGAGCATCTCTCCAGTCTCAGTGGAAAAAGGGGAAGCTGTTAGGCAGGGGCACTTTCGGCCATGTTTATCTAGGCTTTAATAGGTAATATATATTCTTATTTTGTTTTATCAAAAAAAAAAAAAAAAAAGAATTATTATGTTGTAATGTTATCATTCCTGTACTTTGGTTGGATTATTTTGACCAAGTGGTGGTGGTAACTTGTATCTGTATTTACCTATGGAGTAATGCTGGTATGGTACCAAAATAGTTTCGCTTTAATGTGCGTCAAGGTGTATTATGTTGGTTCTAAGACCTCTTTATATGTTTTCAGTGACAATGGGCAGATGTGTGCAATTAAGGAGGTGAATGTGATATCTGACGATTCGAATTCAAGAGAATCTCTAAGACAACTTAACCAGGTAAAACTTCTGTTCATTAATTTCATGCTGTTAGATGTACCCAGCTTAAGTTGGTTTTGTTAATGAAGCATTTGTTTGCCTTCTGACAGGAAATAACTATGCTGAGTAGTCTCTCGCATCCAAATATTGTGCAATATTATGGCAGTGACCTGGTAATTTAAGTTGCAACAATTTATATCTTTCAAAATTTGTCAAAAACCTGAAACTAACATTTTGATAAATACTTAGGCTGATGATACACTTTCGGTTTATCTGGAGTATATCTCTGGGGGTTCAATTCATAAGTTGCTCCAAGAATATGGGTCTTTCAAGGAGCCTGTAATTCGAAATTACACTGCCCAAATTCTCTCTGGGCTTTCTTACCTGCACAGTAGAAATACTGTTCACAGGTAATTTAGTAAAAAGAAATGGTCCTTTTAGTTCTTTTATTTAATTCTTCAAAGAAAATATTCTATTTCCACTTTGGCTTATCTGTTTTTGATCTTGTTCAGGGATATAAAAGGCGCAAACATATTGGTCGACCCTAATGGTGATGTAAAGCTGGCCGATTTTGGAATGGCCAAGCATGTAAGTTAATTACCTAATTTAATCTTGACTATTGTAGCTAGGTTGATCAGGTTTGCAATCAAAATGTTAAAAATTGTACTAATTCTTTTATTTCCTGTTGACAGATATCAGCATACACTTCAGTACGTTCTTTCAAAGGAAGCCCATACTGGATGGCTCCTGAGGTAATTATATTTCATTTATTTATTATAGAACCAGAAATTCTACTTCATCCCACCCTTCAGTCTCTGTTTTACAAGTATATAATTATTATTTTTTTTATTTCTTTTGGCAGATAATAATGAATGCGAATGGGTACAACCTTTCGGTAGACATATGGAGTCTTGGCTGCACAATTCTGGAGATGATAACATCAAAACCTCCTTGGAGCCAGTATGAGGGGGTAATTTTTCATCTTTTATATTATTTCACATCTGAGTGCATAAATTATGACACAAGTAACTAATGACAAAGTTACTTGTGGCTTTGATTAATTACAGGTGGCCGCAATATTTAAAATTGGGAATAGCAAGGAAATTCCAGATATACCTGAGCACCTTTCTGCAGAGGGAAAGCATTTCCTGAACCTCTGCCTACAACGGGACCCGGCTGCCAGGCCCACTGCAGCTCAGTTACTGGAGCACCCATTTGTGCGGGACCAGGTGGCAGTGAATAGGGCCACCAAGTTGATCAGGGACAATACTCCTTCATGTTCATCTCCATTTCAGACTGCAATGGAGTTCTCCAATAGAAGTATTTCTCCTTTGCATGATAGAGGACTCCGCGTGCGAACCCCAGCTGTGTTTCCTTCATTTAGAACCTCCAAGTAAGTTTATATCCACTGTGTTTACCCAAATTTTTTCTATATCTCTGGTAAAACTTGTAAATTTCTAGTTTTGACTGATCTTTGAAACTTGTAAACTTGCACATTTACAAACCTCAACCAACTTGTATGAGTGACTAAAAGTATTTATGTGTTTCTTCTTCCAGTGATGCATTTGACGCGAGAGCAAATTTTTCTTTACCGGTGTCACCCTGCTCAAGTCCTCTGAGACAAAAACAATCCAACAGGAGCTGCTTACCGTCCCCGCCTCATCCTGCATTTTCGGCTGGTGCAATAAATTATAGTCCCATCAACTCCGCTCTATATCCACCAAGATCAAATTCTGGTTTAGCCGATCCATTTGTTGATCCTACCAATAGAGCAAGAAAACAATTCAGTTCTTCTAGAAACTTATAGAAAGAGCAAGTGGTGGTGTGAAAATATCGACTCCTCGTCGATTTATGGATAATACCCTTTTTGTCAAATTCTGAATCCATGAGGTGTCTTTTGTTACATATAGTCTGTCTGTTATTACTTATTAGTGAAGGTGGTTTTTCATAAATTTTGTAGTACTTTTGAAGTGTGTACAGGGAAATAGCCTCACAGATCAGAGAGTCAGAGAGATGATGGTTTAGGGACTAGGAGGGTACATACAGGATTTCTTTCTTTCTTTTTTTCTGCTGCTATTCATAGGTTTATGTTTTGTACATCCCTTGCCTTGTAGTAATTATAATTTATAATGTCATACATACACCTTAAATTACAGGACTATCATCTTGTTTGTTCTGTGTACTCTGGACTATGTTTTTGCTCCGCATTCCTAAATTCAAAAGAATGCTCAAAAGTTTGCCTTGCTTTCCAGTAGATTGAAAATGGTACTTTTCCACATCAGGTCAGGTCCATTCGGATATAATTAAATGGGAGTTGTATACAGAAATTTAAACATTCTTTCGATTTTAGATTAACTGGATCTAATATAAATATTCCCCTTTTAGCAAGTGAAATAGAAACAAACCACAAGTTAAATCTCACTTCATTTCAATTTTTAGAGCACTGGTGTTTGATAGTATGGGAAAACAAAAATGTAGTAATTAATTGGAGGAAATAAATATTGTCATGAATTATTTGAGAGAAAAAAAATATAAAAAAATGAGATGTTTGATTCTTTAAGCTTAAAATAGCTATAAATATGTTTCAATTTTAGTTGAACTGGAAGCCCACCTTGGCTTGAAAGTTGAAGCCATCCTGGCGACCTGGCCTACTACTAATTTTTTTTTTTGTTGGTTTTGGAAAAAAGGTAGAACCAGGTACAGTATCACAGCCGTCATTTTTATTCATGTCCAAAATTATCTGAATTCCGCCAACTCTGCCCACCAAACTCAAATTCTGTCAAAAATGCCCAAACCGGCGGCTTAATAGCCGGTTCCTAATTTTTATTAGAAACCGGCTATTACACTGCCGGTTCCTAATAAAAATTAGGAACCGGCTATTAAGCCGCCGGTTTCTAATAAAAATTAGGTTTTTTTTTTTTGAAATCTGGATAGTTGATATATAATTTTTGAGTAATTTGTAAGTATCAAATTCGCTCTGAATATTTGAAATATAATTTTGATGTTATATATTACGAATCTTTTGAAATTCTCGTTTTTAAGACGATTAATTAACAAAATTTGTTGATTGATTTATTTCAACTAAATTTATTATGACTTTAACGAGAAAAACGATACGTAAATGACAAACATAACAGATCCAAATGACAAACGATAGAGTAGGAAATATAAATAAATAAACAGAGATAATGCAACCATAAAATGACAAACATAACAGATCCAAATGACAAACGATAGAGTAGGAAATATAAATAAATAAACAGAGATAAGACAATCATAAAATGACAAACATAACAAATCCAAATGTAAATCCTACGGAACAATAAAAGTAAAAAACTATCATCGCCTAAATGGAGAAGGAGAGTATCGCTCGGCCGGATGTCCCCTGTTAACCCTTTAGGGCATCCCCAACTAGGCCGCATCACGTGCAGCAACAGCAGCGGCATCAGCCTCTCCCCTGATACAGATCGATGTCATGTTTGAAGTCTCTGCTGTCAGATACTCTGCCTACGGGAATGCCACTGATCGGCAAACCCCAGAGGGCACTCACGTCCTGCAACGTGACAGTCATCTCCCCGAAAGGCATATGGAACGTGTGCGTCTCGGGACGCCATCGATCCACTAATCCTGCTATGAGAGATGCATTGATGGAGGCAGTCGTGTCCCGCAGGATGGACACAATCTGATATAGTCCTAGCCGGATGAGATATGGGTCCATCTGTGAGAAGTACTGCATCCGAGGGACAGAAAAATTGACGTCCATCAAAAACTCGTCCTGCATTGAAAAATAGCAAAACAATGTATTACATAATGTATACTACAAAATTGAAACTTCGTTGGAGGTAGACAAAAAGTAGCATACCTCACGGGAAGCCAGGGATACCCGGTGCTCGCGGTGGGGTATCCATAAGAGAGGGCTGAAGTGCTCAGTACTGGTGGGCTCAATCGGCGGCTCAACTTGTGGTGCACGTCTGGGCCATCCTCTACCTCCAGCCATTCGAATTTCATAAAGTATGGTTAGTTAAATTAATTTATTATCAAATTACGCTAAAATTTGCTAAAATTGTGTAAAAACGCGTTAAAATTCGCTAAAATGCGCTAATATACTAATTTATGCTAATTATTTTCAAATTATGCTAAGTTATATAACTATACTAAATTATACAAAATTTTACCAAATTAGATAACTATACTAAATTATACCCTAATTTATAACAAACCATAATTTATACCCTAATTCTACCCTAATATATAACTATACTAAATTACCTAATTTATAAAAAAAAATTGGAACATTTCTAATGAATTGGTAGCAATTTATAACAATTTCTAACAAACGGTAGCAATTTATAATAATTGGTAGCAATTTCTTCGTAATTTATAAAAAAATTTGGAACATTTCTAATGAATTAATAGCAATTTATAACAATTTCTAACAAACGGTAGCAATTTATAACAATTGGTAGCAATTTCTTCCTAATTTATAAAAAAATTTGGAACATTTCTAATGAATTGGTAGCAATTTATAACAATTTCTAATAAATTATAATAATTTCTAACAAACGGTAGCAATTTATAACAATTGGTAGCAATTTCTTCCGATTTATAAAAAAAAATGGAACATTTCTAATGAATTGATAGCAATTTATAACAATTTCTAACAAATGGTAGCAATTTATAACAATTAGTAGCAATTTCTAATAAATTTATAACAATTTATAACAGTTGGTAACAATTTATAATAAATTTATAACAATTGGTAGCAATTTCTAATCAATTTTAACAATTTCTAACAAACGGTACTAATTTACAACTATTTTGGCCTACTTAAAAATATAAAATAAAATAGAGGGACTTACTTGCAAAAACAGGAATAGCAGAAGAAATCTGAGAGAAAGAGAGAATATGAGGAGAGATAGTGTAAAATTTGATGAAATGAATTGTGAGGAAATTTCGGAACAGTGCACCCTTATAAATAACCTATTTATTTGAAGTGACCGGTGGTTTAATCGCTGGTTCCTAATTTTTATTAGGAACCAGCGGTATAGTAGCCGGTTTCTAATAAAAATTAGAAACCGGTGGTATAGTAGTTGGTTTGGACATTTTTGATAAAATTTGAGTTTCGTGAACAGAATTGACGAAATTTATGAGTTTTTGGGCATGAATAAAAATGACGGGTTTCACAGTGTGTCTGTGGTTCTGTATACGAGATTCGAGAATGATGTAAATTACAAGTCTCAAGTAATATATTTTTTTAAGCCCACAATTCAGCTGCTCTCGGCGTTCATATGCCAATTCAGAGTCAATCGTCTACAAGACTACAAGCTTCCAAAACGGTGGTTATGCTATATGCACAAAGCTAGAGGTGGCTACGAGCTGGTTCAGATCAACATCAGTTTGCCACAGTTAGGATCAGATCAAGATCAGTTTGCCACAGTTAGGATTAACATTCTCCTAGATACTCTGGAAGATTCTTCTCACTTTATGGTTTGAGATTTATTATCAGCGGAGGTGTTCAGCAGCTCTCCTTAAAGATGTGAGGATTAAAAGTTTAATTCTTGCTAAGGAGTTCTTATTCGGTAAAGTGGTAGGATTAAGAATTGAGACTTAATATGAATAAAATATATATTATAGTATGTAAAGACCTAAATACCCTTGTATTGTTGCTGCTGCTATGCAATATTGCAATTAAAAAGGCTAATTTATTACAATTTGGTGTGTATAATTACATTTAACTAAAATTCAAGGTAATTAAGTTAATCAAATCAATAAATAATTACATTTAGCTAAAATTTATATTAGGCAGTCAACAATCATTCATCAAAAATATTTAAAAAGTGAAGTTATACTAATTACAAATTTATATTAGACAGTTAATACCATCCTTGCTTGACTTACATTTTTTTGAATTAGCAACCATCACTCATTGTATGCAATAAGAACAAGCAAAAATTACGGAGCTAAAATAATGACTTAATTATGAAGTACCAATTGGAACATACTCGGATTGTACTAGTTGATACCGGTTCCATCAAGCACCAACTTATCGTACCAGTATCAACTGATCCATATATCAAGGAGCAACAAAATAATCATAGACTCGAATTGAAATTTACAGACCATGAAGAAAGACAAAATACGTCCAATTGAGAATCAAATTGAAGAGATATAACAAAAAAAACATTAGGCTCACACCACAACAAGTTCTTTACGGATATCTTGCAATCCATCATTTTTTTGCCTCTTCTTTTTAATTAAGTGTCCACTTGGTTCCTCAAGCAACTTCTTCTCAAATTCGAGTTTTTCATTTAACTTTGTTATTTTTTTTCATGGATAACTTGGTGGGGCCGTTCGGCAAGTGTGGATTAAGCCTCCTTAAAGCTTAATCCGCTTCCTTAGCCGCTTAATTCCGCCGAACACCAATTCCTTAGCGCAGATTAAGAACACCTCCTTTAGCCTCCTTTTGCCCGGATCTTAATCCCCTGCCCGAACTTTAAGGCACCTATACCCCCTCCTTAAGCACTTAATCCTTCACCTGCGGATTAAGACAACCGAACATCGGTTTCTTAGCGCTCCTTAAGCTCTTAATCCTTCACTCTTAATCCTTTGTTGCCGAACGGCCCCGGTGAGTCTCATCTCTCACGCTTTCTAGATGCTTCATCACCTTCAAAGTACCATTTAGTTGTTTTCCAGTTGTAGCAACTCGGTAAATGCCTTCTCTTCCAGTTGAATCTTTTCTATACCGTCATGACTGAAATTTCAGTAAATGAACTAACGAAGGGGTCAATAAATGAACTGACGAAAGGGATCAGTAAATGAAGGAGATGAAGAAAGGAAAAGGAAGAAGAAAAATACCCATCAAATAAGATGTCAAACGATAGAGCATTTCAATGCGAAAATTTCTGTCGATTTCAAAAGTTCGTCTATGGAGCACTGGAGATCAGAGGCGAAGATGAGAGGGTATTTTCTTTCTTTCTTGGGAATACGTGCTGGTGTGGGAGAGAGATGTGATAAATTTTTTATTAAAGTACAGATGCTCTTAAGGAGGGGTAGCTTTTTGAGGATAAAATGGTCCAAAGAAACTCAAAAAGGGCCTTAAGGAGACCCTTAAGGAGACTGATCCTTAAGGAGGGGGTTCATATGACTTAAGATTTGGTCTAAAGGAGGACCTCTAATCTTAGCTAAGGAGTAACTGTTCGGTGAGATTAAGCAGGATTAAAGAGTAAAGGAGGGTAAAGGAGGTTCACCGAACAGGTACAGCGGGTTTAGAATTCGGACTAGGGGCATTATTATTGGGCTTTGAGATTCGTGCCAAGTTAAAAATAACGGTCCAAATCCACTAACTATAAAAGATTCCCTTTTCAGGTACTTGAAAGGATGTGATTTCCCAAAGCTATCGAGCTAGTTGAGTGAGTTGAGATTAAGAACCGAAACTAATATCTTAGCTCAAGATCATCACTAGCCATCTTAGAGCTAGACTGAACTGATTCATTAGCTTGCTGGATTTTGTTGGACCACAATCATACAAATTAAAAAAAAAAAAAATCCATCAAACAAACTATAGTTTGAATTCATTTCCATAGCTTGAGCAGTATTTTTAATTCAGGTGCCAATGTGCAACTAAGCAAATTAACTACTATAAATTAAGTTTGCAACTAAATTCATACATATCAAAATACTAAATTTCTCAATTCATACATACATAGTTTACAAAATAAATTCATGCATATCACATCAAACAAATTTATACCTGGACCAAGCTAGCTCGTCAGCTTGCGAGTGAGCTAGATCTCATCTTAAACTCGTTAATTGTAAATCAAACTAGTAGTGAGATGGCTTGTTAATAGCTCGATTCACTAACGAGCGAGATATTAATGAGCGAGTCAGAATGAGCTATTAACGAACTACGAGTTTTTTTGCCACCTCTACACATAAGCACTTCAGATGGAGTATATACCTTTTCTACTAAAACTCATATTAAATTTGTAACGTTCACATTTTTTTTGATAGTATAACATTCTCATTTTATTCTTTATTAGATAATAAAAATACGTCTAAATAACTGTTTTCCAATGACTATAATGCATATACACACAGTAATATTTAGACATATATTCTATTTGATCTTACAATCAGTCATAGGAGATTGAATATTTTTTTAAATAGACTACATATTTTTTATTTCTTAATAATCTTAATAAAGAGTAATTAATAGTTTATATACTTAAAATAAGTTTTAATAAAAATACAATTAATTGGACAAATATGTGATCGTTTGAAATTTACATGGGTAAATATATTATTATTAATTATAGAAGAAAAAAAATATGTAATTTTTGGATATTTTCTAAAGATATACACGAAATTCCTCCTTTTCCAGAAAAACCAGAAGAAAGATGAGCCCAAAGTAGCAACCCAAAGAAGTGACAATTATGGCCCACGGGCCTTTGTAACCTGTTTCTTGTATTGCGCGCCGAAATCCGGGATTGATTCTAGAAAAAACCAAAAGCAAAAGCTCGCTCCACTTCCGACAATCTCCTCCGAATTCCGATGGAGGAAACCCTAAACCTAAACCCTAGCGAGGTGAAGGTGAAGAGCGACGGCGAGGGCGAGGCTGATCCTCTTCCCTATTATGACATCTATGGCCCCGATGTATGTCTTTCATTTCCACTCCAACTCCTACTCCCTAATATCTCATTTCACTATTTAAGATAACCTCAAACCTGTAAAGCATCAATAGATACTAGTTACTACTTAATTGGTAGACACACAACACATTTTCTCAAAGCTCAGAGTAAAGTGTTATATCTTATATGCCTTTTACCCTATTTAATTATTTTCAGGCAAAGGCTCAAGTTACATTCAAGGATGCCCCTGCAACATCCAGCGTCTTTAATTCAGCATTAAATTTGCATGTATGTTGTCATATATTTCAGAAATCCGTTTAAACATAAACAAACATATAACACCATTCTTCATCACTAGTATTTACTGTTTGAATGCGTGAAAGTGGAGTATTCTTTGAAATTTTAGGCTCTGAGAGAATATAGATAGTTTCCTCTGGTTAGTACTATATTTGTCACTTCTGCAGTTTTAAGTGGACCGAAATTATGTTTTTTTTCCTATTGATTTCTATCTTGTTTTAATTGATGACAGGATATTAAAGAACTCATTACATGGGTAATCGGTGAAGGACACTCCCCATCATGGGCATTTGTTAAAGTAAGAAAATATATTAATTCTCATCTTACAAATGCAAAGTGCTATTGGACCTGATTGCTGGTGTTAGGCTCCAATTCTGATTTTCTGACGGGCTTATTCATTCATAATACTGTAATACTGTAAATGTAATGACAAATTAAACTGAAAAAGAGAAAAAAAAAATATGAATATAGTACTGGTACCGTTCCTGATCAGCACAGTACCAATATCCAGTATTGAAATCCTGGACTGTTAGACATATTTGATGTTAGTTTGTATCAAAAGGAGAAATGAAAAATAATATCATCCAATATGCAATTTACCTCCACAAAATATTGATACATGCAGAACAAACCCCTTATACAAAAAGTGATTCTCCTATTCCTACCGGGATTGGATGCGGCCTTGTACATGTCACACCGTCACCTTGTTTCTTCTCTTAAAGAGTGCTGTGGAAATCCTAAACCCGTCTTAGCATTGAGGTTTTCAGATCTTTACCTTTAATTTTTTGCACGTTACTTTCTGAGAATTATTTTACTTGTTTGATTATATTGCTTCTTGAATTACTTTTTGGGTATAAATTTCAGTTGTGTATCGGATGAGATGCAAACTATTAATGCTCTCCTTACAAGTAGAAAGAGAAAGCGTGATTGTGCATCAAATTCCAATCAAATAAATCCTCAGCCATCTACCGAACAAGGTGCATCTATCTGGCTTTCTTTAGTTTTATATTATTTTACTTATTTATTTTGTTACCAATAGCTTCAAAAAAGTGTTTTTTACTAGTAATCTTAGCAAGCAAGCATGTTACAAACAACTGCAAAAACACATGATTTGATTCTGTAGAATGGTTGTTAGTTTTAATATATTGAGATTAATTGATTCCCTTTGATTTTCCTTGCTAGTTCAGTTATCTTTTGTGTTCCTCTGTCTGCAATCTACATTCATCTAATGCTACTGCTGATAAAAACCATCATAATGCATGATCTTTAGGGAAATTGACTAGCTTAAAAGATGTTAAAGAATTGCCATATCCTATAATACATTACACCCTGTCTAAGAAGCAGCTTGAGGACAATGGCTATTGTTTTGACGTACCAGGTTTGTCTCTCTCTCTCTCTAATCTTACTTTGAGGAGTTAATACTATGAGGTGAGAACTGAGGTCTGAGGGCCACCACTTGAGGTTAATTTGGACATGATTTGAATCCAGAAAGAAAATAAAAATAAAAGGAGGGGATCTTTCCTTTCTATTTTGTGTATGGATTGATAGTGCTGGGATAAAACATTAAGAGTTTTTTTTTGAAAGCTTGGTAGAGGCTACCAAGTGAGATAAAACATTAAGAGTTTAAATTTGTTCCTTTGACAAACCTACAGGAATGGTGTCCACAGTTCCTGCTTCAGGTACTTCATTACATGAAATTGTGGCACTTGATTGTGAAATGGTATGTACGCAATACAAAGAGTTATTTTACTTCATGATAATTTATATTTCACTTTTCTCATTATTGGTGATACAATAACAATGATTTTTAACTCTACCAGTTTATGACTTGACCAGTGTATAACTAAGGAGGGTTTTGAACTTACAAGAGTCACATTGATTGATGTTGAGGGAGAGGTACAATATTTTTGTAGAATTGAATTATGAAATCTTAAGTTTTTATGGAAACCATACTCTTAAGTAACTGTTCAGATCATTATGTAAAGTACTATTTTTTAATTTTGATGCAGGTTTTGATAGATAAGTTTGTAAAACCTACCAATCCAATTATTGACTACAACACAAGGTATCTATGTATTATCGGTCATTCCTTTTGTCTTATATATTTATTTTTTGCATGAATCCATCCCAAATGTTTTGTGTTTTCTGTTCGTTTGGTGCTATGCTACAGGTATAGCGGGATCACTCCTGAGATGCTAAATGATGTCACTACTAGCCTTTCTGACATCCAGGTAAATTTGTCTGTTTTTTTCTCTTTAATTTCATTTAAAAAAAAGGGAAGCAGTGCAAATTACCGTCTGTTTCACTTTATTGACACACCCAAAAGAACAAATTCAAAAGTTTTACAATCTGAATTTGTACACAAATTGAAACCCCCTAAAGAACAAAAGCATAAAAAGAGCCTATACCATACATAGTCTCAGCGAACTTCCTTGCCTTCAACTGACTTCCTCCAGATCTTTCTCAGCCTACATGACTAATATAAAGGAAGTGAATTACAGTATCAGTAAATCCATAGTCGACTCCATTTAGAAACCCCAAGAAACGCATAACCGAAGAAACTAAACAACCATAAGCATCAAATCAGAAAGCAACAAAACAATTTTCGACAAAGAGACCCCGAAGATTACAAATTCACACAACTCATATGGCCAGGAAACCTCTCTGAGGCACCCAGTCTGGTACAACCTGCACACCTGATTCTTCTTTCTTAGCTATCTTGGGTATACCTCCATGTCATCTGATATGAATTGGTAAATAAGTTGCATTCAAGAATAACCTAGACCATTCAAAGTTGACTGAAATAAACTCACTTGTTTGCTACTGTATGATTGAAATTCACACTATTATTTTTTCTTCTAAGCACATATTCCAAAGAAAGGGCCCCGAACATGATTGAATAACATTTGTTAATAACACCCTTTAGTACACTTATACCCCTCCACACTAGATGAATGATTGTAATTCCTGTCATGTGAAACTGTTCAGCCAAACCATATCTGACATGCCTAGCTTACATTCAGGAAGAATTTATCCGACTTGTGCATAGAGAAACAGTGGTGGTGGGCCACTCGCTGGAGAATGACCTCTCTGCCCTCAAGATTTCACATGATCTTGTGATCGACACGGCAGTGCTGTACAGTCGACAGACCATCGTGGCGGGGTTTACAAGATGGCATTGCGGGTCCTGGCCCGCATGTTTCTTCAGTGGGACATTCAAAAGTCGAAACAAGGCCATGACAGTGTGGAAGATGCTCGTACTGCCCTGGAGCTAGCACTCAGAAAGATTAAATTGGGTAAGGTGTTTAGCTACCATTCAACCACCAGTACTAATACATTGTGCCTTTATACTAGCATGTAGTTTCAAAATCAAATCTCCTCCCTTTTCTCGGCAGAACTATAAAACAAAACAGAAGAAATCTGTTAACATTACTCTGCTTGACATTAGTGTTTTTGTAAATTGCATTAGGACCGGAGTATGGAGTACATCCTAAAAGCATATATCAGAAGTTGGTCTCGGTTTTGAAAGAAAGCGGGAGAACAAGCTCTCTAATTGATGATGCTTCTATTCTGAAGAGATACTCTGATGAATCATGTAATGTTATCTCGGTTTCTACAGATGAGGAGGCCCTTTCACGGACTATCAAGGAGGTACTTGATAATATTGTCTGAACTCCAGAATTTACTTTCATTTTCTCTTGTCTTGTGCTTTTGTTTTTTTATGGCACTCATGTGCTATCCTCACTTTTTAGACGAAAAATAAGAAGGTTAATTTCATCTGGGCACGATTTTCGGGGCTGATCTCTTACTTGCGGTGCTGCTCGCAAGATGCAGAGAAATTGAAATGTCGAATTGCCGAGGTTCTCTCATTGAGCACATGTGACAATAAATCTGGCCGAAAAAAGACAAAGGATGTGTGTCCTGAATTGAAGAATGTGCTGTCTGAGATCGACTCCAAGATTACAAAATTGTACAATTCATTGCCGGTTAATTCGATGCTTATCATTGCTACTGGCCATGGAGATACCCCATTGGTTCAAAGGTATGATAAATTTTGATGCATAGCGTAGAAGATGGTGAAGCATTCTGAGAGTTATAGCACCTTATTTATTTATTTTTATTGAGAGTTATAGCACCTAATTTATTTATTTTTATCTTGGAAACAGATTGAGGAAAATATTAGATAATGAGGTATCAACAGAGATTGAGAGGGAAAGCATAGTAAAAGCCTTAGATGAGCTTCAAGCCCAAGCCGAGGTGGCATTGTGCTTTGCATGTGTTAAACATTAATGGTATTTTTATTTCTTTTTTGATTTCAATGGTATTTGTATTTCATTTGCACCTGTTGTACCCAACTCCTGGCCATCCCTTTTGCCATGTTTAAGTGTATTTATTATTAGATAACAGAATGTGTGCATTCACATTTTTTTTTGTCAGGTTTGGGGAATCATTCCTTGTATTCCCATTAACCAAAATTTGAATGCAGCTTCAAATTTTGGTATATGTAAATGCACGTGATAGATTAATGTTGATTGGCAATTTTCGATTTAGCAGGAATTACTGGCCTAAAATATTTCAGAGGACTTGACTCAAATTGATACTTGAAATATTGGTCATTTAATTGATACAACAAAATAAAAAGAAGAAAAGAGATGGATCTCAGAAAGACGCTCTTAAAATAAAAATTTAAAAGATGATCTGAATTTGCCAAACAAAAACTTTGAACTTATTAGCATAGTAACAAATCAATAGTTTGGGTTCGGTTCGGCAAGATTAAAAATTCGTGATTCGGGTATAATTCGGTACAATAAGAAAGCAAAAAAAAAAAAATCCAGCAAAAAAAAAGTGATTCAAAATAGCTGGTACTTCAATGATTGGAGCGGATCCGGCACCCAGAAATCAAGGAACAACAGTCAGCGCCTTTATTTTGAAATTAATTCACTCAAAATTGGCGGGCCGGCCCAAAATGAATGATTATATCAGACGTTTTTTTCGCGTTTTTATCGCGAATAATTTGTGACTTGTGTTTTATACGCGTTTTATTCACGAATAAAATGTATTATACGTTTTTTTTGCGTTTTATTCGGAATTCGGTTCGGAAACGTCAAAAAAATGAATAAAACGCGAATAATTTGCGTACTGTGTCAGTAGGCTTATTAGGTACCTGCCCTACCTGATTCGTTAGTTTAAATTTGGGCCTTAATGAGTAAATTCGGAATATCAATTTCATGACGAATGCGGTTTATTGCAAATCCAGCTGCTATGCCAATTTTGAGATTTTGAACCATAGGTACTACCGTGCATTGTCACTATCATTCGGACTTTGCAATTACACAATTCAATAAATTGCTACCGTATGTATAGCAAATGGGTTTCTGGGTTTTTAAAAAAAAAGAAGCCCAAGAATACTCGGGTAATCTGATTGAACATCTAATAGCGGATCCTCTCAAAAAAAAAAAAAAAAAAAACTGATAGCGGAAAGAATACGGGGGTGGAAATGATAATTAAAAAGGTCAAATGCAAACTATTATTTCAAAAATTAGAGCAGATAAAAGTCTGGCGACTAAATCGAACAGCATAAATACTATTCACATAAAAAAAAGAGTAGATAAGGGTTAAATTGCACCATTGGTGCGTTGTACTACAATCAGGCTCCACATTCTTATTTTTTCCTTCAAAGTCTGAACAGTCGATCTGAACTGCTTAACATGATTTTCGTATTAAAATGTGCTTGGGAACCAAATTTTTTTATTTGTTGTTCTTTTCTTACTATATTTTAGATAGATACAAAATCACTGTTTTTAGAAGATTTTGGACTATTCAAAACAGTGATTTTTGTATCTATATAAAAAATAGCAAAAAAGTTTCAAAAATTATAAAATTTGATCTCCAAGTATATTTTAATAAAAATAATGTTGAGCTATTCCGAAGGAATGTTCGAACTTCGAAAACGAAAAAAAAATGTAAAGCATAATTAGAGCACAAAACTAATAATGCATTTTAAACCTATATATAATGCAATGGAAGTAACTTTCTCATGCCGGGGCAGTTATACCTTAACATCAATATGAAAAACATCTTGAATAATAATATCTTCTTAAATAAATCATTATTTTTATATTACAAAACTGCTAATACTTTTACAAAACAAACAAAATTTTATAAGAATAATATATAAGATAAATAACGTGTCATTATGAGATTTGTGAAATTCCACAGTGATTTAGTAAGATCTTGAAGGAGAATAATACGAATATAAAATGAATATTATTTGTTTTTACCTTTCCTTCCTCTTCTCTTACCCGCTTTAATTTTACCCATACTTAACTTCCAGCTCCTCCTTCCTCTCCTCCGCTTGTGTCACATATGAGGTTTATCGATTTCTTAATTTATTATTTCCTTATCTTTCGAACATTTTTACATTATTTTGAAAGAATTTAATATTGGTATGGTTATTTTCAATTTGTACCAACATGATTGGTGATCTTATTAATTAAACTTTTGTAGATTTGGTTAGATGTGTTAGATGAATGGTTAGCTGGTGTAATTTTGCAGTACAAAGATCAGTTTGTTGTATTTCTAGAATATTGGATGAGTTTTTTGAATCAGTTTAGTTTTCAGTTATAAATATATTATTATATAGAGTGAGGCTATGATAATATGCATATTATGGGTCGAGCCATGCTATTGATCCATATTTTTATTTTCAAAATTCAAACATTCAATCCAAATCGTTAAACATGATCTTCATGTGAAAATGTAATTGGAGACAACATTTTATATTTTTTTTATAATTTTTTTAACTATTTTTAAGATAAAAAATTACTACTTTTGAATGGTCCATAATTTTTTAAACCAAGTGATTTTCTACCTATCTTTAAAAATAATAAAAAGATTCTAAGAATTGTAAAATTTTATCTGCAAATACATTTTCATACGGAAATCATGTTGAACAGTTCATCGATTATTTGGACTTTGAAAACAGAGATATGAGTCCATACCATGGGTCGCTATGTAATATGCATATTACCTTAGCCTTATTATATATATATATTATCTGACGTGTTATGTTAGTTAAATTACTTAATCTCGCAGATATATATATGTAGTGCAGTGACTTTTTTCATATCTGTTTTTTTTGGTTCATTAATTTGGATTTCGATTCTGTAAATGTTAGCATGTTTTGAACTGAAAAGATGGAATCTTGAGGCAGGATGTGGTAATATGTTAGCTAGTGTTTTGTTTGTAGTCGAGTGGGTAATTTTTTTTTTATTTTTTATGGTTAGTTGTTAAATTATCACTAACAAATATATTGATAAGAAAAAGTTACAAAATTCTAGAATCTATCACCTCATATAACATAAAAATAAATATTTACATTTATACTCAATTTTAAAATTTATTTTTAATCTTACTTCACAACCGGATCTGCTTCTTCGATCGCCGCCGTGCTCCGATGACGATCGGATCTAGTCACCACCGTGCTTCGACCGAGATGGGACTCTATGCTCTAAGCTCCGATGATTCCGCATTTTCGGCTCCGGTTCCTTCCCTCTCTCTCATTCTCCTCTTTGCTCGAGGAGGTACTGAAAGAGAAGGAAGGTGTTGTATCGAGAATGAGATCTACGAGAAATAAAAAGAGAGGTTTGAATGCCGAGTGGGTAATTTTCATTTCCCACTGTTCCGTAATTGAGTAGTGCAGGCATTAAAGCCACTAATCTTTACAAAAAGTAATTGAGTATGTAGTGCATATATATATATATATATATAGAGCTTGGCTAATATACCAATGTTAGTATAGAGCAGTTCGTTATGCTTAGTGGATTTTGTGATTTTGAAGTTCAAATACCTGATCCGAACAGCTCAAAATGTTCTCTAAATTGAAATGTACTTGGAGACCAAATTTTACATTTTTTGGAAATTTTTTACTATTTATTAAGCCACTTTGAAAATCGCTGATTCACTGTGAACAGTAAAAAACAGTAAAAATTTTTGGACCATCGGATCAGCGATTTTCAAAGTGGCTTAATAAATAGTAAAAAAATTCCAAAAAATGTAAAATTTGGTCTCCAAGCACATTTCAATATGGAGAACATTTTGAGTGGTTCAGATCAGCTATTTGAGCTTCAAAATCACAAAATCCACTTAGTATAACAAACTGCTCTATACCAACGTTGGTATATTAACCAACCTCTCTCTCTCTCTCTCTCTCTCTATATATATATAGGATGCAAGGATTTTGTTCTTTATTTTGTTTTTTAACATGCAAATCTGAATAAATTTGGAAGGAATTCTGAACCCAACAAGGCAAATATGTTGAACCACTTTAAGATCAACAGCGTTATGTTAATTTTTGTGATTTTTGCTTGTGTTTTTCCAATTAGAGGGTGCTAGAATACATTATCAAAATTGATTTTTTTTTTTAATCTTTTTGTAAATTGATTCTGATTGTGGCGTTGAAGGTGCTGAATTTGACGTGATGATAATTTGGGTAATTTAGTATGCTTTCACTATATATATATCCTGTTAATTTGAATCCATTTGTTGGGAAGTGTTAATTTGGCTGGAAAACTTGTTACTGCGCGCTCTACTACACAATTCGTGCAGATGGACTGTATACGGCTGCTATAATAACAATTTTTTCTTTTTTCTTTTATGTTTGTTTTTTGTTTTGTTTTAAAAGGCAATTAGATATATAGTCCACTATTCCGTCTGAGTGAGATCGATGCTAAAGAAATTAAAGGAGAATATTATATATATTAGTGAATATAAAATACTTAATTTCCTTGGTTGTGCATGGTGTGCTCGATCCGCATCATGAATCATGATCAAATTAATTAATGTTTCCTTTGAAATTAATTGTCACCAGAAAGAAAGAAAGAATATTTAATCTGGTTGAGCGTCACTTTCTAATTGGTTCTCAAGTTAACACCCCCCATAACTACATGATTAAAAAAACCAGTTTTAATTATTGCTAGCTCCTCCATTCTTTTTTGAAAATGGACATGTCCTTTGTTCATAAACCATATATGCATGGATAGTTATCAAATTAAACTTCCTGCATCTGAATATCTGATATATATATGATGCAAGTGCAGGGATATGTCTTGTCAGGTGGCAACTTTTAACTGATTTCACATCATCTGGCAGAAGTAGAACACAATCTTGACTTAGCACCTCATTTATTTATTAAAAACAAAACAAACAAACAAACTCTTCAACTACAAGCTAGCTGTTTTAATTATCTCGATCCCTTAGCTCCTAGAAATTACTGTAACAGTGATGAAATGTCAGAATCAAGGAAACCAAGTTGAAATTGCACTTTGTCATTTGGTGTTAGGATAAGATTCCAAAGTCTAACATGAGACTAGCTAGCTTAAGCTTCCCTTACAAGATCGATGCAGTCTATTCAACTTTTTTTCTATACTCAGTACGTATAGCATTGTATGGTTTCTGTTTGTCGTGTACTTGATTAAAAATCTATATATTAATTACAAACTATCTATCATTAATTCTATGGGCCATTGGTCGTCGATCATTCGAGGAAAAATAATTAAAAGAAAAAATAAAAGCATATATAATGTTACCATTAATTAATTATATTTGTAGGTATAATATAAATAATGCACGCTTGGTTGAGTATTAAATTATACTATTAACCAACTTAGGTGGCTGGTAGCTATGACTCCTGTCGCCAAACTTAAAGAGATAAATGCAATTATTATTAAAAATAATCCAATGCAAATGCAAGTAGGTGAAATTAAGGATCTTAGTCTCTTCAATCTCACCAATAACACATGGACGTACGCACGCATGAATCACTATAGTTTATATATATATATATATAAGCGCTTTTGGAAACGCACCTAATCATTTAATTTTTCATTCAATAAAAATGCATGTTATCTTTCTAGAAGTGCCTGATCCTTAATTGCCCAATATATATACATTTAATTCATTTTTATCTTTTCAAGTTGAATTGTGAGCAATCTTAAAATGTTTACAATTTGTGTGGGTTACCAGTCTGGCCTAACTAGTCGATCAGTAGTCAATCATTATTTATTTTCGTTTGATTCCAGCAAATAGTAATTCATTTGGGTTAGCTGCAAATTGAAAAAAGAAGAAGTTAATTATTTAGCTACAACATTGAATTATATATGATAATATTGTTCTGAGTTGGAATGCTATTGAAAACATTGACTGGTCAAGCCTACAGCTTTGACCGCAGTAGAAGCTTGGTTAAGTGACCAATTAGATTTGCTACATACACTTCTTTAATAATTTTATAGACCATAGTCGATCTATAAAATTTTCAAATAAATATAGAGAAAACAATTGATCTTATCTCATTTTTCTCTCTTCTAAAATTCCGAATTCCGAAACCATAAACATGGTATCAAATTAAGCATGATCCTCCTTTTTCCCCACTGGAAAAAATCACAGGCAGAATTAGAAAATTTAGATTATGGGAGTGAAATGTAAAATACATAATGTACCACAGTTGGGATTATATTGAAATCAAGTCTCTACAATAAAATTTTAACCACTAAAATACGAGCACAAATTTAGCATTTTATGAGGGACTAAACTATATAAAAAAATCAATTAAATTTCATTATGCATGATTAATTTTTTTTATTACATGTGGATCCTGAGAAAAGCAATTGAAGAAAATTAATGGCGGCTGCAAAAAAATTCTTCAGCATTTTAATACATTTGACCTATTGTACTATAGCAATACTCTATTGGAAGATTTTCCTAATTAAAATAAGAGAACAAAAATATCACACATTTCAGAACTCAATTTTTCTCGTTCATGACATTAGCTCCAGTATTGCACCCTTGTTTCTAGATTATGTTTCTATAATACTTTCTCCTCGAAAAAAAATAAAATAAAAAACACTGTATTTGAAATGATGGAAAATTAAAATAGCCTGTACTTGATTCAATTATTCAATGAATTAATCTCACAGAAATGCTCCAATCTCATCAAGACATTTGCTTTTGAAGTTACGGTTGTTAAGTATTTAACTATCTAGCTTAGCTAGCTATCGATACTTGTTGGTTATTTTGTAATCGCAAATTGATGTTGTTGGGCATTTATTTATTACTATATACCTTAGGTTGTTACCTTTGATTACGATAGCTTGTGTAAATGTGGGGCTTAATTGTTTCTTTTCTAATTAATTTCTTGATGGCTCAAAACGGTTTTCTTGTCATTCCTTCCTCTTTCATGCATTGGCCATTGGTCTCTTTCACCATTTGCACAATTTTGGATAACTTCTCAAAATTTTTGGATCCTTCCTATTCTACAATCTAAGCACACATGCGTTGTACAATTTTCTCCATGATCTACCAAGGAAACTTCCTATTAATATTTAATAAGGCTTCTTTTTTTTTTTTGCTTAAGAAGAAAACCATTTAGTTTCCTTTATTTATTTATTATTTGGGGGGGGGGTGCAAGTCAAATTCAGATCAATAACCACACTTACAAAAAGTTATATGTATCATGGTTCTAAAAATCAGAATCAGATTCTTGACTGTGGAATCGGAATTGGCCGAGTTGACTCGGAAACTCGAATTTTTTTAGCAAAACTTCAGTTGATCGTTTTATCATGATTTGTATAAATTTAATGTTAGAACAGTACATTTTTTTTGTTAGTTAAAATGGTCTTGCTTAGAACTTTAGTAACATGCATTTTTTGAAGCACCTAGGCCTAAAAACAAATTCCTGCACATAAATAATATGTTGAAGTAATTTGATTATAACTACCAGTACATAAACAATGCAAAAGGCAAATAAAAATCATCTGTAATTTGTCAACATAGCAAGATAATAAATAAGAATATCTTAAAACTATTATAGAAGACCTTTTTAATTGAAAAAAATGTCAAACTCGGCCTAATTTGGTTTGAAAATCAGTTGACTCAGCCGAGTCAATCACTGTTCAACCGAATTTTGCTGTAAAACTTACATGGACGTGAGACTCAGATGAAACTCAGACCAGTCACGTCCGATATCATCCGAGTTTCTAAACCATGATCTAAATGTCATGTTATTAGCATTACAATATGTTATTAGCTGCTGGCTCTTGTTTCGAAAAGCTTAAAAATAATTTGGTTCGTTATATGGTTGCTTAACTGAGGATAATTTTGAGAACTGCAAATATGAGAGAGTAAAAGTGCTTCATTTTATTGGTATTCTTGCATATACTCCTGTCGGTAATAGTGATATATTTGAAAATAACAATTTTTGTCAACAATAATTATTTCTTACCCTAGCAGATACCTCCAAATTTTTGTAGTAAATTGTGTTGGATGTTACTGAAAATCATCTTTATGTTATATTAATAAGTGATCTAACAAACATCAATAATGTTTTCGAGAGCCAATTTTGAATCTAGTGACTAAAACAATACTTATTGTGTAGGAGGTTGCTGGTTCAAATTTCAGATCAGAAATCTTTTGTAAATATTTACAATTGAGAGGCTTTACTCCCATTATATCTAAAAAATAAACACAAATCATATGATTTAAATATCAATACTAGATTGGGCATTTTTCTTATATCCAAATTTGTTTGGATAAGGTTTTGGCAAAGTAAACCTTGTAAAACACTTCATTGGTTTGAACGAATTTTTAGGCGGCTTTGCATTGGAAAAACATGGGGGTTTATTGTTTTCACCTGTCTAGCTATTGTTATTCTAAAAGTCAGGCCTTGGCCAGCCAAAGAGGGGGGAAAGGAAGAAAATAAAAACTTCTACCAGTGTTTGAAACATGTATATATAATTTTGCTCAGTTTTTTTTATTTTTATTTTTATCAATATTTGTTTTTTTTTTGTTAAGATGCATGGTTTCAAATTTATGCGAGTTGAAAATCAGTGTTTCATTTAATGATGAAGGTAATCTTCTACATCACCCAGAGGACAGGCGGGAGACCTAACTATAATTTTCAACTAAGAGATTTCGTAAAAATAAAAAAAGGCTAAAAGGAAGGAACGCATCAGCAAGTATTAGATGAAGGTAATTAATCAACTAGAGATTAGGTATCCACAAGTATTTAAATAATAACGGCCGTTGCGACTGCTATTTCATCTTACTACACACTTTGGAAGACCGTTCAACTCCTCTCCAGTTCATGATTCAGACATGTAAAAATACTTTTTTTTAAATATATATATATATATAGAGGGATCCACTTATCCCATTTTTTAGTGACACAAAATTACACCATTTATTTTTAAAGTTCAAATAGTCGATCCAAACCATATTTCAACATGTTGGATATATTAAAACGTGTTTGCAAATCAAATTTTACATTTTTTGTGAATTTTTTTACTATTTATTAAGATGGGTACAAAAATTCAATGGTCTAAAAATAACGATTTTGTAAAATACATACTAAATTGTAAAAATATTAAAAAAAAATATAAAATTTGGTATCTAAGCACATTTTAATATGGAGATCGATCATGTTAAACGATTTGGATCGACTGTTTGGACTTTGAAAACTTAAAAAATGGATGGTGTAATTTTGTGTCACCAAGAAATGGTGTAAGTGGATCCCTCCTCATATATTTATATAGGTTTTGGCTAATATGCTACGCGTAGCATAGAGACCTCCGTGCAACGGCTCAAAATTTGAATTTTCAAAATCCTAATGGTCGATCCGAACCGTTAGATGTGTTATGCATATTGAAATATGCTTGGAGACCAAATTTTATATTTTTTGAATTTTTTTTACTATTTATTAAGCCACTTTGAAAATCGCTGATCCAACGGTTTCACTGTTTGGTTAAGTCACCGTTGGATCAACGATTTTCAAAGTAGCTTAATAAATAGTAAAAAAATTCCAAAAAATGTAAAATTTGGTCTCCAAGCACATTTCAATATGGAGAACACATCTAAAGTTTGGATCGACCATTAGAATTTTGAAAACACAAATTTTTAGCCGTTGCACGGAGGTCCTCTATGCTACGTGTAGCACCGTAGCCAAGTCCTATATATATATGAGGAGGGTTCCAATGCACCCAAATTTCTATGCTCACATTTGTTCACAATTTTTTATCTCCTTTATCTTTATTTTCAAAGTCCGAATAATTGATTCGAACCGTTCAACACGATCATCATAATAAGATATGCTTGGAGACCAAATTTTATATTTTTTTGAATTTTTTTTACTATTTTTCAAGATAGGTACAAAATTATTTTTTAAGGAGATTCTGGACCATTCGATAAAGTGATTTTGTACCTATCTTAAAAAATAGTAAAAAAATTCCGAAAAATATAAAATTTGGTCTCCAAGCATATTTTATTATGAAGGTCACGTTGAACTATTCGGATAGACTATTCGGACTTTGAAAGTGAAGATAAAGAAGGATTGGGTGCAAATGGGAGCATGAAATTTTCGGTGCATTGGAACCCTCCTCATATGTGTGTGTGTATATATATATATATATGGCAAAGACTTCTATGGACATAAGGACCTATTTGTAAAATGAATATATTTTCATTTTCAAAGTTCAAACAGTCGATCCGAACCGTTCATCTTGTTCTCCATATTAATATGTGCTTGGAGACCAAATTTTACATTTTTCTGAATTTTTTTTACTATTTATTAAGATGGGTACAAAAAATATCAAATTTAGACCATTGAATTTTGTACCCATCTTAATAAATAGTAAAAAAAATTCAAAAAAATGTAAAATGTTGTCTCCAAGCACATATTAATATGGAGAACAAGATGAACGGTTCAGATCGACTATTTGAACTTTGAAAATAAAAATATGTTCATTTTAGGTCCTTATGTCCATAGAAGACACTCTCTATATATATATATGAGTACGGCTAATGTTATAACGTTAGAATTTTAGCCCATGTTATAACGAGTCATTTTTTGCAATTTCAAATTCTGAATAATCGATCTAAACTGCTCAACATGATATCGTTATTAAAATGTACTTGGAGACCAAATTTCATATTTTTTGGAACTTTTTTTACTACCTCTTAGATAGGTTCCAAATCGTTGTTTTGGATGGTTCAGAATTATCTGAAAACAACAATTTTGAACCTATCTAAAAAGGTAGTAAAAAGTTCAAAAAAAATATGAAATTTGGTCTCCAAGTAAATATTAATATGGAGATTATGTTGAGCGGTTCACATTCACTGTTCGGACTTTGATATTGCAAAAACTGACTCGTTATAACTTAACCTGAAATTCTAACGTTATGACATTAGCCGTACTATATATATATATATATAGGACGTGGCTAATATGCTACGCGTAGCATAGAGACCTTCGTGCAACGGCTCAAAATTTGAATTTTCAAAATCCTAATGGTCGATCCGAACCGTTAGATGTGTTCTGCATATTGAAATATGCTTGGAGACCAAATTTTATATTTTTTGGAATTTGTTTACTATTTATTAAGCCACTTTGAAAATCGTTGATCCAACGGTGGCTTAACCAACAGTGAAACCGTTGGATCAACGATTTTCAAAGTGGCTTAATAAATAGTAAAAAAAATCCAAAAAATATAAAATTTGGTCTCCAAGCACATTTCAATATGTAGAACACATCTAACGGTTTGAATCGACCGTTAGGAATTTAAAAATTCAAATTTTGAGCCGTTGCACGGAGGCCCTCTATGCTACGCGTAGCATATTAGCAATTTCCTATATATATATATACGTAGCATAGAGACCTCCATGCAACGGCTCAAAATTTGAATTTTTAAAATCCTAATGGCTGATCCAAACCGTTAGATGTTCTACATATTAAAATGTGCTTGGAGATCAAATTTTATATTTTTTGGATTTTTTTACTATTTATTAAGCCACTTTGAAAATCGCTGATCCAACGGTTTCACTGTTTGGTTAAGCCACCGTTGGATCAGCGATTTTCAAAGTGGCTTAATAAATAGTAAAAAAATTGCAAAAAATATAAAATTTGGTCTCCAAGTACATTTTAATATGGAGAACACATCTAACAGTTCGGATCGACCGTTAGGATTTTAAAAACTCAAATTTTGAGCCGTTACACGGAAGTGCTCTATGCTACGCATAGCACCGTAGCCCTGTCCTATATATATATATATATATATATATATATATATATATATATATATATATATATATATATATATATATATATATATATATATATATATTAGGAAAAATATATGGCGCCCTCCACATGAATTCACATCCTCTAAGATATTTCAAACTTTGCGCGACTTTTTGGAATATCTCGATCGTTCAAATATGTTCTGCACGAATCTCAAAGCTCAAACGATACTGGCCCCCTACGCTACTCCAAATAGACACCGGACACGTCGGTCACGCAAAAATTGAGATATCTCAGAGGATACGCACTCCCTCCACATGGCTTTTGCTCTCACTGATAAAAAAATATAGCTCCTACAAAGTTCGACTGTGTGGGTCCCAGGCATAACGACAATGGTGAAATGAGGGAGCAATGTCGAAATAAGGGATCAATGTCGGAGTGCGTATCCTCTGAGGTATCTCATATTTTGCGTGACCTACATGTCCGGAGTCTATTCGAGTGATAAAAATTATGTCTCATTTTAGTGATAAGAATTATGTTTCATTGTTAGACATAGTAGGCGTGTTTTGAGATTAGTTGTTATGTTAATAGTATTTAGAGTACTACCTGATAGAGTTTTACAGTGAAGTTTACATAATTCAAAACATAAAATTGTAGTTTTTGATTGCAACACATAAAATAAAATTCATAATTTACAATTTAATTTTACATAATTCAAAATTTAAGTTTATAGAGTTATGTGATAAGATTTACAAAATTCAAAAAAATGAAAGAAACATCTAGATGTAGAATTAAAAAAAAATTTGAATTTTTTTTACCGGTTTAAAATATTCGACTAAACTGTTTATATAGTTATGTGATAAGATTTACATAATTCAAAATAATTTGATCTAGATCCAAATTTGAAAAAAAAAATTTAAAAGAAATTTTGAAAAAAAAATTTACAAAAAAATTTGCAAAAAATAATTTACCTGTATTTGTTTATACAATTTTAAATTAGTTCTTGTTAGTTACTAATTTTGAAAAGTTGTTAGAGATCTTGTAGATGTGGTCACAGTAGTCCTGGTCAAAGGTCTACATGTGGTCTCAGTCAAAGAAATTAAAGTTGTTAAACTGGATGTTTATTAGAGATTACACGGTAATGAAAAATTGTTATTTTTGCAGAATTCATTGAATTGGTTTACAAGATTTAATATTGAAGTTGAAGTTTACGAATACTTTTCAGTTGAATCCGGAGATTGGTGTCCGGGAGCTGTGAGCAGCTTCCTTACTTTTGTGAGTAAATTTATGTTTATAGATATCTATATATGGAATGGACAGTTTCCTGTTTTGAGAAATGGGGAGAAGGTTAGATCGTAAGTGAAAAAGAAAAAAAGCGTTAGACGAAGTCGGTTTCTAACAAAGAACAAGCTTCAGCTGGTGAAACTACTTTGACTAATAAACTCTGGTTTTTATAATTAGTTGGTGCTGTAAGTTGCTGCCACGAAACCATCCCATCCCTTGTTCTTAATTAATTAATTATTATATCTTTTGATATTTCAAATGTTTGTTAAAATTGGGTTCCGTTCTCTGCGAAGCTTTCTACTAGCTTATTTAATTTGTTGAAACCCTATCCAATTTTCATATATCTAGCCTAGGCTGCCTAGCTAGCTAGAAAGTTCAGATGGCAATACGAGAAATTAAGGAAGTTTAACTGATCATGTGGGAACCTCCTCGCCATCGTGTGTGACGTACGTACTCGATCGTGCATTTGTGTGTGTGTGTGTGTGTGAGATAGAGAGAGAGAGAGAGAATAAAATTCTTGAATTTGTTGAACTGTTCAACTTATTGAGCAGCTGGACTTCATTGTACGCTACAAGAATAGTAATTTATTTCATGCAATTCAGAGCTATTGTGAGGGTAGCTATTCCATGTGGCCTCCTTTAAAGCTTTTCAATCTCGTACATATCTCATGTTCTTATATGGTAAGGAACTACCTAGTCGATTAGACTTTGACATGCATATGTTCACCTAACTTTCCTTGAGAGAGCTACCTCCAAATTTAATTAATGCTTGCATAGTGCCTTCCAACTATCATATAAAACGGTCTAACCATTTTGGAAGTGCCTTTAATTTTTTTTTTAAATTTCATTATATTGGAAGGGTGTATATATATGTCACAAAATTATCTTTCATATAGCTAGTAATACAGATTGGCATGCACAGTGTGCTTAATTATATATGTACTTTGAATACACACACGCGCGGTGCATAAAGGTTTTAAAATACACATCTGTGTACAATTATATATAGACACACATAATTAATAATGATAACTGGCTAGGTGCTTGTTTTTCTAACATAAATTACCTCGAGATGATATAATAATATATACAAGCTAGTCAAATGTTCGATATTAAAGTATGGCTCAATCATTTTAGCTAATTAAAGTCAAGTAAATATAACTCAACCATGTGTATTTAGAATGAAATGTAGAGGTAAGCTTTATAAGAACCACACTAGGATCATAATTAATGTAATCTTACTGATTATACCATGGTAAATATATATTTGTATTTTAGTTCAGTTTTGCAAAACGTCCTATGCTAATAATTGATGTAATCACTTCCATTCATTGAGGTCCAAATCGTCGATCCAAACCGTTCAACATCATTATCTAAAGCTTGCCTCTACATATCAAACTGAAATCATATCTAGCTAAAATGATTGAGCAATATATGAAGAATATGAAACTAGCTAGTGGATGATGATAGATATGATTTCAGTTTGATATGAAGAATATTACCATAGGATTAGCAATATATCTGTTGGCAGGAAATATATATATATATAGAGAGAGAGAGAGAGTGACTAATATGATTCTAGCTAGTGGATTATGCTAGATATGATTTCAGTTTGATATGAAGAATATTACCATAGGATCAGCAATATATCTGTTGGCAGGAAATATATATATATATATATATATAGGACTCGGCTACGGTGCTACGTGTAGCATAGAGACCTCCATGCAACGGCACAAAATTTGTGTTTTCAAAATTCTAATGGTCGATCTGAACCGTTAGATGTGTTCTCCATATTGAAATATGCTTGGAGACCAAATTTTACATTTTTTGAAATTTTTTTACTATTTATTAAGCCACTTTGAAAATCGCTGATCCAACGGTGGCTTACCCAAACAGTGAAACCGTTGGATCAGCAATTTTCAAAGTGGCTTAATAAATAGTAAAAAAAAATCCAAAAAATGTAAAATTTGGTTTCCAAGCACATTTCAATATGGAGAACACATCTAACGGTTCGGATCGACCATTAGAATTTTGAAAACACAAATTTTGAGCTGTTACACGGAGGTCTTCTATGCTACGCATAGCATATTAGCAATTTCCTATATATATATATATATAGAGAGAGAGAGAGAGAGAGAGAGAGAGAGACTAATATGATTTCAGTAGCATATGGGCAGAAGTGCTTACGGTTCAAATTTGAAATTTCAAAAATCTAAAAAGTCGATCTGAATCGTTAGATGTGTTTTCCATATTGAAATGTGCTTGGAGACCAAATTTTACATTTTTTGGAATTTTTTTGCTATTTATTAAGCCACTTTGAAAATAGCTGATCCGACGGTGGCACTGTTGGGTTAAGTCACCGTTGGATCAGCGATTTTCAAAGTGGCTTAATAAATAACAAAAAAATTCCAAAAAAAATGTAAAATTTGGTCTCCAAGCACATTTCAATATGAAAAACACATCTAACGGTTCAGATCGACTTTTTGGATTTTGAAATTTCAAATTTGGACTGTAAGCACTTCGGCCTATCTGCTACTGAAATCATATTAGTCTCTCTCTCTCTCTATATATATATGTCCCCATTTAAACTGTAATTAATGCAGTCATCCTTGACCTAATGTCACAACATCAGTGGTATTAATCAGTATGTTTTGATATAGCTTCTGAGCTGTTGATTTAGTGTTAAATAACCAATAAATTTATTTCTGTTTGGTGCAATGTAGAGAAAGTAGTACGACTGAACCTGAAGTGGGTTCCATATGTGGAATTAATGTTTCTACTATTGAAGCCCCTCTCTCTTTTTTTCGTGTAAAACTGATAAAAAGGACTTGCCATCCAAGCCCTAAAAATCAAAACCCAACTCTCCTTTTTCTTGAGTTGTATATACTTATAATCCCCTCTTCCCTCTCGATCCTCTTCTCAAGTACTAATTACCTTCCTCTCGATCTCAACCTAGCTAGCTAGTTACTTTTAATTGCACACACATTAGAAATAAGCATGGGTTCTTCATCTACAAGCAATGCATCTGAAAGCACAAAGGTGTGCCCCAGAGGCCATTGGAGGCCTGGTGAAGATGAGAAGCTGCGACAACTAGTGGAGCAATATGGCCCACAGAACTGGAATTCAATTGCTGACAAGTTACAAGGGAGATCAGGTGGGTTAATTATATTATTCATTTATTTACATAAATATATGTATGTAAGCTCTTCATTTTTTTGTAGTTTTAATTAACTTTAAAATAAAATTATGTTATGTATATATATGAGTTTCCTTTGTTAATTTTGATATTAATTATATTGAGTAATTAATTTCCCAAAATTTATGTGTATACAATAAGATTTCATCCCTTGTGAACTCAGATATGAGCTTTTAATTTAAGTCATATGTTCATTTTTTTATACAGATTATCAATAATAATTCAAAAAGTAAAGTTCAGATTAATCTTTCTATAGCTACATGTTTATTGATGTTAAGGAAATTGTAATTCCAAAATTCAATGGCCAAAGAAAAACATATATTGTTTTCATTTCAAAAGAAGTGGAGTACTTATTTCATAATTATAATTACGTGGAATAAATCTATTTTATTGTTTCTAATTTTTTTTTTTTTTGTATAACTAGGATTCACGAGTCTGTTTTTATTAGATTTTGAGACCCTTATTTCTCAACAGTTTTCCTTTAAATCTGTTTCGTTATTTGGGTGTTTTTACCTGTAATATTTTATAAAGAAATTTACACGTACGCTAAAACATACATACAACATGTAATAAATTACTTAGAAGTTCACTTTGTCCAAGCTAGCTTTCTACTAAATATATTTAAAAACTTTAACCATGTTGTTTTCGCGTCCTCTGCAGTAAAGTTTGATATGATCTTTGTTCTGAGGAAGTGTACATTTATGTAAATTAACATGGCATATATAATCGTTACTTTTTCTTATATATATATGGAGAAAATTTTATCTCTTTAACTTGTGTTTTCTTATTGCTAGTTCACTTCCTTTTCTTGTTTCTTCAGCTTTTTTTCTTCTTCTTTTATTTAAATATATTTGCATTCATGAACATATATACATACCTTTCCTATATATATATTCATGCATACACGCAACGAGGGAACCTATCCACATAATTAATATTTCTTCTTTATTATCCCAAACACAAAAAAATAATTCATTTGCTCAATTTCTTCAATTTTTGATGAAATTAAACATTTCAGCATTCAATCAACTGATTAATGTTCTAATTCCCAATACATTTCAAAGTGCATTATGGTCCTTTAACTTCTGGAATATTAATTAATAATATTATTTTCTGTATATATGACAGGAAAGAGCTGTAGGTTAAGGTGGTTTAACCAACTTGACCCAAGGATCAACAAAAGACCCTTCACCGAAGAAGAAGAGGAGCGGCTCTTAGCTGCACACAGGGTTCACGGAAACAAGTGGGCCCTTATTGCCAGACTCTTTCCAGGCCGCACAGATAATGCAGTTAAAAACCATTGGCACGTCATAATGGCGCGACGCCAACGTGAAAGATCGCGTCTTTATACTAAAAGACCGTCTTCAGATCACATTTTACAAAGCACGTCAGATAACAACATAAGCAGATTATTTGGCACAGATTCTAGCAGTAATTCTCACCGTTTTCATTTCGACTTTGGGAACTCTGGCTCAAAGGAGAGCAATAGTAGTAGGGGTTCATTTTGGGCCTTCTCTAGGTCAAATTTTAGCTCACCAGCTCTAGGGTTTGGTGCAAGTGGCGATGTCTACTCCCAAAGGTATAATTTTGGGCATAGTACTACTAACAAGCAAGTAGTAATGCCTATTCCTAATATGAGAATAAAAGGGAATTTTGAACACGAAGAAAATAATGATCATATAATCAATGAGAGTGCAAGTAATGAGCCATTGAAGAGAAATGATGTTCCGTTTATAGATTTTTTAGGGGTTGGAGTTGAAAATTAATTAATTAGTCGATCATTCAAGAAATTAAGGTTTTGGGTTGATCGATCCATGTACTCTGATAACCTAATTTTGTTAGGCAGGCTTAGAGCTATATATATTAATTATGTGTCATTGAATAAATTAAGCTGTAGTACTGTATGCATGGTAGATATCAATTAATTAATTAATTTGTTAATTTTAAAGTGGATCATATTTTCAGTTATATTTTCTGATTGCTCCAATTTCATAAAAGCCATCTCAATGTCAGAAAGTGTCGTAAATCCATCTATAAATCATAAATAAAAAACTGAAACCATTACGTATTGTCAAGGTAGGCAGCTGGCAGTACAAATATCATGCAAAACAGAACATGTATGAGAATGCTGGCTAAATATATTAATTATATCCATGTTATTTATATTTTATTGTAAATTAATTTTATATTTTTAACTCACAAAACATTAAGGAAGTATTTTTTTTTTCCATTTCGGAACATGTTTGCTATGTCTTGGACAGTGTAATAAAATGCGGTTTTATGCGGCGCATATGCAGCTGCATATGCGTATGCGGCTTATTGCCGCATAAAATATGCCTATGCGGACCGCATATGCGGTTTAGGCTAAAAACGGTTTCAAAAATATTCAAAACTCATCACCGGATTCATTATTTTGAATCCGCAGACCAAATAATATCTAGAACCCATTATTTGAGTCCTGGACCCGGGTCCGTTAAATATTCTAGCGCCTCCCTTGCTTCTTTTACAACACTCTAGCGCTTTGATAACATGTAGTTTGAAATTGTGGGACTAAATGATTGAGTTACAAACCGGCTGAAGGTGCTAGGTTGCTCCTGCCTACTGGGCTTTGTTAAATGCCGCTACACAGCTAGGCTTTAAATGGGCTGCTTGATTGTTCACTACACAAATGCACATTAATATATGGGCTCCATCTGAACTGCTTTAAACAATAAATGGGCCAGCAACATACCTATTGTTTAATACTTTAATGTGCTTGGAGACACTACTAGAATCCCCAATGTTAGCAACGGTAGCAAGTAGTAGTTGCAAGCGTAGAAGGGCCCTTGCAAAAGAATTTGGTTTTATGATTAAAATAATATAGTGACAACGGTAGGCCGTTGCTACTAGTCACACTTGCTATTGTCCCACAGTGATGCTTGCTAATGACTTCTATTGACCCTTGCAAGTAATAAAACCCCGCCCAAAAATGCCAGATATTATATTTTATTACAACCCGTTGCAATTACCTGTTACCTTGCGCTTGCAAATAACTCCAGGCGGGTGAGACACATCATTTGCAAGGGTCACCGTTGCAAATGATTTCATAAAATTCTGTTTATATTTTTTTTTATTGTGGAAGCCATTACTATTTGCAAGGGGCACCGTTGCAATTGTTTTTAAGTTCATGTTTATATTATTTTATTGTGAAAGCTCTTATTATTTGCAAGGGGAACCGTTGCAATTGTTTTCAAGTTTGAGTTTATATTATTTTATTGTGAAAGCCCTCATTATTTGCAAGGGACACCGTTGCATTTGTTTTGAATTGTCAATTTATATTATTCTATTGTCAAAGCCTTAACTATTTGCAAGGGGCACCGTTGCATTTGATTGGAAGTTTCACCTTATATTATTTTATTCTAAAAGTTATAACTTTTTGCAAGGGGCACCGTTGCAATTGTTTTTAAGATTGAGTTTATCTTATTTAATTGTGGAAGCCCTAACTATTTGCAAGGGGAAACGTTGTAATTGTTTTGCATTTTCAGTTTATATTATTCTATTATAAAAGCACTAACTTGTTGCAACGGGAACCGTTGCAAATGTTTGTGAAGGCCTGCGTCAGACAAACACCTTTAATTTTTTATCGCTTTTTTTCACAGTTATATGTCATTATATTACAAAATAATATGTTTGAAGGTGCAAAAAAGGCTTAGTGCTTCAGTGGTAGAGTAGTTAACATTTAACTCAGAGGGCACCAATTTGAACCCGCCCTTAAGGCTTTTTTTATGATTGTTATTTTCAGCAAATGGAATTTATATTGGTAAGTGTGTACAACAGTAACACCAGATTTGTTAATTCAAACTAGTAACCTAATTAATTGGAGTAAATACAATCACGGATCCCTTAACAAAAATTTAACAAAATTTAGGAATGTTAAATTACAACAGTGCAGTGATCCCTTAATACAAATATTAAGCAAATGTGTTAACACAGAAGCATTAATTACAACAGTGCCCTTTGCCAGTCCTTTGATCTTCCCTTTGATTCCCTGCATTAATTAACACAAAAGCAAATGTAACAAGTTCCCAGAATCTGGACATAAAAGAACGAAATGGTGGAATGTGAAGGGGTGTCTGGCATTCAAGAGTTTAGGACTTAACAAATTATTTAGGGCGTCTTCTCCCCCATTTGCCTATGCTTTGCAATAAAGAAATAGTAATAGTCTCTTGAGAATATCCTTTAAAAAAATATTCAAAGGATGGAAAATCCAGATCTTAATCCTCCCGGTTCTCGTAATTATCGGCGTTCTCCTAATCCTCCAAATCCTAATGCTACGAATGCTATTACTGTTGTTCCGTCCTCACCGCCACTATTTGAACCTTTAATCCTCTACAACCGGCCAGTGAAGATGGAGCCCGGAGATGGCTCTGAATGGCGTGTCCCAGATCCTCCAGTGCATGAAATAGATTCTTCAGATGAAGAAATTAATTGGTTTGAACAAAGCCCTCTTGGATACGCTTATGGCCCACCAACGCTTGTGAGTTTGGGACTGAGGAGAAGCAAGAGAATTTGAAAAAATGTGGACAGGCACAACAATGGGCACCGGGTCAGATACTTCCCTGTTAAGAAGAAGAGACGGCCGCGAAGGGATAAAGATGACTGATTTGGCTTGAAGTTTCTATTTTTTTACTAATATGACCCTAGGGATGGGATAACATGTTTATTATTAGTAGCAAATGTCTTTGGTTTTCATTTCTGTCATCCTTTTTTAAGTACTTTTTAAGAATGTTGTTATGTTATATGTTGTTTTAATTATGTAACCATCCCTTATTAATTGAGCAATTTATGTTTCTATACATTTTTTTGTTTTTGGTTTTCATAACTGGCTCCCCTCTTAAATGTTTTTGGTTCCCTATTGCAAGCATACGTTATGACCAATACGACCTATGTTTGAATTGTTGCTTTAAAATTAGAAGGACTAATAGCTCTATAATCACAAATTGGAGAAAACTGCAAGAACTAATAGGAATTAAAAAGAAGAACAAACATTTCCATACTCACAAGGACTAATAGGCATAATCTCAAATAAGAAGGACTAATTTGCATTACAAGGACAAATAGCAAGCCTACTGGTCAGACAACAGTACATGGGTGCAAATGAAAAGTCGGAAAAAAAATATTGATAAAATGGTTAATTACCACAGTAACGGGTTTCCCTCCAAACTAGCTAGGTTCACGCATTTGGTGGCCTTAACACAAAAGAGCATTTGGTTGCCTTAACACAAAAGAGGTTGGCTGAAATTCTTCTTTCCAAATCTTGTAGTCTGCGATGTAAGGATCAAATACATGAGACTATAGAACAAAATAAAGATGTCATGTAGGGTTTAGGGCTTAACACAAAAATCAGTCACTAAGGGAGGGTAGCACAGATATCGTCCACTATGCACAGGTAGGGTTTAGGGCTTAACAAATAAAACATACACAGTGATACAAGGGAGGGTAGCACAGAACAACCACTATGCCCCTATTTTAGTTGGTTTTATGAACTATTTCTGCAAACATTATCAAAATCAGTCACTAACTTTGTATGAATGTGAAATATTTGTAAAAATATGAGTACTCACCAATTAGAAGCCATCTTCCTCCGATTCATAATCGGACCGTATGAATGCGAAATAGTTGTATCCAAAATATGAGTACTCACCAATACTCACCAATCAGTCACTAACTTTGTATGAATGCGAAATAGTTGTAAAAATATGAGTACTCACCAAGATGTCAGCCTATGTCGGACCGTTATGGATGCCATTGCAGCCAAACGATACACTGAGGAGCTGAACAAAGCGAGAGCTAAATGCGAGAAGAAATTTCCAGGCAATGTAAAAGCATGGAAGACAATGGTTCCCCACTGGTGTCTGAACCCCCCCAATTGGGTTGCTCTGTGTGATATATTTGACACTGAGGATTGGAAAGAACTAAGCAAACAAAACAAACTGAACTGCACCCACCCTGGCACTGTGATCCCCCACTACGGTGGTTGTTCAAGCGTACACCAGCATCTTAACAAACTGGTAAGCTGAAATGCATTTGTGTTAAAAAATATAACAGAGGTGTAATTTTGTCATTACTCAACTCGTGAATACTCATTGTTTATTGTTTTTGCATTTGGAGACAAAACTAAAAAAGGGAGGTGCGCCAACTATGAGGGAGCTCTTCGTCCATCTTCACAGTAGAAATGCAGAGGGGAAATCGCCGATGTTGGAAAAATACAAGGCATCCCAGGTGAAGGCTACATCTGAAGCTAGTGAAAATGATGATGGCAATGTATCGCTGCAACCAACTACCGAGGAGACTGGTGCAGAAACTGAACCTTTCGACATCACCTCCTTGAAATTTACCACCAAGAAAGCAGAAAAATTATTGTAAGTTTTAACTTGTATCACCTAAACCCTAGGTAAATTTCTATGTGAAGTACAATAACTATTTATAAAAACTTGAAATTAAATTGTAGCATGGAATTGATGCTGTGTGCAAGGACTTTGTTGCAGGTCATGTTTTCAAACTATACTTCAAATGATCAATTATAATAACTTGAAAATAATATATGATTTATTTCTCTACTAGCTGCACACAACATAATTGTCATAGACTTTGTCGGTTTCTTATTTAAAATGTATAACCAAATGAACGAGTTTTCAGAAATTGTGCTTCACCAAAATTGTGAGTACCCAACACTTCAAACTCCCCAAATCCATTCATGACATAAATTTTGCATTCTAGACCCTCACATTTACCATATTTAATTCAGAGTATATAAAGCTTGTTTTGACAGACACTACACCAAAAGGATGCTGCTACCTGTTTATAGCAGTAACAAATGAGAAACACACAACTGTACATCACTACTATTAATAATAACCCAATGCCCTTACAATTTTTAAACCCGTATTTAGCAATAATATATATTTTCTCGCCTGTTGTATATAAAAGGCAGATGTTATGGACATGAGGGCTAACACTGTCAACGCTCATATGGTGAGGGCGACTTGTTTATGTCAGGGGTTGGCGGTTGCAACCATGGCCGAGTAAGAGGATTTGGATGCGTCCTAGACCCAAAGTTGCAAAAAACAATACGAGACCGGGCAACTCCTACATCATCTGACATTTCTGGGGTTACAAATCTTGGAAACAAAAGGGTCTTCATGGATGATGTCCTAATCAGAATGTTAAACGAACGTGATATGCGACTAGCTGATGAAAAACAAGAGAGGAAAATTGAAGGAGCAAGATGTACCATGCTCTTGAACAAATTATTCACCCTTCTTGGATGGCAAAACCCAAATGTACTGGTAAGTAAGAGTAACTGGGTCTTCGATTTTATAACTCCACTCACTGCCATTACAAATTTTATTTATTTTGTCTTCTTCCAACATGACAGCTTGTCCTAAGAATGTTACAGTTTCGTTCATATGCTAATTAGGAAGACAAAAGGAAATATCAATTTAGTTTGTTTTTATTTCCTTTTAACTTTCTTATTAAATATATATTTTTCATATGACCAATTTAATTTCACAACTTAAGAGGGGACTGTTTAACTGCAATAAAATTTAGTGTACTGTTGCACTATGATTGTTAGCTCTTATTGGTTTGTCACCTATGTAATTTAAAAAGTAATCACTCCTTGATCCTGTTAATTACTGATCTCGTACCATTCTACATCCTAGTACTAACCTTTCCTCTTGTAAATTTTTTACATAGGAAACTCTTTACAGTTCTCATGCACTACATGAGGGGGTAATGGGGAATATGCAAACTCTGCAGGTCACATCTTTCAACTTTAGGACTTGATTATTATAATGTTATTCTATGATAAGATGTTGGGCTATCCAAATGCTAATAATGCCCTTGCATATGTAATTACTAGGGTCAGTGTCCTACCTCTCTACCTCAATCTCAGGAAGGAGGCTCACTGATGCAGATTCCACACTCTCAGGTAAGGAGATTTACTAGTACTTGCATATTTACATACCTTGAAATTTTCAAGCAAGGAGATTTACTAGTGTAAAAAGGCCAAAATAAAAAAATAGAATTTCACTGAATACAGTGACTAGGCTAGAAAATCGATTTCATCGAGGGTGTATATGAAATGATTTATGTAGACTCCAATAAAATTCATTGGTATTGGATTAATTGAGGTTCATACATTTCATAGCAATTATACATGGTCCAAGCAATTTGCAATTTTGTTAGTGGGAATAGAGGATATCAGGAGTAAGAAAAAAGAATGGTATAATGGGAAAAACGGCAGATTTTAGTGATTTTTAACTGTAGTAGTTAACTATTTTTTTTTTTGGATAAATAGAGAATAATAAAAAGAGTAAAGGGGTATATTACATATAATGAAAAGTACAAGGGTAAATAGAAAATTGAAGAAGTTTTGAAGGGTAAATTTTCAGATTAACCATTGTTTCAATGCTTATATTGTACTGGCAGTACTAACTTGGTGCTTATGCCAATGTATACATAGGGTCTTCCATCTTTGCAGGCATCAACAAATCGAGAGGAGGGATTCTAAGCACTACTGCAGGCAAATTCTGGACCAGAGGTGGCCAACCTTTTGGGGGCCGAACCATCAATGGGTGAATGGTTCGAGCAAGGCAACTCGGACAACAACTCGATTTAATTGTCTGGGGTATTGCCAACCTTTAACCGATAATTATAGATTTTTGGATTTTCAATAGGAACATAGGGGATGTTTCATTTTTGTAATTTTTTTTTGATGGGTGGTGCTCATATTTTGGTATAGGTAAATGTTTCATATTATATATGGTTGTAATGTTATAACAGTTTTTATTTTGATACAATGCATGCTTTCCACATGCTTGATTTTAGTACTGTCATTGCTATTTCCAAGCTTTCCTATTCAATTTCAATGTATTATGTTATGGTTTATTTATTTCAATGTTAAATGTATCAAATTACATGGTTGGTACCGGGTTGGTACTTGGTACAGGGTTGGTACCGGGATAATTTTATAAACATGGCTGCTGATATGTTGGCATTAATAGTAATTTCATATATTGTTCCGGATTATCAAAAAGGAATATGATTAAATTATATTGTAATTGCAAAAAATTTGGGGGGACCCACAATAAACACCCTTGCAAAAAAGACAAGGGACCCACTCAAGCTAACCTTGCTAATAACCTCTGGGACCCGCGCGGGCTAACCTTGCAAATAATCATGTGGGGTCCACTCACACTTACCTTGCTAATAATCCGGTGGGTCCCACCAGAGTCATGGTTGCTAGTAATCCAAAGGGACCCATGCTGGATACCCTTGTTAATAATCAAGTGGGACCCACGTGGAACATCCTTGCAAATAATACGTGGGACCCACAAATTATATTTTTGGTAATACTCTGTGGGGCCTACAATACATATCCTTGCTTATACTCTGTTGGGTGCCAAAAATCAATGTATTAGCAAGCGTGCTATTTGCAAGCGCTCCGCTTGCGGATACCCTGGACAAGAATATTAACAAGCGTTAGCCCTTGCAACAAATCTGAATCTGAGTATTAGCAATGGGGCTTTAACCAATGGTGGTTATTGCAACCACAACGCTTGCTAATAGCCCTTTTCGGGCTTGTAGCAAGGGCATGCCGTTGCTACAATCAAAATCCTGCTGTTGCTAATATTGGGATTTCTAGTAGTGAGATATTCGATCTGAACATAAAAATCCACATACTTTGAACATGATGCACATTCTAGCATGAATCTACTTTCAATATACCAAATTTTGAACAACAAACTTAGATCATGATACACATTCTAGCATTTTTTTAATTTAAAATCCGCATATGCGGCCGCATACCGAATATGCGGTATGCGGTGGCTTTCCGCATATCGCATGAAAACTGCATTTTATAACACTGGTCTTGGAGTACCTTAGTCCTTAGCTCACAAATTACACAAAATTGTAAAATAATCTCCATGTTAAATAATTAATTATTTTGATAAATATTTATATATATGGAACGTCAGAAATCCAAATAACGTGTGATTTATTTTTTGACAATGTAAAACAAAACTTCGTGCAAGTTATTATTAATTGAAGTTTGTTTGTTGTTGGTTAATTGTCTTCCACCTTATAAATATAATTGGTCAACAAACTGAAAATATAAAGCTGGGAGATTGAAGCTAGCTACATTCTGTTTAGGTAACTAAATAATTCTCTCATCATTAATTAAAAGTACTTCGATTATGTATTGTCGCTTCAACATATAAAAGAGGCAATTTCATGCATGCATATATATGTGCGCGCGCGCACACACACCCTTGTCTCTCTCTCTCTCTCTCTTCCCCTTATTAGAGAAACTTTAATAAAAAAAATTATGACATCTTCCTTGTATATACATCAAACTACCTCTAAAAAATGATAAAGAAAGAATCCTGAGAATGGATTAGATATGCATAAGCACTATATCTTTCTTACTCATTTTGGTCAAATTACTTTACAGGGAGGTAAGGTAGCGTCTGCGCTGAGTACGTGTTTGGTTCAATATATGTACTTAATTTAGCAAGGGCATATATATATGAAACTAAATTCTAAAATTTTCAACTAATTTTTAGCTAAGTTAATTTCTTTTTACTAACATCGGACAAATTTGAATAAAATATATATCGCATAGATGTCTTGTTTGACCTCATTTTGAACAAATCTTGAATGGGCGGCGCCTTTTGCCTTACATACGTTACCGTTGCCTTGTTGGTCTTGGAAATTTAATACCAATTAAGGTAGAATAATGCAACATGAAACGACTCCCAACCTGAAGAGAGTTCTTAAATCACTTTCCTAAAATTTATAAGTTATCTCAATATTAATTACTTGTAATTTTGCAACACGGTTACTAATGTTGACATCTCATCTCGGGGATGCAATATTTTTGACAGAAGTGCACTTTACTTGTTTGTTCAAGAAAAACAAGCATTAACAAAATTGTGAAACTGATATTATGACAGTGGTTTCGTTTCTAGAAATTATGGAACGGGCAAGTTCATTGCAGAGTACGTAATCAAAAGAAAATATGAGGTACGTTATCAAGTGGTTCCATTTGTATAGTTGTATTTTGTTTTATTTAAGTTGTTTGTGGTGGTACCAGAAATTGTTGTCATAAATTGATTAGAGAACAGTAATAAATTCTTGATTTTTCAACGCCAAAGGGTTTTATTTTTTTCTTGAACTACATACGTACGTGTTCTCATTTCTCAACCAATATTATGCTGCTCAATTTGATGATGATCATGTCCATGCATTTGGATGTGCTCTAAATAATTTACAGCGCCTTTGAAATTAGTGCTTAAATATGTGATCACATCGCTTCCGAAATTAATATTTTAATCACAAATTATGGAACATTAATAAAATAAACAAATTATTAATTGCTCTTTGGAGATATATAAGAGTATGAGGACTTTTGTTTGGTTTTATTGGTCAGTTGAAATGCAGGTGCAATTGCCTAGCAGAAACAATATATATGCGAGGTTCTGTTGTACCAGACTTGTACATGTAAAAGTAAAACTTAATTTGTTTGGCATAGCAAAACAGGATCTGGAAGTTACCAAAGACGAGGACCCAATGATCCAGTAATACCAGTTAGTCTGGCATTTAGCTGAATAGAAATCCATACCATTCCGCATATAAATGTTAATAATTTGACCTACCTACGATCGATCTCGTCCCAGTGGAATATATATTTCCAAGATCTAGAGACAATTAAATCTAGCAACTGATCATGTCACACAAATACGAAAGGGTAACAATGACAACAGTACAACACAAGCATACAGTAGAGCAGAGCAAATAGTTCTATCAGAAATTGAATCCACACCAACAAAATCTGAACCTAATTGAATAAAGCCAGAACCTCACACAAACTACCTAGGAAGCAGTACAATTACAAATAAGGAATCTAGTAGGTAGAGGACGGACAACAAAAATGCCAGAATAACTCACTAGGGAAGCATCAATTTTTATCTTAAAACCAAATAACCACAGTTTGGTAGCATCCAGTGCACGGTGCACCCATATGATGAGCAGCTTTACATTGCCTTTTCAATTCACTGAAAACTGAACAAGTATCTTGACATTGACCTATCAGATGCTCTCTGGTAGGTTGCTCAGTCAGAATAATCCTCTCTGGTAAGTTGCATCAGTATTGTTTGCGCATCTATGAACTCCATTCAGGCATCCACGACACTCTTGAGTTTGCCTCCCTTTATATGGAAAAAAAAAAAAAAATCAAATTGTAAGATGTTTTTTTCTGGACAAACTAGTGAGTTGAAGCATCTTTCTCTGGTCTGCTGTAGGCAATCCACCTTTGGGGTACCTGTGGTAGAGTAACTGTGATGATTGATCCTGCTGGATGTCCAAACTAATTTAATGGTAGAGGGAAAAAAAAAGCAATCGAGTGAAAAAAACATAATTGCTGATTTCACTCATACCTGAATTTAATGTAGCAGTTCGTTCCATATCCCATATATATATGTCAAATTGGACCGGTACCATCAGACTGTACCAATTGATATAAAGTTTATTTTTGATAAAAGGCCTTCGTCCGTTTCACTGCAGAAACAAGTTAAATTACACCTTAGAGTTAATAGGGTTATCTCACACCACAAAGTGATATACCCTGACTACCAAAAAAACCATGACCACATAAGTGCATCCATGGAAGTAACTAAACCACTAATGTTCTTAAAACTAGAACTAAGCCACACACAAGGGCTGCATAAACGAAGCCACCAACAAGGGCTATGGTAAGGTTGTAATAAGCAAAAACTAGAGATATATTTGCTGCTGCTAACTCTAAACAATAGCAAGATCAATGTTTTCTTCATATTCCACCATGGTGAACTCTTCTTCTGGGCGCCAAATACTAATGGGGATCTCATCTGTGTTAGGTGGCAGCCATAGTGATGTCTCCTCCCGAATCTGAGGTCTTACATGCCCTGTCCAATAATTAACCAAAGACAAGATTAGAAATATAATTTGTCTCGGTTGCTTAAGTGGTGTTGCATTAAAACAAATATCATTTCGAACAATGACACTAACTACTAAAAGAAAAGCATTTTTGGAATTAGTTGGCAGTTGACATGCAAAATGTACAATCTCTTTAAATTTGCTCCAGCTTGGGCTGATGGATTGGCATGCTCCCATCCAATACCATACCTATTTCGTAAATGCACAGTGAACAAACAAATGGTCAATTGTTTCTATATGATCACAAAAATGGCATTTTGTACTATTTGTCCATCATTTTTTAACTAAATTATCCTTGGTCAATATCCTTTTTTTATTGGTGAGACACATAAAAATTCTTATTTTCAAAGGATTTGGGACAGTCCACCAAAGCATGGGAGTATTTGGTAATTTGCCCTTATAATTCAATATTTAATACAAAGATTTCACTGTAAATTTTCCTGATATTTCCCATCTCCAACTCAATTGATCTAATATATGCGTATAGGATATGTGGCTAAGTATGTCTAAAATTGTGAGCCATTCTTGACTTTCAATTTCAGTGAGGTGCCTTCTAAACTTTACTGCTTCTCCTTGTGTATTTATTATTTCCTGTAAGGGTATGGGTGGATTACAACAAATATTGAATAATTGAGGGAACCTAGATGCTAAACTACAGGGTTGGTACCATATATCTGTCCAAAAATTGACTGTTGTGATAATACCTGGAGTGTATGAGGTGCTGATTTTACCCAAATTTTCTAGTTTCCTAATAGCTGCCCAAAAATCAGAAATAGGTATGTTGGAATCCCCTGAATAATAGTGAGAATGTGTCATATACTTCCAATTGCTTTGATAATTAGCATCTCTAAATTTCCACCACCATTTCATTAGTAGAGAAATATTTATTTGTCTAAAATCAAGTATTCCTAATTCCCCAAACTCTTGTGCCATACGTGCTATTTGCCAATTAATTAGAGAATATTTCTTCTTAACTGGACTAGCCCCTTGCCAAAGAAACCGGCGTCTAATTTTGTCCAATTTTTGAATAACATAAGAAGGAAGTTTGAAGATTGAAAAAGTATATAAAGGAACTGCCGACAAAACTGAATTTACAAGAGTAAGTCTACCTCCTAATGACAGTAAATTACCTTGCCAATTTTGTAGTTTTTTTTCAAGTTAATTTGTCAGTAAGAAATTGCCAATCTAGTTGGGTCATTTTATGAGTGTGTATAGGTAAACTTAGGTATTGAATTGGAAAATCAGAGGGTGCACATCTAAAGGTAGTTGCCAAATCTGCATTGTGATCAGTATTTATAGGGTACATAAATGTTTTGGAGTAATTCACTTTAATTCCGGAAAGTGCTTCAAAAGCTAGTAAATTCCACCATGCGTTTTCTACATTATTATTCTCTGATTTTAAGAACATTATGGTATTGTCGGCATAATGACAATTAGAAGCAGGAAAGCCATCTAATAAAGGGGTACCTAAACCTTGTATCACTCCTGATAGTCTCCCTCGCTGAAATAATTTGCATAGAGTATCGGCGCCAGAATGTACAGATAAGGGGAAACCGGATCCCCTTGTCTGATCCCCCCGTTTACCAAAAAAATATGGACTAAGTTCACCATTAACGTTTATGCATGATTGTGAATTATGAAGCCAACCTTTGATCCAACTAATTCATTTTGATCCAAACCCTCTTTGTTCTAAAATATCAATAAGGTATTGCCAATTTATTTTATCGTACGCCTTCTCAAAATTCACTTTAATCACTACACCTGGAGTATTAGTCATTTGACAGTGATGTATGATCTCTTGACTTAACACTACATTGTCTAATATATATATATCTGTTTTTTATAAATGCAGTTTGGCTCGAATTGATATAAAGTTTATAAAGTTTATAAACAATTAAGCAGCAGAACTGCAGAAATTCTCCAACGTGTGTTGACAAAATATAACATATATAATGGAAAGAAATAAAGATATTAATTATGTTGTTCAATTGCATTCATTGGACGTCAAGAGGTGAAGATGGTATATAGCGAGCCTCATAGCTAGTGTACAATTTGTTAGAAATTGAATATATTTTAACTATTCTGAGTAGTAAGAAAATCTTTGAATAAACTTATTTTATTATTATATTTTTAATTTTTAATATTCAAACAGCATTATTTTAGTAAAAAATATTACTTGTCAAACAGAGTCCAATGTAACATTATTCTGGATTATTTTATTATTTTTTTCAGCTCAGTATTAGGCCAGCCTCGGGACAAATTAACTTGGGTCCGATGTCCATCGGACTCAAACTGAGTTCAATGGGTTCCAAAACCGTCCGATCCGCTTTAAGATCCGTGCAGACAGATATTAAAAAAATATACACGGATATTAAAGTGACATGCACAGATCTTAAAGTGGATCGGACGGTTTTGGAACCCATTGAACTCAGTTTGAGTTCAATGGGCATCGGACCCAAGTTTGTCCCTCTGGCCTCGGATGTAATTCTTTTTAGTTTTGGATTATGGGCCTCTGAACCAATTAGTTCCATATATAATTTTGGGCCTAATGCTTTGTGTACGAGGCTACGAGCTTTGAGTTAGAGAGAAAACAAGATGTTTTATGTTTTAGATTTAAAAAAAAAAATTGAAGTTGAGTGTTAAAGGGAATTTATCTCACCATCTGTCTAATAAGAAAGAAGTCCAATTACCATCTCTAATTAAAAAAAATGATCAATAACTAGGTTTAACATCTTTCCAAAATGGTGAGAAGTATCTATATATCAAATTTGCATTCAGAATATTAAGGAAGTTATCTATTTCTAATTCAGAGGCTATAGGTGAACAAGCGCATCCCAAATTCATGAAGCCTCTTTGTGTACTCAACTCTAAAACATATAAAATTGACTTCACATGACGAATTTGAATTGTTGAAATTTGTCTATCTTATGGGTGATGCGTCTACATGCAAAAATTTTAAATTTTCGAATTAATTTTGTATAGAGTCAAGTGGTAAAAAAAAAAAAAAAGAATGTAATAATATTAATTTATAAATTTTCTAATTTTAACCGCTTGACTTTATATTAAATTAATTCCAAAGTTTAAAAATTTCACATGTAGACGCATCACTCATAAGATAGATGAGTTTCAACATTCGGATTCATCATTTAAAACAAAGACGATATGTTTTAGAGTTGAGTTTACAAATAAACTAGATAAACTTAGAAACACCCTAATTCTACTCTCTTAATCTAATATGCATGTTATGAATCGAACTATACTATAAATTTGTATCTTTATTTTCAAAATTAAAGTAGTCAATCCAAACCAGTTAATCATGATATCCATAAAAAAATGTACTTGAACCAAACATTTATTTTGAATTATTTTACTATGTTGTTAATTTCACAGTAGATCTTATGATCCAATGGATAGATTTTCAGGATGCGCACGCAGATTGCAGATTTCAAATCGGGTTAATGGATAATAAATGTATTGAGATTTTGAGAACCTAAAATACAAGTTATTATGGACACATCCAGTTCCCGGATCCTCTGCAATACCTCATTGTTTGAATTTAAATATAGACCGTTAGATCAAAATCCGTGTTAATCCAGTCAAATCTTGTAATGTACGTGTAGGTTTAATAACGTTATATATATAACGGGATGTGTCCAGGATCACTGTTGGAGACGCTACTTCGTTCTCTCCGCCTCGTCTTTTGTTTTCGCCTCGTCGGGCTTAACCTCGTGACTCTCCTCTCTCCTCCTCCTCTTCCTCTTCATTTCAAAATGTGTTCAATCTCTCTCTCATTGAAATCCTCGCCAGTATCGCACTCTCCGATTAGAGTCTCTCCGGTGCGGCGTCGCCCCTCCGTGGCGGTAGCAGCATCCGCTGGGGGGAGCACGCGGATACACAAGCTAATAGAGAAAGAAGGCGTGGTGCTCATGCCAGGCTGCTACGACGCTCTCTCAGCTGCGATCGTAGAAAAGACTGGGTTTACCGCTGGGTTTATCTCTGGTTACGCGCTCTCAGCTTCTCTCCTTGCCAAGCCTGACTTTGGCCTTCTCACGTCTCTCTCTCTCTCTCTCTCTCTCTCTCTCATAAAGTTATTGGCATTTCCAAACTTTTCAATTAGCCATCTAAATGTTGGAAACTGCAATAGAGCGATATAAGTTAAGCTTCATGCATGCTTTGCTTCTGGTCATCCAAATTAAATTCTATTCTGATCTATAGCCACTTCAATGTTCAGATATTTTCAATGGATGACCTCATCTTTTTTATTCACTGTCAGAATATAATATATGATCAATTTCCTAAAAAAGAAAAGAAAAAAGAAAAAAAAAAGATGACCCACCTTGTATGGGTAATGGATGGATCATTAAGTGCCTGAATTCAGTATATACACCTTAATTATAGATGCCTAACTGTTTGTTGCATCGACTTAATGGATGGATCATTAAGTGCCTCAATTCAGTATATACACCTTAATTACAGTCTACAGATGCCTGACTGTTTGTTGCATCGACTTAATGTACTATTCTTGTACACCTTGCTTCATTTGAGATAAAACTTGCATGCGTATTCTCCTACATTTTATATTATGGTATTTCAGAAGGTCTTATCTAATTAAAATATGTTACATTATTTTTAGGGCACCAGAGATGGCAGAGACAGCTAGGTTTGTTTGTGCAGCTGCACCTCACATCCCAATAATTGCTGATGCTGGTTTGTTCTTTTTCCCGCACTCTACTATTCTACTATACTACCATGCACTGGTACGCAATATATACTGGTACAGTTAGTGGCAGTATGGTACCAGTCCAAGTTGATAGCTTCTGTGCCTGACCTCAATGCTTTACACTTACCTCAAAGAATACTTGTTTGATTTAATGGAAGATAATGTGTAGATACGGGAGGTGGAAATGCTTTAAATGTGCAAAGAACAGTTCAAGATCTTATTGCGGCTGGTGCTGCTGGTTGCTTTCTCGAGGTTCAATTTTTTTATACTTTTTTGTCAGTCAACCCCCTGATAATCCTATATTCTGTTGGTTATTGTTTTTTTTAATAATAGTTGTTTTTTGTGATATATAGGATCAAGCGTGGCCAAAGAAATGTGGTAAGAATAAAAGTTCCTGTTGTGGAGGCATAATTCTGTTTCCTATTGATTTTCGTTTTTTTTTTTTTTTTTTTTTTTCAAACTTCTAGGCACCTTATTGAAGTATCTAAAATTCTGACCTGCCTTTTTTTTTTCTTCTGGAAATGCAAGGACATATGCGTGGTAAACAGGTAACCAAAATTCTCTGGAGGTTTTATTATATTTTTTATCTTTTAAAATTTCTTTGTGAATTGGATATCCACCAACAAACCTTAAAAAAAAAAAAAAAAAAAAAAGAGAATGAAATTTCTTTCTAAATGTCATTAGCTATATATATGTATCTAGCTCTGGCTGATAAGCTCCATTCTAATAGCTCAATTTGTTGACAAGTATCATCAACAAGTAAAATAAAATTAATGGCACCAGTGATACACTCAATTATGGTATTGATAATCTGTGTGCAAGTCAACAGGATCCCTCTTTTAATCATGAATCTTAAGGCTGTACAAGTATCGTACGAGCATATCCCAATTTGAATGCTTCTTTCACATTTTAAATTATTTAGTAAAATCTGCATGTATACCGGAATCAAGATTGTATTTGTGCAGTCCCTTACCTGCTACTCTTTTGTTAGGTGATACCAACTGAAGAGCATGCAGCTAAAATAGCTTCAGCAAGAGATGCAATAGGAAATCGTGACTTTTTCCTGGTTGCACGCACTGATGCACGTGCCACCTCAGCTAGAGTAGGCTTGTCAGACGCAATTGCACGTGCCAACCTCTACATGGAGGTACCAAGTTTTTGAAGAAGTTGAATCAGAACCCGTTCTTATTAGAAAATTGCTGAGTGCTCTCTCTCAGATTTACAAAAGTGAACCTATTTTAGTGGAAAAATGGAAGTTGTACCACCATGAGTTGATCCATAACACCTGATTTTGTTATAACGTATCCCCAAAGATCTTGTTATGAAACCATTGATTGCCAACCTTAAAAAAAAAGAAACCATTGATTGCTGTAATTGACAGAATGTTACAGTCATAAAGTAAAATTGGTAAAGGCCTAGATTTTAACAGGGGCCTTTCTTCATTTGGCTTTTGAGAAAATTATTGAAAATTTAGGGGCATCATCTCAAATATATATGCAAAATCTACATTTCACTAAACTCCCATTCATCATGCTGGTGGCAACGCCATTTCGGTCTATAATGCCCATTCATCAGACTTTGGTTTAATGCCCATTAATAATGATTTATTTATTTTGACAGGCAGGTGCAGATGCGTGCTTCGTGGAGGCACCGAGAGATGATTATGAGCTTTGTGAAATCGGTCGCCGCACGAAGGGACACCGCGTTTGCAACATGCTTGAAGGCGGAGTTACACCTCTCCACACCCCACAAGAGCTCGAGGAAATGGGATTTCACATAGTGCTGTACCCCCTCACAACCCTTTATGCCTCTACACGTGCAATGGTTGATGTTTTGAATGTATTGAAGGAGAAAGGCACAACAAGGGACATGTTGGGTTCTCTTGCAACTTTTGAGGAGTTCAACAAGTTGATTGGGATGGAGTCTTGGTTTAAGCTTGAAAGTAAGTACTCAAGTTGGAGGTGAAATGTGAAATGTGTCTTTGGTTCTACTAGATTTTAAATTTTTTTAGCTTTTTTAGGGTGGTGATGATCTTTAATAAGCGAACTAGTATGTGTGGGGTTTTTTTTTTTTTTTTAATTATTATTATTGTTCTGTTGTGGCTTTCATATTCAGTCTACTCTGTTGAGATAACTATAGAGTGTTCTTTTCTTTTGTTAGTAACTTGTCTTGCCATCTCTAAGCCATAGCATGTTGGGCAAAATCTATCTTGAACGTCACTGTGAAGCGAAAAAGAAAAAGAAAAAGAAAAGTTACCGTTTGCTGCCGCTGCTTTGAGAGTCAGCCGCCCCTCTTTCTCCTCCCTCTCTTCTTCTTTTTTTTTCTCTCTCCTTTCTCTGAATTTTTTTTTTAGGTACAAATCTCATCTGAGCACAAAGGCTCTCCTGAATACTCTTGTCTCGTCTTGATTATAACAATACTACTTTGTGCTAATGACAAAAAATTATGCAAGTTCACAATATACCAATTTGAGCATGAACATAGAAATTTTACAAGCTCACTATCTACTGATCTGAGCGCAGTAACTCTTGGTTTCTGATTTTTATTATCTACTTTTGTAAAAATATTTTATTTGTAATAGTGAAAATGCTGGTATAATTTTTTTATGTACTAGTACGAACGATATGTAACTAGTTTTATCATGATTAATGAAATATTGCCTACAGACTTTTAACAAAAAAAAAAAAATCTATCTTGAACAATTAGCTGGAAAAGAATTAACTATAGTGACATTAACATTGTAATATTATAAATTATATGCAGTCACTAAGATGCCAGATTAAATAAATTTACAAAGGTGATGTCCCCAAGTGTGTCCTTGTATTCTTGGATGACTAATTAATATCCAAACCGAGAAGAGCAAATATATATAGAGTAGAACTAGGCTGCTCCTAGGAGTACCAAGCTTCTTTGTACTCTTAACTCTAAAATCTATTAGATTAACTTGGAATGACGAATCCAAACTGTTGAAATCCTTCTACCTTACAAGTGATGCATCTACATGTGAAAATTTTAAAATTTCAGATTAAGTGGTCAAAAGTCAAGTGGTCAAAATTATGACTGTAACATTCTGTCAATTATAGAGAGAGAGAGAGAGAGTAAGGCTACCATGCTTTGCAAATTAAAGTGGGTGTTTTAATTTGCACTCATATCTCTATTTTCAAAGTTCAAATAGTGAATCCGAACTTCTCAACACGTTCTTCATATTGAAATGTGCTTGAATACCAAATTTTATATTTTTTGAAATTTTTTTACTATTTATTAAGGCACTTTGAAAATCTGGGTGAACAGTAAAAATTTATAAATCACCGGATCAACGATTTTCAAAGTAGCTTATAATAAATACTAAAAAAAATTCTAAAAAATGTAAAATTTGGTCTCCAAGCACATTTCAATATGGAGATCATGTTGAGCGGTTCGAATTGACTATTTGAACTTTGAAAATAGAGATATCAGCGCAAATTAAAACACCCACTTTAATTTGCAAAGCATAGTAGCCTTACTCTCTCTCTCTCTCTATATATATATGAGTTGGGCTATGATACTCTATAGAGTAAAACAAGTTTTTACTCTATGACACTATATTTTCATTTTAAAAATCCAAACACCTAATCCAAACTGTTTAACATGTTCTTCATATTGAAATGTACCTGGAGCAAATTTTACATTTTTTTGAATTTTTTTACTATTTATTAAGCCACATTGAAAATCACAGATCCGATGGTCCATAAATTTTTACTGTTTTTTACTATTAACAGTAGATCTGTGATTTTCAAAGTGGCTTAATAAATAGTAAATTTTTTTAAAAAAAAATGTAAAATTTGGTCTCCAAGCACATTTCAATATGAAGAAGATGTTGAACGGTTCGGATCGGGTGTTTGAATTTTTAAAATAGAGATATAGCGTAGAGTACAAATGCATTTTACTCTATAAAGTACCATAGTTGGACTATATATATATATATATATATATATATATATATATATATATATATATAGGTTTTGGCTAATATGCTACGCGTAGCTAAGAGACCTCCGTGCTACGGCTCAAAATTTGAATTTTCAAAATCCTAACGGTTGATCCAAACCGTTAGATATGTTCTACATATTGAAATGTACTTGGAGACCAAATTTTATATTTTTTGGATTTTTTTTACTATTTATTAAGCCACTTTGAAAATCGCCGATCCAACGGTGGCTTAACCAAACAATGGAAACCATTGGATCGGCGATTTTCAAAGTGGCTTAATAAATAGTAAAAAAATTCCAAAAAATGTAAAATTTGGTCTCCAAGCACATTTCAATATGTAGAACACATCTAACGGTTTGGATCGACCATTAGAATTTTGAAAACACAAATTTTGAGCCGTAGCACGGAGGGGCTCTTAGCTACGCGTAGCACCGTAGCCCGGTCCTATATATATATATATATATATATATATATATATAGAGAGAGAGAGAGAGAGAGAGAGAGAGAGTAAGGCTATTGTGCATTGCGAATTAAAAGGGGTGTTTTAATTCACGTTCATATCGCTATTTTCAAAGTTTAAATAGCTGATCCGAACCGCTCAACATGTTCTCCATATTGAAATGTGCTTGGAGACCAAATTTTACATTTTTTGAAATTTTTTTTACTATTTATTAAGCCACTTTGAAAATCGCTGATCCAACGGTGGCTCAATTAAACAGTGAAACCGTTGGATGAGCGATTTTCACGTAGATATCGCCTGATCCAGTTCAGTTCGAAGGTTCACTAGCTAGAGCCTGGTTGTTTCACTTCCTCTCTCCAATGGTTGGAGATTTATAAACTTTCATTCTTATTTTCTTTAGTCTGCCAAAACCACTATTTTGGAAATTAAACTTTGTGACAATTTTTTTTAATCTGTTAATTTTGTGATTTCTCTAGGTTAGTTTCTCATAAGTTTATTTTTCTCAAGTTCTATTATTAATTGATGAAGAAAATCTTACCGGTTAAATTGTGTCTCATTAAACTGTTACTGTGTAATTAAGTTCATTTTTTCTTTCAGATATTTTCTATGAAGTCAAAAGGAGGCGTGATAAAACAAAGGAGGTAAAAATCCCTTTATTTCTCCCGTCAATTCTACTTAATTATGATTGGCACAATGTCTTGGCTTATTTTGAAATTAATTTCAATGTATAAGCCGCCAAATGGTGCTTGGATAACAAATAGTGGGAATTAATTAAAAAAAAAGGTTGGAAATTGAACAATATATTGTTAGATAATGCATGTTTATCTTTAAGCCACAAATACATGCATGTCGGTTTAGGCAAGGTTTTAAATGATACAAACTTAGTAATGAGCTAATGTTCAAGAATAGTTCAAAGACTAGCAAGATTTATACAACATATCTTATTATCTTGTAACTCTGACACCAATTTCCTTTAAATCGATATCTAGGTGACCTGTAAACACTTCCTGAGACCTATAGTAGACTTGTATTGATTTAGAGTGTGGATATTTTTAACATTGTTTTGAACATACTTGTTGCCAGTGCTATATATGTTACCTCTAAAAGTTGCTAAAGCAATTCTAACACTGGTACCAATGCATCTTGTTGTATGATATATTCTCTTATACGTTTTAGGGATTGATTTGTGAAGTTTTCAAAATTTAAGGGCAGGTCCTATATTTTTAGGGTTGTTTGTTCATTGTGCTAGGCTGAAACTTAATAGCTGGAATTTGCTTTCTATACAGATCACCCACGACAGAGTGAAAATCATTTTTTTTTTCTTTTTCCTTTTTTCTCCTCCTAATACAGATCGTGCGGCGACATAATGGGAATCTAGAATATATTTTACAATCTTGTTTCTATACAGATCACCCCATGACCTGTCAAAAAAATTAAATAGATTTTGATACAATTTTCGAAATCTGAATCGAAGCGGGAGAAAACAATTCTTAATACAAGTTGTTTATTGCCTTACTGAAATATTTCATTTTTATATAGATCAACTGCCATGTACTTATCGAGACGATCTGGTGTAGAGCAGTGGCGTAGTCAGAATTTGAATCAGGGATAGGCAAAAAATGGGTTCGAATTCTTTTTTTAAAACGGGCTCGGGTTCGGGTTCAAATAGCCTCCATAACTCTCTTCCCGCCTTTGTTCGAGCTTCCTACCGAATTGCGTGTATGCCATGACTCTAAAAATCGGAATTGTAATGGGGTGACTAGATAGGAATCAAACGAATTGGATCAGAAACTCAGATCTTTTTAGCATAAGCTTGTTTTGAATAAAAATTGGAAAATTGATAAAATAATAAATTTTTCAAAAAATTATATTTCATATGCATGTATAGTTTTGTTATTAGCTAAATTAATTATTAGTTTTTAATTTTCAGAATCAATATCAAAAAAATAACTAAAACTAATAAGTGAAATAGAAAAATTGCTTCACATCACACGGATAGGTAAAAATTGAAACTATATTGTTGAATCCTAAAGCAAATACAAATATGCAAGAAATAATCATATATATTGAAGAAGAAACAAAAAGCGATAGAAATTATGGAAAAAAACATAACAAAAGCAAATGCAAATATGCAAAAAATTATCAAAATGGATGCGTCAAATGAGAGATAAAATGGGGAGGAGATAAAAAGGTTGGATGCAACTGTCATTCAAATTTATAAGTTGGATCTGTCTCATATCTCTCATATTTTGTTATTTGGATCCAACCCAAAAAGGTCATGTACAATATTCTTTAATAGTTCACGTACACCAAGTCTAAATAGATAAAGAAGAGCTTTCTTCTTTCTTAAGCTCAACTAAAAATTGGAGGATCTCATCTCCGAAAGTGGAAGAAAGAAAATGGCAGAGAGAAAAAGAGAGACCAAATTATAAGTGAAGATGAGTTCGAACTTCAGAGATAGACAAATTAAATTCCAAGAGTAGGCAAACTTCGTTATAGAATTATATTTAAATTAATTTTTTTTCAGGGGTAGACATTTGCCTACTCTTGTTCTACACTATCTCCGCCTCTGGTGTAGAGTGTGAGTCAAGGTGGTGCTTATTATCTTATTCATTTGTTTGTGTTTTGTCCCAGGGGCTCTCAGCAGCTTTTATTAATATGAGTGTTGTTGCCTCAATTTTTATTCAGCTCAAATTTAAACCTCAAGTAACCTAAATTGTCTCAAACAAGCTAAAAAGTATGGAAAAAGAGCATATTCAAGCTGAAATATGTACCCATGATGTAGGTAATATGTGCTCCCTTGCTATTGGAAACTGGGGCCAAGCAATTCAAGCTGGTACAAAAGCTGGGGTATCACAGGTATATTAAATCATGTTCTCTTCATTGTTTCAAACATATATGAGTGAGACTAATATGATCATACTCTTCATTTAGGTGCCGAATTGTCTCACATATGCTTCGTCTTTATCTCACATGATGAGGCTGATATTGGGTGTGAAGTTTAGTTTTGTACGTACTTTACAAGAAAGAAGAGCAACGTGAGCGAGCTATACTTACAATGCTTTCTTTGTGTCTCTACCTACACAGAGGTAGATACTGCCTTCTTTTTTCTTTGCTTATAACTGTTTTGTAAAATGAAAGAGTACTCCAGATTCAACAATGGCACTTGACACTATAGGAAACAGGATGGGATTAGACATAGGGACTGGGCTGGGAGATTTTGCACTTTATTGCGGTACTATATTCATTGTAATTGAGGTTAATTAGGTTACAAAGGGGTTGAAAATTGATGATTTTATTTTAATTTCGTGAGATGTAAATAGATGAGTGTAAAAAATAATCTTTATTAATAAAAATATTGGTAGGCCAATTTTACTGACCTTAAAAAAATAGTACATAAATATGAATAAATAAAATGAATTAGTTAAAAACTTTTGATGCGTAATTTTTTCCTCTTTATCCACATTTTATTTTTTCTTGTCTGCATTTTAATTGAATTGAAATATTTGATTGCTGTTGTACATTAATTAGAAACTGTTTGATTATACTCTTCATATTTTTGGTAGATATAGGGGAGGCATGATTTTCATTTTTTAATAGAGGATAAATAGATAATTTATAAATTTGAAATAAGTTTTAATAGAAAAGTCAATAAGTTGCGGAAATTTTGTGAGTTTCTAAAATTTCAGAGAGAGAGAGAGACATACATCTAAAATTGTTTCAGGATAATTAATCGATTGAGTCCTTGATCTACAACTTCTGAATAATCGATATGGCCTACACTTGTTCTAAATCAATAAATAAAATAACATAACATAAGTCTTTTATTCTTCTCATAATTTACATAATTGTTTGGAATATATAAAATGCAAGAATCAGGGTTTATGACTAACAGTCCATTCTCGGGAGAGACTTTACATACAGGTCCAGATTTCAAAACAATCCAAAATTAAGTTTCATGGTTCCATATGGATGTCCAAGTCAATTGATTGAAAACTACTATATACCTCGAATTAAATTCAATTAAACTCAAAACCACATTTTCACATTTCTAGCAGTTGCACACTATAGAATGATTAAATATAATTTAAATTCATACATACTCAAAACACTTTAACATACTTTACAAAATAAATAATAGATAAATATTATGTGAGCTTGAGGTGAAAAATAGGTAAGTTGATCAAAACTGGTGAACAATAAACAACCGCAGACAAAGACTCAACTCCACATAAATCTCACTATGTAGGTAATTACACCATCACTCACTGGTATAATAAAGGTACAACATAGTACCGGCTTAGTTCTTTTGTCTTATGGGATTATTTGGTATATCAATTATAAGAAGATGCCAAGAAAAACAATATAACAATGCCGACAAAAGAAAATAACCTACAACAGCACTTGAGTGCTCACTTATGGAATGATACCACATAAACCAATATTACATGGCATAGAAAAAAACAGTTAAGTGTGAAAATGAGCAAAAAGAGAAAAAAAAATTTGGGGCATTTTCATTACCGTATCAGCATAGATAACACTAGCACCACCACCAGCAACCATGGTCCAAATGCGGGGGTTCAGGACTGTAAACTTCAGAGATGCACTTGTCTAATCACACAAAAAAAGAAGATGATTATAAACTGAGCAACAGTACCAAAAGAAATTAAATAAATCATTGAACTTTATTTTTTTCAAAGCATATTCTAGGTCTAAGTAACTACCTTAAGATCAAATTTTCAAGTCATATAGTAGGGTGGAAAATTAAAATTAATTGAAAAGAATAATTTGTAATATTTTTCTTGGACTTTTATCATGACACGTACCGTAAAACCGATTTGCTTACTTGGACTTTTTCTTGTTTAGTGATAACACTGACTCCACACCTAGCAGCATGTTTGGGAAGCCCCCTATATAATAAAACTGTCAAATGTTGCATCAGTCCACCATCTTACAATTATTCTTAAAAAACAATTTTGAAGAAAAATCAACTGAAATTGACATTTACCAGCAATTGAAACTTCAATTTTGTAAGCGCCCGGCATCAATGGTATCTTGCTGTTATCATCGTTCATACCGAATATATAGTTAACTTGGTCAAAGATAATAATGTTAGAGATAAACAATTGACAGGCAAACAAAAAGAATTAAACAAAAAGAACAAGAGGTAAAGAGTGTATTGAAAGGAGCAGCGAGAGACCTCCTTAGTTGAGCTAGACAATAATCTTGGCAAAACTGAAGTGATTGGAGAGAATCTTCGCTATACTTGGTCTCCAATCTGAAAAATGCAAATACACAAAATATTAAATTAAATCCCAAGCGTAATAAAAATTATAGAAAACATCAAAAACCGTCGCTCTACTTTTGCTCTAATAATGATTTCATTACCAGGGTCAACAAATTTCCAGATCTGAGGTTCTTTCTCGCAAGGCCTAGCATTTTTCCTGAAACGGATACAAAAAAGAACTACAGATGAAAATCAAACAAAAATTGAACTTGTTTTGAGTTTGTGTTACAAATCTAAAAGAAAAATTCAACTCCTCTGGAGGCGGAGTAGGCCGTAGCCTCTCGGAGATAGGCGGACGCTGGTGGCAGTGATAGGTGCGATGAGAGTAAAAACCCAAACGAGCCTGGTGGCAATGGCCTGAGCGACGAGACTGGTGGCGCAATAGGTGCGACCTGGTACTGAGAGAGCGGATAATGAGAGGGAGAGACGGAGAGCCCTAATCGGAGACGAAGGAGGCGGAGAAGTAGAGAGCGTAGTTTAATTTTGTTAAATGGAAAATGAGAGAGAGAGAGAGGTGATGCGCGTCAAATGAAAATAGGGAGCGCGAAATGAAAATAAACCCCAGCCAGCAGCGCGAAATGAAAATAAGAAACTAATACCTCCCTATTTTGCCTAGATTACGTCTCCAATTTGTACCAAAATCTGTGCTTTAAAACCTGCAAACATGAACATTTTTACTTAATTATTATTAGAATGTGGTACTGCTATGTTTTGTTTGTTGTTTTGCAGAAAACGGGCGAAATTCCTCTCCATACGGTTCGTATAGGTTCCCATACGGCCCGTACAAGATCAGCCCAACCACACAGAAGGTTCCATGTCAGAGGCAACAATTCTCCAAGGCAAAGCATAGGTATACGGTCCGTATAGGATTCTGTACAGACCGTACAAGCAGTTACGGAAATCCAGACTGGATTTGGAAACAGAGACAGTTGGGGAACCCGAAAAGGCACCTTTTTAATTGGGGATTTCGGGCATTAAAAAGAGTATCCTGAGACAGAAAATAACTATCTTTTCATCTCTTGAATACTGAGTTACTTGGAGAGAAAGACACAACTTGGAAAAGAAGAAGAGGAGGAGAAACTCGATTTCGACGCCGATTCTTCCGATTTTTCACTGTTTTGTCATGAACTCCTTTATTTCTTGTGTTTTCTGTGATTGTTTGAACATGATTGGCTAAACTTATAGTTTCTAGGGTTAAGATGTAGTTTCTAATTTAGTTTTGCTCGCATGTTACTTGAATTATGTGTTGAATATTGTGTTTTTACTTTGTTGAGTAGTATTTCGATTGCTTTGTTTGTGCTTGCTTGAATTTAATTAGTCATCCCATTAGATGAATGCGCATGTCTAATTGTTAGGAGCCAAGTCTATGATATTCAATCCAACCGAATAAAGTATATGAAGTAGGTTTGTGATCCGAAATGTGAAATCAAGGAGTACCCGAAAGGTGAAACTTTCCTCGAGGCGAAAGTCCTTGGATATTTTTAGTAAACCAACAAGTAACTTAGATAAATTAGTCCAAAAAGCAAAAGTTGAGGGTTAACGCATCTAAGAGGGGAGTAGTTGAGTCCTATAATCGGGTTTTAAGCCAAAATTGCGACAACTGAGGTAAGGAACTTAGATCTGGTCGATGGAACCCTAGACATTAGTATCAACACATAAACAGTGACTGCAGCATTAACTTGGTGGTCCATACGGACTGTATAGGGTTCTATACGGGCCGTATACCCTGGGGCTAAAACATAAATGAAATCAGAAACCCTGGAAACACTTTTAATTAATTGAAAACAACTTTTAATATTCTTTTAATTGTTTTTAATATTGTTATTGATCAGTAGAACTGTTAGAAACAACCAACCAATTAACATTTCTTCACTTCTAGAATTCCAGTTAATTTAAGTGAAGTCCGGCTATTTTCTTACCGTCCCTGTGGATACGATACCCGACTATACTAACGGTAGGACTGTGCACTTGCAGTCTTAACCAGAGGTAGACTCGAGTTTAAAAGGTACAGCTTGCTGTACTGAAACTTAGGAGTACACTTCTGTGGACGAACAGAAACCTACCGTATCGGTTTAAAATGATCCGGTACAAAAATGTTCAATCTGTATCGGCTGTTTACTAACAACCGATACAGATTATCTGTGTCGGCTGTTATCCAAATAACCGATACAGATTATCAAGTAATAGTGTCGGCTGAATATCTTAACCGCTATAGAATATATTTTGTATCGTTTATTTTGTAATAACCGATACAATATGTTTTTTGTATCGCCTGCTTCAAAAAACAGATACTAATAGGACGATACTAAAAATGCTTTTTCCACTAGTGACGGTAAATATATATTATGAATTTTAGAGGAGAAAATATATAATTTTGAGATTTTTGAGGGGTATACATGAAATTCTCCCTTACAAAAAATATCCGTATTAGTTAAACATATTAATATCAATAAAAAAAAAGCATTTTCATATGCTATTTAATCTTATAATATGTTCCGTTACAACCCACGGGCAAGATACTAGTGTGTGTGTATATATATATATAATTGTGAACATAACATGCAGTAGCTCCGATGGTCCCACGTCCCTTTAAAAAGCAACCAGTATTTTGGATAGTGGGACCTACAGAAACATAGAACATCCAATCAGCCATGAGGCAATCTCACCTTATCCACACTGAGCACACTCCCACCACAATCCCCCCTCCTTGCTCATCGTTTCTCTATACCTCATCGTACCTCTCTCTCTCTCTCTCATTGTTCTTCCTCTTAACCACCAAAAATAACCATCAAGCTCCCAAGAAGATGGCATCTGCTAACTCGAGTGTGTTGAGTGTGATTTCAAGCGCAACTGCTGCTGCTGCTACTGCAAATGCCAAGTTGCCGGTAGTCAAGGTGCAACAAGTACGGGTTCCAGAGACAAAGCAAGCTGCTGTTGAGGGCAGGAGAGCGGCACTTTTTGGTCTTGCTGCTGTTGCACTTACAGCAACTGCAATAACACCATCGGCCAAAGCCGGCGTTATTGAAGAGTATCTCGAGAAGAGCAAGGCGAACAAGGTTTAATTATTTCATTCATCATAAGTCTCCATCTGCTTGAATTCTCTATTCTTTGAATGCGCTTGAATTTTTATGTAAATAGGAAAAATTGTCTCGATCATGCAGGAATTGAATGACAAAAAAAGGTTGGCAACAAGCGGTGCGAACTTTGCACGTGCATATACCGTTGAATTCGGCACATGCAAATTCCCCTACAACTTCACTGGCTGCCAAGATCTGGCTAAACAAAAGGTTCAACTCTACAATCTTACTATTGCATATATACCCAAAATTTGCAGTATAACATTATTTTCGCATGATCAGAAATCATATTATATAACATAAACTCTAGGATATTTACTTATATATATCCTTTTCAATATATGTTTTCATTTACAGAAAGTGCCGTTCATCTCTGACGACTTGGAGATTGAGTGTGAAGGGAAAGAGAAATACAAATGCGGATCCAATGTTTTCTGGAAATGGTGAAATTTGTAAAATTTAAACGCCTCAAATTGTGTACTAGTTGAATGAATCCATGTTTGTTCAAGAATAACTGTTGAGCTCAATTGTATATTATTTTGTTTTCCTGGATGCACGTCAATGATATTGTCTTGTGTTATTTTTTACACATCTTTCCTGCACAAGTTGCCTCGTTTGCTTCGTTTTTGAGCAATTATTATACCACGCGCACCACTACTGGTAAAGACTAACCAGGGATGCTTCAACATAATTCCCTTGAATAAATATCGTGGCTGACAATTTTGGTTGGTGATTTCATGGATCAATTCAAATTAATTACTTTATGTAAAACCATGTTTGATTGGAGTACTCAGTTTATTACTTTGCGAGTTAATTTGCATCCGTAGCTGACTTTTGTTTGAATAGCGATTCTAGTCTTTGTGGACCCTGAATTAGGAACGAGAAAAGGGAAATAGTGGTTCTTGATCTGGAAGATTGACTTGATATAAATTGGATCAAACACTTCATACTAACAATAATTAATGGTACCAGTTCCAAAGTACTAATTTCAGACTATTTGCCTTAATTATGGGTGTGGATTCAAAGATTAAGACAATTGTAACTTCTACTTAATTAATTAATCCTAAATTAAATACAAATAAGTAAATGGGGATTGTTGCAAATCACATAATTGTTGGATTCAATATCCGAGAGAAGTTGGAGTGCAACAAAAGTTAAATATAAATTAATTAAAAATAAATATTTGTGATCAATTAAACGAAGTCTAAGGGCTTTTGGTCTACAATCACTTGATATATTTAACACTCGGTATATTCTCTTAATTCATGTTTTGTTTTGATGATAATTCCAGCTAAGTTGACCTATTTCTACCTAGAATTAATATTTTTTGTGTTTCAAGCCTATCATGTTAATGTATCTCGTCTTAGAGCTGCCACTACCTAATAGGGTTATTTAATTGAAGGCAAAATACTCAATTACTTCGTACCAATAACTAGATATACTCTAAGTCTTCTGATTGAGAATACTTATAAATTGGTTCCCACACTTTCTATGTCCAGTTTTTGGTTCTAATGATGAGAGGTAGACTTGATTTGGTCCATCTAATCTATTATTCATAAGGTTATTTGTGTACAAAATTTGGTCTTATCTATATCATAACATCCTTTGAAGACAAGAGGGTTGTCACTTCCTCCGCAATGTGTGGTTTCAAAAATACAAATTATGCATGACTCACAAATATATAAAATAAGAGCCACACGTATCAATCCAAAACAATCATCATAACAGAGAATATCCAAGTAAATAAATTAACACAAGTTCATGTTACAACCTAAGCCCCTAGAGAGGAGATTAGTCTCTCATGGGTGCAATAACAAAAACATCTATGATAAAGATCAAGTAAACTACGCAAATAAAAAGTACACAATAGAGGGAAATATAATATACCAATTCCCAAGCTACGCCCCAGTTCTTCTTTGCAAAACCTTTTTGAAAGTCGCCAAATCCGCTTAATCGCCTTGAATTCACTTCTGAAAAATGAAAGAATGAAGTTAGGGTTCGAGAGGAAGAGAGATATGTAATAGGAGGTGGCTTGATGATCCTTTCTTGCTACTTCCTGCCTATCTTATAACATTTTTTGTTAATTGGGAAACAATCAGGCAGAATCTGGATGTGAATCGGGCAAAGATCGCGTTATTAAAACAAGATATCCTGTTAAATTTTGAGTATGTACAGCCAACCGTGCGGCCCAAGGGGGTCGCACAAAGTTCCTACACTAAGGATTGAAGATCTATGCGGGCAGAGGGGGCTGCACCTTAGGTCGCATCTTGGCCCTATCTTTCTGACGCTTCTCTTTTGGATAGTGCGACCAGCTGCACGTGCATAGGGGGTCGCACCAAATGATTTGCAACCTTCTCTTAGTTTGTGCGGATTAGGGAGCCCACATCTTGGGCTGCATTCTTGCTCTAAATGATATTGGCTTCAATAGGATCAATGTCGGGACTTCAAGGATGGTTGTGCGGCTGCACATAGTGCCCGAGAGACCGCACAATAGGTGTAAAAGCTCCGAAACTGTAATCAAATTAAACTAAAAGTAGTAACTTGATTCTTGGTGTGATTTTAACTAAATTATACAAAAATACAAGGAAATTGGCTACAAATTTGAGGTTAAACCCGTACTAAAAGTATATATAATTGAGGCTCATCAAAATCATCCAAGCTTAAATCTTGCTTGTCCTCAAGTAAAATCCAAACCTGAGTATTGGACTGGTATCAAATCTTATTGGACTGGTATCAAATCTCACCAAAATTCCAAGTACAATCCTAAATGCAGAAAAATTCATATGATATTACTATCGTTAAAAACTTCATGAATCCTTTTGGAAAATAATTTAGACTTCCTCGATCAATTTTAATTCAACCCATACTTTGATTAATCAAATTTTATATTCAAAGATGCCTTAATATTTGCAAAAACTAATAATTTGAAATTATCAATATTTTATTTTTCTACTGAAAATACCTCATTTGATGGCGATTTTTTCTTTTTGCCCCCCCCCCCCAAGCTTGGGATAGAAAGTTGTGAACTTCATGTGTTGATATCATACAAAATTCTATTTTCTTTTTGTTGCTATCATTTTGTGATACTATGAGCTTTATCCTTATTACAAAATTGGCTAGTTATAAGTAGTGAACCATACCCAACTATTCTTATTTAAAAGTGTTATTGCATGCTCTTAGTTCAACCCTTATATGACACAAATCCACACTTGTGATGTAAACTCGGTCACTTTATTGGACAAACTAGCAGAGCAAAGTGTCAAAAACTCATAACCATAAGTACGTCATGACGCCATAACATAGGCAAGTGGAATCCAAATTTATTTCTCAAAAAATGTTTAATTTAATTCTTTTTCAACAACTTTTGCAAAAAAATATCATGAATACACACATCAAAAGGTATTTTTTCATACCTACGGATATCCCAATCTTTCTATTATTTTAAAATTCCAAATTCTCAATTAAGAAGGCAAACTTTGGTTTCTAAATACTTTTTCGATAAAATTCAAATTTTTTATTTTTTTCAAAGTCCTAAAATATCTCATTCTATGCGATTCTTTGATCAAATATGGGGTTATTTCAAACTTTTCAAAGTCATCCATATCATAACCAAAAAATTTCAGACAAGTCCTTAATTATAGCAATCACACAAATTTTTCATCTAAAAATGCAATTTTGCAAAAAATAAAAAATAAACACGACCTAAATGCAGATACAATTTTCTTTTGTTTCATCCCTCAAGATTGAATTAAGCATTATCTAAAATGCTCAAATTCACCCAAGAAAAAGTAAATAGAAGAAAATATGGAACTTACAAGATATGGAGTGGCGGGGGAGGCGAGAGCGCCTCACTGCTCGGGTGGAGGTGGGTGGACTGGAGGCTCCACCGTGCCTTGTTGTTGCACAAAGGTGAAACTTTGAGTGTCCACATAGCACAAAGCAAAAGCAGAGCCAGTTCATTATCTGGCCATTATGCTTCACCTCTTTTGAATAATAAAGCTTCAAATTTACAAATGAGAAATAAAAATAAAAGGAAAACGGTACAAGAGAAAGAAAGGAATAATTATTCTTTGATTCTAGCAAAATATACTCCTTTAATTAACGAATATTATTTGCATAAATTATAGCAAGCCGGGCTACTTTAATATATAATTTCATAATAATACAAATTATAGCTCTGGAAATCTTACGGAATTAATGATCAAATATTATCATAACATTATTGTATTAAAAAAATCTTACGGAAGTTGCGACAATGATAAGTATATTTTTGTTTAAAATACATCTGTTATGATATTTCAATTGTATTTAATTATACCGTAACAGATTTAAATTCTATTTGTTATGATATTTAATTATACCGGAACTTGCCCCAATGATAAGTATAATTCTGTTTAACATACATCTGTTATAATATTTCGATTGTATTTAATTATATCGTAACATATTTAAATTCTATTTGGTTATACATGTCTATTATGAACAACGACAATTGAGTTTGTTAAGCACACGAACAAGGGCAACTGAAGTTCCTAAGCACAAGAACAAATTCAAATTAGGTTCACAAGCACAAGATCTAGGGCGAATTATGTTGCAAAGCGCAAGAACAACGACAAATGAGGGGGTTAAGCACAAAAACAAGTGTAAATGATGTTGCTAAGCACAAGAACAAGGGCAAAAGAGGTTAAAAAACATATGAACCACGACAATTGAGGTTTTAAGCACACGAATAAGGGAAAATGAGGTTCCTAAGCACAAGAACAAATGCAAATGAGGTTCATAAGCACAAGATCAAGGGCAAAAAAGGTTGTTAAGGACACGAACAACACCAATTTAGGTAGTTAAGCACACAAATAAGGACAACTGAGGTTCCTAAAAACAAATGCAAATGAGGTTCATAAGCACAAGATCAAGCGCAAAAGAGGTTGTTAAGGACACGAACAACGCCAATTGAGGTTGTGAAGCACACAAACATGGAAAAATGAGGTTCCTAGGCACAAGAACAAATGCAAATGAGGTTCATAAGCACAAGACCAAAGGCAAATTATGTTGCAAGGCGCAAGAACAAAGACAAATGAGATTGTTAAGCACAAGAACAAGTGTAAATGATGTTGCTAAGCACAAGAACAAGGGCAAAAGAGGTTAAGAACCATTAAAACAACGACAATTGAGGTTGTTAAGCACAGGAACAAGGACACATGAGGTACCTAAGCACAAGAATAAATGCGAATGAGGTTCATAAGTATAAGATCAAGGGCAAAAGAGGTTGTGAAGCACACAAACAACACCAATTGAGGTTGTTAAGCACACAAACAATGACAAAATGAGGTTCCTACGTACAAGAACAAATGGAAATGAGGTTCATAAGCACAAGATCAAGGGAAAAAAAGATTGTTATGCACATGAACAAGGCCAATTATGGTAGTTAACCATACAAACAAGGGAAATGAGGTTCCTAAGAACAAGGTCAAGAGCAAAAGAGGTTGTTAAGGACACGAACAACACCAACTTAGGTAGTTAAGCACACAAACAAGGACAAATGATGTTCCTAAGCACACGAACAAATGCAAATGAGGTTCATAAGCACAAGATCAAGGGCAAAAGATGTTGTTAAGGACACGAACAACGCCAATTGAGATTGTGAAGCACACAAACATGGAAAAATGAGGTTTCTAGGCACAAGAACAAATGCAAATGAGGTTCATAAGCACAAGACCAAAGGCAAATTATGTTGCAAGGCGCAAGAACAACGACAAATGAGATTGTTAAGCACAAGAACAAGTGTAAATGATGTTGCTAAGCACAAGAACAAGGGCAAAAGAGGTTAAGAAGCATTAGAACAACGACAATTGAAGTTGTTAAGCACAGGAACAAGGACAAATGAGGTACCTAAGCACAAGAATAAATGCGAATGAGGTTCATAAGTATAAGATCAAGGGCAAAAGAGGTTGTGAAGCACATAAACAACACCAATTGAGGTTGTTAAGCACACAAACAATGACAAATGATGTTCCTACGCACAAGAACAAATGCAAATGAGGTTCATAACGAAAAATGCAAGCAAGATAATAAAACAGAAACCAAAGTAAAATGATAAAAAGTAAGTAATGCTACAAACAAAAGTAAGTAAAAATGCGAGAAAATAGATAAAAAGAACTTGGGTTGCCTCCCAAGGAGCGCTTGTTTTAGGTCTCGAGCCTGACCGTATTTCTGTTAGATTTCCTGCGATGGAGAAAAACAAAATAAAGTATACAAGTTAAAATCTAGAATTAAAATAAAATAAGTGGAAATCTAGAAAAATTAAATGATGCCGTCCCCGGCAACGGCGCCAAAAACTTGTTCACACAAAAGTGTACTACAAAGTTTCAGTACAGCAAGCTGTACTTTTTAAACCTCGATTCTACTTCTGATTCAGACTGCAAGTGTACAGTCCTATCGTTGGTAATATCGGGTGTCGATCCACAGGACGGTTCAATAACTTAACTAGATTTTTACCTAATTTATCTTCAAACTAGAAGTGTTGAAAATGTTTGAGTTGGTTGAAATTTTGGTTAACAATATTATAAGGTTGCAAATAAACTAAACTGGAATTCAAAACTAATTTAAAACAAGCGTTTCCTGGGTTTCTGATTTCATCTGCAACTCTGCCTCTTGCCTGACACGACCCGTGTACTCTCGTACACGGCCCATGTCACACGGCCCGTGTAGTCTCCTACACGGTCCGTGTCAGACTCGAGTGAAACTGCAGTTGTCTGGTTTCTGCGCTGATTAATTCTGTGTAGGATGAACTGTCCATACCTAATGTTTCTAAACCTCAACTCTCGTTTGTTGGCTAAATAAACTCGATAATGGAAATACAATTCAATCCTCTTAGGGTTCTAACCTAAACTCTCGTTCATTGGTTTGAATGGCCTAAGTTACTTGTTTGGTTTACTAAAGGTATTCAACATCTCTCGATTGCTGAAAAGTTCACCTCTCGGCTACTAATTAGTCTTCCCTCTCGGTTCATCGACTTACCTCAAATACTTTGGTCTGGTTGAAAGATGAAATTGGACACAGTACCTTGTTAGACGTGGCCAAGCCTAATGGTAAGAACCAAATAATAATCGAACAACACAGAAAAGCAATTAAAATCATACACAAACAAGCAAACACGAAATATCACGCATAATCAAACAACTAGCAAGTAAACAAAGTATTCGACTACATCATGTTCCCAAGAAACTAAATAAATTACTCAAGCATGGTTTCTAAAATAGAATAACAAAAGTAAGATAAACAATTCATTGCAAAAACCGAAAATACGAAGAAGAATCGTCGGAATTCTCTCGATTTCCTCCTCTCTACTTCGTCTCCAAGTTGGTTGTTGTCGAACTCCCTTAGAATCGGTCTATGTATGAATTGATTGATGCCTTTCTACGAAATTTTATGCCTTCTGGCCCAAGGGGTCGTTCTTTTATTCCCCATAACCGTCCATTTTTAATTAGGCAATAATCTGTAAATTTAGATTAACTGCCGGATTTGTCTGACACGGTCCGTGTGACATTCTGTACGGACCGTGTGCCTGTGTCTCTTGTCCGGGTCGTGCAGCGCCTGTGTAGGGGGTCGAGTAGGGTATGACACGGTCCGTGTGGATTGTGACTCGGCCCGTGTAGGAAGTCCAGATTGTTGGATTTCACCCTTTCTTCGCCCGTTTCCTACAATAAACAAACAAAAGCGCAGCAGTACCATATTCTACAGATAATCAATGTAATAAACATGATTTTATAGTTTTGGACACAGGTTTTGGTACAAGATTAGGTCGGAAATGTAGCTAAAATAACGAGATATCAAATCCCCCCAAGCTGAAATCTTGCTTGTCCTCAAGCAAAAATAACAACTTTGGCCAGATTGGTCATTTAAACTACCTAAATGCAAGATAATTTCCTAAATACGAAATCTTCTATGAATTGTTTGTATCAGAGATCTCGTGAATCATTTTGACTACAATTTAGACTTTCCTTAAGTTAATTTCGATTCACTCCACAAACTGACCACTTAACTCCAAATTTTGAGATGCTTTGATATATTTTAAGATTAATTACCCGAACCTATCGATATTAAGCTTTAGACTGAAGATATACCCTCGTTAGTGGTGGTTTCGACCATTTTGCCCTTAGTGTGTTGGTATATGCAAATCAAGCTCAAAGGCATCCAAATGGATTGTGCCAGTACTCGTTTTTGTTTTTAGGTTTGGGAGACGAGCTCAAAGGCGCCTCGAAGGGCTTATTGCCAGTACTCTTATTTTCTCCATCTTTTTCCATTATTTTCATTCGCATACACCATGAATACACACATCCGATGGTATTCTTTCATACCATCGGATATCGTAATATTTTAGTCAAAATTCCCCATTTCCCTATTTTGTAAGGTACAGTTCAGAATTCAAATATTTTTCTCGATATGAACGGGTTTTCATCAATAACAAAGGACAATCTCATCCTAATCAATTGTGTGGTCAATTATGGTGTTAGTTTCAATCAAACCAAGGTCAGGTTAGTCATGGCCAAAATGTTTCACTAAAGATCTAGATTCAAACGATTCGCAAAAAATTTCGCCTAAAATGCAAACAAAAAGTAAACTATGATACAAACAAGAGATATAAAACATGACCTAAAATGCAAACTAAACAGATAAAGACCCCCCCAAGCTTCGTCTTAGTATTGTCCCCAATGCTTAAAGACGTATAAATAAGGAGATATAAAAGCAAGGGATAGGGAAAACAAACCTGCTCAGTGGCCCGCGGCTCCATGGTCGGAGTCGTGGTCGTAGTCCCACCAACGCCAGTCGCGCAACTCATCCTCAATAGCTGTCACTCTGTCGGTGAGGTCGCGAAGAATCTCACCCTGCTCCTGCCTCATGTCGTAGACAAGGCAGTACACATCCATGATGGTAGGATCGGAGAGTGGGTAAGTGCGGGCTGCAGTAGAAGAAGAAGGGCCTGCCGTGGAAGTAGAGGCGTGAACTGGATGGGAGGAGCTGGAGATGTCTGTCATGACCAACTTAGGTAGTTAAGCACACAAACAAGGACAAATGATGTTCCTAAGCACAAGAACAAATGCAACTGAGGTTCATAAGCACAAGATCAAGGGCAAAAGAGGTTGTGAAGGACACGAACAACGCCAACTGAGGTTGTGAAGCACACAAACATGGAAAAATGAGGTTTCTAGGCACAAGAACAAATGCAAATGAGGTTCATAAGCACAAGACCAAAGGCAAATTATGTTGCAAGGCGCAAGAACAACGACAATTGAGATTGTTAAGCACAAGAACAAGTGTAGATGATGTTGGTAAGCACAAGAACAAGGGCAAAAGAGGTTAAGAAGCATTAGAACAACGACAATTGAAGTTGTTAAGCACAGGAACAAGGACAAATGAGGTACCTAAGCACAAGAATAAATGCGAATGAGGTTCATAAGTATAAGATCAAGGGCAAAAGAGGTTGTGAAGCACACAAACAACACCAATTTAGGTTGTTAAGCACACAAACAATAACAAATGAGATTCCGAAGCACAAGAACAAATGCAAATGAGGTTCATAAGCACAAAATCAAGGGAAAAAGAGATTGTTATGCACACGAAGAAGGCCAATTATGGCACTTAAGCACAGAAACAAGGAAATGAGGTTCCTAAGTACAAGAACAAATGCAACTAAGGCTTATAAGTGCAAGATCAATGAAGAATTATGTTGCAAAGACCAAGAACAACGACAATTGAGGGTGTTAAATACAAAAACAAGTATAAATGATGTTGTTTAGCACAAGAACAAGGGCAAAAGAGGTTAAGAAGCATATGAACAACGACAATTGAGGTTGTTAAGCACACGAACAAGGGCAACTGAAATTCCTAAGCACAAGAACAAATGCAAATTAGGTTCACAAGCACAAGATCAAGGGCAAAAGAGGTTGTGAAGCACACAAACAACACCAATTTAGGTTGTTAAGCACACAAACAATGACAAATGAGGTTCCTAAGCACAAGAAGAAATGCAAATGAGGTCCATAAGCACAAGATCAAGGGAAAAAGAGATTGTTATGCACACGAAGAAGGCCAATTATGGTACTTAAGCACACAAACAAGGGAAATGAGGTTCCTAAGTACAAGAACAAATGCAACTAAGGCTTATAAGTGCAAGATCAATGAAGAATTATGTTGCAAAGAGAAAGAACAACGACAATTGAGGGTGTTAAATACAAAAACAAGTATAAATGATGTTATTTAGTACAAGAAGAAGGGCAAAAGAGGTTAAGAAGCATATGAACAACGACAATTGAGGTTGGTAAGCACACGAACAAGGGCAACTGAAATTCCTAAGCACAAGAACAAATGCAAATGAGGTTCATAAGCACAAGATCAAGGGCAAAAGAGGTTGTTAAGGACACGAACAACACCAATTTAGGTAGTTAAGCACACAAATAAGGACAAATGAGATTCCTAAGAACAAATGTAAATGAGGTTCATAAGCACAAGATCAAGGGCAAAAGAGGATGTTAAGGACACGAAGAACGCCAATTGAGGTTGTGAAGCACACAAACATGGAAAAATGAGGTTCCTAGGCACAAGAACAAATGCAAATGAGGTTCATAAGCACAAGACCAAAGGCAAATTATGTTGCAAGGCGCAAGAACAAAGACAAATGAGATTGTTAAGCACAAGAACAAGTGTAAATGATGTTGCTAAGCACAACAACAAGGGCAAAAGAGGTTAAGAAGCATTAAAACAACGACAATTGAGGTTGTTAAGCACAGGAACAAGGACAAATGAGGTACCTAAGCACAAGAATAAATGCGAATGAGGTTCATAAGTATAAGATCAAGGTCAAAAGAGGTTGTAAAGCACACAAACAACACCAATTGAGGTTGTTAAGCACACAAACAATGACAAAATGAGGTTCCTACGCATAAGAACAAATGAAAATGAGGTTCATAAGCACAAGATCAAGGGAAAAAAAGATTGTTATGCACACGAACAAGGCCAATTATGGTAGTTAACCACACAAAAAAGGGAAATGAGGTTCCTAAGTACAACATCATGAGCAAAAGAGGTTGTTAAGGACACGAACAACACCAACTTAGATAGTTAAGCACACTAACAAGGACAAATGATGTTCCTAAGCACAAGAACAAATGCAAATGAGGTTCATAAGCACAAGATCAAGGGCAAAAGAGGTTGTTAAGGACACGAACAACACCAATTGAGGTTGTGAAGCACACAAACATGGAAAAATGAGGTTGCTAGGCACAAGAACAAATGCCAATGAGGTCCATAAGCACAAGACCAAAGGCAAATTATGTTGCAAGGCGCAACAACAACGACAAATGAGACTGTTAAGCACAAGAACAAGTGTACATGATGTTGCTAAGCACAAGAACAAGGGCAAAAGAGGTTAAGAAGCATTAGAACAACGACAATTGAAGTTGTTAAGCACAGGAACAAGGACAAATGAGGTACCTAAGCACAAGAATAAATGCGAATGAGGTTCACAAGTATAAGATCAAGGGCAAAAGAGGTTGTGAAGCACACAAACAACACCAATTTAGGTTGTTAAGCACACAAACAATGACAAATGAGATTCCAAAGCACAAGAACAAATGCAAATGTGGTTCATAAGCACAAGATCAATGGAAAAAGAGATTGTTATGCACACGAAGAAGGCCAATTATGTTACTTAAGCACACAAACAAGGGAAATGAGGTTCCTAAGTACAAGAACAAATGCAACTAAGGCTTATAAGTGCAAGATCAATGAAGAATTATGTTGCAAAGACCAAGAACAACGACAATTGAGGGTGTTAAATACAAAAACAAGTATAAATGATGTTGTTTAGCACAGGAACAATAGCAAAAGAGGTTAAGAAGCATATGAACAACGACAATTCAGGTTGTTAAGCACACGAACGAGGGCAACTGCAATTCCTAAGCACAAGAACAAATGCAAATTAGGTTCACAAGCACAAGATCAAGGGCGAATTATGTTGCAAAGCGCAAGAACAACGACAAATGAGGGTGTTAAGCACAAAAAATGTAAATGATGTTGCTAAGCACAAGAACAAGGGCAAAAGAGGTTAAAAAGCATATGACCAACGACAATTGAGGTTTTAAGCACACGAATAAGGGAAAATGAAGTTCCTAAGCACAAGAACAAATGCAAATGAGGTTCATAAGCACAAGATCAAGGGCAAAAGAGGTTGTTAAGGACACGAACAACACCAATTTAGGTAGTTAAGCACACAAATGAGGACAAATGAGGTTCTTAAGAACAAATGCAAATGAGGTTCATAAGCATAAGATCAAAGGCAAAAGAGGTTGTTAAGGACACGAACAACGCCAATTGAGGTTGTGAAGCACACAAACATGGAAAAATGAGGTTCCTAGGCACAAGAACAAATGCAAATGAGGTTCATAAGCACAAGACCAAAGGCAAATTATGTTGCAAGGCGCAAGAACAAAGACAAATGAGACCGTTAAGCACAAGAACGAGTGTAAATGATGTTGCTAAGCACAACAACAAGGGCAAAAGAGGTTAAGAAGCATTAAAACAACTTCAATTGAGGTTGTTAAGCACAGGAACAAGGACACAAGAGGTACCTAAGCACAAGAATAAATGCGAATGAGGTTCATAACTATAAGATCAAGGGCAAAAGAGGTTGTGAAGCACACAAACAACACCAATTGAGGTTGTTAAGCACACAAACAATGACAAAATGAGGTTCCTACGTACAAGAACAAATGGAAATGAGGTTCATATGCACAACATCAAGGGAAAAAAAGATTGTTATGCACACGAAGAAGGCCAATTATGGTAGTTAACCACACAAACGAGGGAAATGAGGTTCATAAGTACAAGGTCAAGAGCAAAAGAGGTTGTTAAGGACACGAACAACACCAACATAGCTAGTTAAGCACACAAACAAGGCCAAATGATGTTCCTAAGCACACGAACAAATTCAAATGAGGTTCAAAAGCACAAGATCACGGGCAAAAGATGTTGTTAAGGACACGAGCAACGCCAATTGAGGTTGTGAAGCACACAAACATGGAAAAATGAGGTTTCTAGGCACAAGAACATATGCAAATGAGGTTCATAAGCACAAGACCAAAGGCAAATTATGTTGCAAGGTGCAAGAACAACGACAAATGAGATTGTTAAGCACAAGAACAAGTGTAGATGATGTTGCTAAGCACAAGAACAAGGGCAAAAGAGGTTAGGAAGCATTAGTACAACGACAATTGAAGTTGTTAAGCACAGGAACAAGGACAAATGAGGTACCTAAGCACAAGAATAAATGCGAATGAGGTTCGTAAGTATAAGATCAAGGGCAAAAGAGGTTGTGAAGCACACAAACAACACCAATTTAGGTTGTTAAGCACACAAACAATGACAAATGAGATTCCTAAGCACAAGAACAAATGTAAATGAGGTTCATAAGCACAAGATCAAGGAAAAAAAAGATTGTTATGCACACGAAGAAGACCAATTATGGTACTTAAGCACAGAAACAAGGGAAATGAGGTTCCTAAGTACAAGAACAAATGCAACTAAGGCTTATAAGTGCAAGATCAATGAAGAATTATGTTGCAAAGACCAAGAACAATGACAATTGAGGGTGTTAAATACAAAAACAAGTATAAATGATGTTGTCTAGCACAATAACAAGGGCAAAAGAGGTTAAGAAGCATATGAACAACGACAATTGAGGTAGTTAAGCACACGAACAAGGGCAACTGAAATTCCTAAGCACAAGAACAAATGCAAATTAGGTTCACAAGCACAAGATCAAGGGCGAATTATGTTGCAAAGCGCAAGAACAACGACAAATGAGGGTGTTAAGCACAAAAAAAATGTAAATGATGTTGCTAAGCACAAGAACAAGGGCAAAAAAGGTTAAAAAGTATATGAACAACGACAATTGAGGTTTTAAGCACACGCATAAGGGAAAATGAGGTTCCTAAGCACAGGAACAAATGCAAATGAGGTTCATAAGAACAAGATCAAGGGCAAAAGAGGTTGTTAAGGACACGAACAACACCAATTTAGGTAGTTAAGCACACAAATGAGGACAAATGAGGTTCTTAAGAACAAATGCAAATGAGGTTCATAAGCACAAGATCAAGGGCAAAAGAGGTTGTTAAGGACAAGAACAACGCCAATTGAGGTTGTGAAGCACACAAACATGCAAAAATGAGGTTCCTAGGCACAAGAACAAATGCAAATGAGGTTCATAAGCACAAGACCAAAGGCAAATTATGTTGCAAGGCGCAAGAACAAAGACAAATGAGATTGTTAAGCACAAGAACAAGTGTAAATGATGTTGTTAAGCACAAGAACAAGGGGAAAAGAGGTCAAGAAGCATTAAAACAACGACATTTGAGGTTGTTAAGCACAGGAACAAGGACACATGAGGTACCTAAGCACAAGAATAAATGCGAATGAGGTTCATAAGTATAAGATCAAGGGCAAAAGAGGTTGTGAAGCACACAAACAACACCAATTGAGGTTGTTAAGCACACAAACAATGACAAAATGAGGTTCCTACGCACAAGAACAAATGGAACTGAGGTTCATAAGCACAAGATCAAGGCAAAAAAAGATTGTTATGCACACGAACAAGGCCAATTATGGTAGTTAACCACACAAACAAGGGAAATGAGGTTCATAAGTACAAGGTCACGAGCAAAAGAGGTTGTTAAGGACACGAACAACACCAACTTAGGTAGTTAAGCACACAAACAAGGACAAATGATGTTCCTAAGCACACGAACAAATGCAAATGAGGTTCATCAGGACAAGATCAAGTGCAAAAGATGTTGTGAAGGACACGAACAACGCCAATTGAGGTTGTGAAACACACAAACATGGAAAAATGAGGTTCCTAGGCACAATAACAAATGCAAATGAGGTTCATAACCACAAGACCAAAGGCAAATTATGTTGCAAAGCGTAAGAACAACGACAAATGAGATTGTTAAGCACAAGAACAATTGTAAATCATGTTGCTAAGCACAAGAACAAGGGCAAAAGAGGTTAAGAAGCATTACAACAACGACAATTGAGGTTGTTAAGCACAGGAACAAGGACAAATGAGGTACCTAAGCACAAGAATAAATGCGAATGAGGTTCATAAGTATAAGATCAAGGGCAAAAGAGGTTGTAAAGCACACAAACAACACCAATTTAGGTTGTTAAGCACACAAACAATGACAAATGAGGTTCCTAAGCACAAGAACAAATGCAAATGTGGTTCATAAGCACAAGATCAAGGGAAAAAGAGATTGTTATGCACACGAACAAGGCCAATTATGGTACTCAAGCACACAAACAAGGGAAATGAGGTTCCTAAGTACAAGAACAAATGCAACTAAGGCTTATAAGTGCAAGATCAATGAAGAATTATGTTGCAAAGAGCAAGAACAACGAAAATTGAGGGTGTTAAATACAAAAACAAGTATAAATGATGTTGTTTAGCACATGAACAAGGGCAAAAGAGGTTAAGAAGCATATGAACAACGACAATTGAGGTTGTTAAGCACAAGAATAAATGCGAATGAGGTTCATAAGTATAAGATCAAGGGCAAAAGAGGTTGTGAAGCACACAAACAACACCAATTGAGGTTGTTAAGCACACAAACAATGACAAAATGAGGTTCCTACGTACAAGAACAAATGGAAATGAGGTTCATAAGCACAAGATCAAGGGAAAAAAAGATTGTTATGCACACGAAGAAGGCCAATTATGGTAGTTAACCACACAAACAAGGGAAATGAGGTTCATAAGTACAAGGTCACGAGCAAAAGAGGTTGTTAAGGACACGAACAACACCAACTTAGGTAGTTAAGCACACAAACAAGGACAAATGATGTTCCTAAGCACACGAACAAATGCAAATGAGGTTCATCAGCACAAGATCAAGTGCAAAAGATGTTGTTAAGGACACGAACAACGCCAATTGAGGTTGTGAAAAACACAAACATGGAAAAATGAGGTTCCTAGGCACAATAACAAATGCAAATGAGGTTCATAAGCACAAGACCAAAGGCAAATTATGTTGCAAGGCGCAAGAACAAAGACAAATGAGATTGTTAAGCACAAGAACAAGTGTAAATGATGTTGCTAAGCACAAGAACAAGGGGAAAAGAGGTTAAGAAGCATTAAAACAACTACATTTGAGGTTGTTAAGCACAGGAACAAGGACACATGAGGTACCTAAGCACAAGAATAAATTCGAATGAGGTTCATAAGTATAAGATCAAGGGCAAAAGAGGTTGTGAAGCACACAAACAACACCAGTGGAGGTTGTTAAGCACACAAACAATGACAAAATGAGGTTCCTACGCAGAAGAACAAATGGAAATGAGGTTCATAAGCACAAGATCAAGGGAAAAAAAGATTGTTATGGACATGAACAAGGCCAATTATGGTAGTTAACCACACAAACAAGGGAAATGAGGTTCCTAAGTACAAGGTCAAGAGCAAAAGAGGTTGTTAAGGACACGAACAACACCAACTAAGGTAGTTAAGCACACAAACAAGGACAAATGATGTTCCTAAGCACACGAACAAATGCAAATGAGGTTCATAAGCACAAGATCAAGGGCAAAAGATGTTATTAAGGACACGAACAACGCCAATTGAGGTTGTGAAGCACACACACTTGGAAAAATGAGGTTTCTAGGCACAAGAACAAATGCAAATGAGGTTCATAAGCACAAGACCAAAGGCAAATTATGTTGCAAAGCGCAAGAACAACGACAAATGAGATTGTTAAGCACAAGAACAATTGTAAATCATGTTGCTAAGCACAAGAACAAGGGCAAAAGAGGTTAAGAAGCATTACAACAACGACAATTGAGGTTGTTAAGCACAGGAACAAGGACAAATGAGGTACCTAAGCACAAGAATAAATGCGAATGAGGTTCCTATGTATAAGATCAAGGGCAAAAGAGGTTGTGAAGCACACAAACAACACCAATTTAGGTTGTTAAGCACACAAACAATGACAAATGAGGTTCCTAAGCACAAGAACAAATGCAAATGTGGTTCATAAGCACAAGATCAAGGGAAAAAGAGATTGTTATGCACACGAACAAGGCCAATTATGGTACTCAAGCACACAAACAAGGGAAATGAGGTTCCTAAGTACAAGAACAAATGCAACTAAGGCTTATAAGTGCAAGATCAATGAAGAATTATGTTGCAAAGAGCAAGAACAACGAAAATTGAGGGTGTTAAATACAAAAACAGGTATAAATGATGTTGTTTAGCACATGAACAAGGGCAAAAGAGGTTAAGAAGCATACGAACAACGACAATTGAGGTTGTTAAGCACACGAACAAGGGCAACTGAAGTTCCTAAGCACAAGAACAAATGCAAATTAGGTTGACATGCACAAGATCAAGGGCGAATTATGTTGCAAAGCGCAAGAACAACGACAAATGAGGGTGTTAAGCACAAAAAAAATGTAAATGGTGTTGCTAAGCACAAGAACAAGGGCAAAAGAGGTTAAAAAGCATATGAACAACGACAATTGAGGTTTTAAGCACACGAATAAGGGAAAATGAGGTTCCTAAGCACAAGAACAAATGCAATGAGGTTCATAAGGACAAGATCAAGGGCAAAAGAGGTTGTTAAGGACACGAACAACACCAATTTAGGTAGTTAAGCACACAAATGAGGACAAATGAGGACAAATGAGGTTCTTAAGAACAAATGCAAATGAGGTTCATAAGCACAAGATCTAGGTCAAAAGAGGTTGTTAAGGACACGAACAACGCCAATTGAGGTTGTGAAGCACACAAACATGGAAAAATGAGGTTCCTAGGCACAAGAACAAATGCAAATGAGGTTCATAAGCACAAGACCAAACGCAAATTATGTTGCAAGGCGCAAGAACAAAGACAAATGAGATTGTTAAGCACAAGAACAAGTGTAAATGATGTTGCTAAGCACAAGAACAAGGGCAAAAGAGGTTAAGAAGCATTAAAACAACGACAATTGAGGTTGTTAAGCACAGGAACAAGGACACATGAGGTACCTAAGCACAGGAATAAATGTGAATGAGGTTCATAAGTATAAGATCAAGGGCAAAAGAGGTTGTGAAGCACACAAACAACACCAGTGGAGGTTGTTAAGCACACAAACAATGACAAAATGAGGTTCCTACGCAGAAGAACAAATGGAAATGAGGTTCATAAGCACAAGATCAAGGGAAAAAAAGATTGTTATGCACACGAAGAAGGCCAATTATGGTAGTTAACCACACAAACAAGGGAAATGAGGTTCATAAGTACAAGGTCAAGAGCAAAAGAGGTTGTTAAGGACACGAACAACACCAACTTAGGTAGTTAAGCACACAAACAAGGACAAATGATGTTCCTAAGCACACGAACAAATGCAAATGAGGTTCATCAGCACAAGATCAATGGCAAAAGTTGTTGCTAAGGACACGAACAACGCCAATTGAGGTTGTGAAGCACACAAACATGGAAAAATGAGGTTTCTAGTCACAAGAACAAATGCAAATGAGGTTCATAAGCACAAGACCAAAGGCAAATTATGTTGCAAAGCGCAAGAACAACGACAAATGAGATTGTTAAGCACAAGAACAAGTGTAGATGATGTTGCTAAGCACAAGAACAAGGGCAAAAGAGGTTAAGAAGCATTAGAACAACGACAATTGAAGTTGTTAAACACAGGAACAAGGACAAATGAGGTACCTAAGCACAAGAATAAATGCGAATGAGATTCATATGTATAAGATCAAGGGCAAAAGAGGTTATGAAGCACACAAACAACATCAATTTAGGTTGTTAAGCACACAAAAAATAGCAAATGAGATTCCGAAGCACAAGAACAAATGCAAAGGAGGTTCATAAGCACAAGATCAAGGGAAAAAGAGATTGTTATGCACACGAAGAAGGCCAATTATGGTACTTAAGCACAGAAACAAGGGAAATGAGGTTCCTAAGTACAAGAACAAATGGAACTAAGGCTTATAAGTGCAAGATCAATGAAGAATTATGTTGCAAAGACCAAGAACAACGACAATTGAGGGTGTTAAATACAAAAATAAGTATAAATGATGTTGTTTAGCACAAGAACAAGGGCAAAAGAGGTTATGATGCATATGAACAACGACAATTGAGGTTGTTAAGCACACCAACAAGGGCAACTGAAATTCCTAAGCACAAGAACAAATGCAAATTAGGTTCACAAGCACAAGATCAAGGGCGAATTATGTTGCAAAGCGCAAGAACAACGACAAATGAGGGTGTTAAGCACAAAAGAAATGTAAATGATGTTGCTAAGCACAAGAACAAGGGCAAAAAAGGTTAAAAAGCATATGAACAACGACAATTGAGGTTTTAAGCACACGAATAAGGGAAAATGAGGTTCCTAAGCACAAGAACAAATGCAAATGAGGTTCATAAGCACAAGATCAAGGACAAAAGAGGTTGTTAAGGACACGAACAACACCAATTTAGGTAGTTAAGCACACAAATGAGGACAAATGAGGTTCATAAGCACAAGATCAAGGGTAAAAAGGTTATTAAGGGCACGAACAACGCCAATTGAGGTTGTGAAGCACACAAACATGGAAAAATGAGGTTCCTAGGTACAAGAACAAATGCAAATGAGGTTCATAAGCACAAGACCAAAGGCAAATTATGTTGCAAGGCGCAAGAACAAAGACAAATGAGAGTGTTAAGCACAAGAACAAGTGTAAATGATGTTGCTAAGCACAAGAACAAGGGCAAAAGAGGTTAAGAAGCATTACAACAACGACAATTGAGATTGTTTAGCACAGGAACAAGGACACATGAGGTACCTAAGCACAAGAATAAATGCGAATGAGGTTCATAAGTATAAGATCAAGGACAAAAGAGGTTGTGAAGCGCACAAACAACACCAATTTAGGTTGTTAAGCACACAAACAATGACAAATGATGTTCCTAAGCACAAGAACAAATGCAAATGTGGTTCATAAGCACAAGATCAAGGGAAAAAGAGATTGTTATGCACACGAAGAAGGCCAATTATGGTATTCAAGCTCACAAAGAAGGGACATGAGGTTCCTAAGTACAAGAACAAATGCAACTAAGGCTTATAAGTGCAAGATCAATGAAGAATTATGTTGCAAAGAGCAAGAACAACGAAAATTGAGGGTGTTAAATACAAAAACAAGTATAAATGATGTTGTTTAGCACAGGAACAAGGGCAAAAGAGGTTAAGAAGCATATGAACAACGACAATTGAGGTTGTTAAGCACACGAACAAGGGCAACTGAAGTTCCTAAGCACAAGAACAAATGCAAATTAGGTTCACATGCATAAGATCAAGGGCGAATTATGTTGCAAAGCGCAAGAACAACGACAAATAAGGGTGTTAAGCACAAAAAAAATGTAAATGATGTTGCTAAGCACAAGAACAAGGGCAAAAGAGGTTAAAAAGCATATGAACAACGACAATTGAGGTTTTAAGCACACGAATAAGGGAAAATGAGGTTTCTAAGCACAAGAACAAATGAAAATGAGGTTCATAAGCACAAGATCAAGGGCAAAAGAGGTTGTTAAGGACACGAACAACACCAATTTAGGTAGTTAAGCACACAAATGAGGACAAATTAGGTTCCTAAGAACAAATGCAAATGAGGTTCATAAGCACAACATCAAGGGCAAAAGAGGTTGTTAACGGCAGGAACAACGCCAATTGATGTTGTGAAGCACACAAACATGGAAAAATGAGGTTCCTAGGTACAAGAACAAATGCAAATGAGGTTCATAAGCACAAGACCAAAGGCAAATTATGTTGCAAGGCGCAAGAACAAAGACAAATGAGATTGTTAAGCACAAGAACAAGTGTAAATGATGTTGCTAAGCACAAGAACAAGGGCAAAAGAGGTTAAGAAGCATTAAAACAACGATAATTGAGGTTGTTAAGCACAGGAACAAGGACACATGAGGTACCTAAGCACAAGAATAAATGCGAATGAGGTTCATAAGTATAAGATCAAGGGCAAAAGAGGTTGTGAAGCACACAAACAACACCAATTGAGGTTGTTAAGCACACAAACAATTACAAAATGAGGTTCCTACGCACAAGAACAAATGGAAATGAGGTTCATAAGCACAGGATCAAGGGAAAAAAAGATTGTTATGCACATGAACAAGGCCAATTATGGTAGTTAACCACACAAACAAGGGAAATGAGGTTCCTAAGTACAAGGTCAAGAGCAAAAGAGGTTGTTAAGGACATGAACAACACCAACTTAGGTAGTTAAGCACACAAACAAGGACAAATGATGTTCCTAAGCACAAGAACAAATGCAAATGAGGTTCATAAGCACAAGATCAACGGCAAAAGATGTTGTTAAGGACACGAACAACGCCAATTGAGGTTGTGAAGCACACAGACATGGAAAAATGAGGTTTCTAGGCACAAGAACAAATGCAAATGAGGTTCATAAGCACAAGACCAAAGGCAAATTATGTTGCAACGCGCAAGAACAACGACAAATGAGATTGTTAAGCACAAGAACAAGTGTAGATGATGTTGCTAAGCACAAGAACAAGGGCAAAAGAGGTTAAGAAGCATTAGAACAACTGACAATTGAAGTTGTTAAGCACGGGAACAAGGACAACCGAGGTACCTAAGCACAAGAATAAATGCGAATAAGGTTCATAAGTATAAGATCAAGGGCAAAAGAGGTTGTGAAGCACACAAACAACACCAATTTAGGTTGTTAAGCACACAAACAATAACAAATGAGATTCCGAAGCACAACAAGAACAAATGCAAATGAGGTTCATAAGCGTGAAGATCAAGGGAAAAAGAGATTGTTATGCACACCAACAAGGCCAATTATGGTACATAAGCACACAAACAAGGGAAATGAGGTTCCTAAGTACAAGAACAAATGCAACTAAGGCTTATAAGTGCAAGATCAATGAAGAATTATTTTGCAAAGACCAAGAACAACGACAATTGAGGGTGTTAAATACAAAAACAAGTATAAATGATGTTGTTTAGCACAAGAACAAGGGCAAAAGAGGTTAAGAAGTATATGAACAACGACAATTGAGGTTGTTAAGCACACGAACAAGGGCTACTTGAAATTCCTAAGCACAAGAACAAATGCAAATTAGGTTCACAAGCACAAGATCAAGGGCGAATTATGTTGCAAAGCGCAAGAACAACGACAAATGAGGGTGTTAAGCACAAAAAATATGTAAATGATGTTGCTAAGCACAAGAACAAGGGCAAAAGAGGTTAAAAAGCATATGAAGAACGACAATTGAGATTTTAAGCACACGAATAAGGGAAAATGAGGTTCCTAAGCACAAGAACAAATGCAAATGAGGTTCATAAGCACAAGATCAAGGGCAAAAGAGGTTGTTAAGGACACGAACAACGCCAATTGAGGTTGTGAAGCACACAAACATGGAAAAATGAGGTTCCTAGGCACAAGAACAAATGCAAATGAGGTTCATAAGCACAAGACCAAAGGCAAATTATGTTGCAAGGCGCAATCACAAAGACAAATGAGATTGTTAAGCACAAGAACAAGTGTAAATGATGTTGCTAAGCACAAGAACAAGGGCAATAGAGGTTAAGAAGCATTAGAACAACGACAATTGAAGTTGTTAAGCACAGGAACAAGGACAAATGAGGTACCTAAACACAAGAATAAATGCGAATGAGGTTCATAAGTATAAGATCAAGGGCAAAAGAGGTTGTGAAGCACACAAACAACACCAATTTAGGTTGTTAAGCACACAAACAATGACAAATGACGTTCCTCAGCACAAGAACAAATGCAAATGTGGTTCATAAGCACAAGATCAAGGGCAAAAGAGATTGTTATGCACACGAAGAAGGCCAATTATGGTACTCAAGCACACAAACAAGGGAAATGAGGTTCGTAAGTACAAGAACAAATTCAACTAAGGCTTATAAGTGCAAGATCAATGAAGAATTATGTTGCAAAGAGCAAGAACAACGAAAATTGGGGTTGTTAAATGGAAAAACAAGTATAAATGATGTTGTTTAGCACATGAACAAGGGCAAAAGAGGTTAAGAAGCATATGAACAACGACAATTGAGGTTGTTAAACACACGAACAAGGGCAACTGAAGTTCCTAAGCGCAAGAACAAATGCAAATTAGGTTCACATGCACAAGATCAAGGGCGAATTATGTTGCAAAGAGCAAGAACAACGACAATTGAGGGTGTTAAGCACAAAAACAAGTGTAAATGATTTTGGTAAGCACAAGAACAAAGGCAAAAGAGGTTAAAAAGCATATGAACAACGACAATTGAGGTTTTAAGCACACGAATAAGTGAAAATGAGGTTCCTAAGCACAAGAACAAATGCAAATGAGGTTCATAAGCACAAGATCAAGGGCAAAAGAGGTTGTTAAGGACACGAACAACACCAATTTAGGTAGTTAAGAACACAAATAAGGTCAAATGAGATTTCTAAGAACAAATGCATATGAGGTTCATAAGCACAAGATCAAGGGCAATAGAGGTTGTTAAGGACACGACAACGCCAATTGAGGTTGTGAAGCACACAAACATGGAAAAATGAGGTTCCTAGGCAGAAGAACAAATGCAAATGAGGTTCATAAGCACAAGACCAAAGGAAAATTATGTTGCAAGGCGTAAGAACAAAGACAAATGAGATTGTTAAGCACAAGAACAAGTGTAAATGATGTTGCTAAGCACAAGAACAAGGGCAAAAGAGGTTAAGAAGCATTAAAACAACGACAATTGAGGTTGTTAAGCACAGGAACAAGGACACATGAGGTACCTAAGCACAAGAATAAATGCGAATGAGTTTCATAAGTATAAGATCAAGGGCAAAAGAGGTTGTGAAGCACACAAACAACACCAATTGAGGTTGTTAAGCACACAAACAATGACAAAATGAGGTTCCTACGCACAAGAACAAATGGAAATTAGGTTCATAAGCACAAGATCAAGGGAAAAAAAGATTGTTATGCACACGAACAAGGCCAATTATGGTAGTTATCCACACAAACAAGGGAAATGAGGTTCCTCAGTACAAGGTCAAGAGCAAAAGAGGTTGTGAAGGACACGAACAACACCAACTTAGGTAGTTAAGCAGACAAACAAGGACAAATGATGTTCCTAAGCACACGAACAAATGCAAATGAGGTTCATAAGCACAAGAGCAAGGGCAAAAGATGTTGTTAAGGACACGAACAATGCCAATTGAGGTTGTGAAGCACACAAACATGGAAAAATGAGGTTTCTAGGCACAAGAACAAATGCAAATGAGGTTCATAAGCACAAGACCAAAGGCAAATTATGTTGCAAGGCGCAAGAACAACGACAAATGAGATTGTTAAGCACAAGAACAAATGTAGATGATGTTGCTAAACACAAGAACAAGGGCAAAAGAGGTTAAGAAGCATTAGAACAACGACAATTGAAGTTGTTAAGCACAGGAACAAGGACAAATGAGGTACCTAAGCACAAGAATAAATGCGAATAAGGTCAATAAGTATAAGATGAAGGGCAAAAGAGGTTGTGAAGCACACAAACAACACCAATTTAGGTTGTTAAGCACACAAACAATGACAAATGAGATTCCTAAGCACAAGAACAAATGCAAATGATTTTCATAAGCACAAGATCAAGGGAAAAAGATATTGTTATGCACACGAAGAAGGCCAATTATGGTACTTAAGCACATAAACAAGGGAAATGAGGTTCCTAAGTACAAGAACAAATGCAACTAAGCCTTATAAGTGCAAGATCAATGAAGAATTATGTTGCAAAGAGCAAGAACAACGACAATTGAGGGTGTTAAATACAAAAACAAGTATAAATGATGTTGTTTAGCACAAGAACAAGGGCAAAAGAGGTTAAGAAGCATATGAACAACGAAAATTTGGGTTGTTAAGCACACGAACAAGGGCAACTGAAGTTCCTAAGCACAAGAACAAATGCAAATTAGGTTCACAAGCACAAGATCAAGGGCGAATTATGTTGCAAAGCGCAAGACCAACGACAAATGAGGGTGTTAAGCACAAAAAAAATGTAAATGATGTTGCTAAGCACAAGAACAAGGGCAAAAGAGGTTAAAAAGCATATGAACAAGGACAATTGAGGTTTTAAGCACACGAATAAGGGAAAATGAGGTTCCTAAGCACAAGAACAAATGCAAATGAGGTTCATAAGCACAAGATCAAGGGCAAAAGAGGTTGTTAAGGACACGAACAACACCAATTTAGGTAGTTAAGCACACAAATAAGGACAAATGAGGTTCCTAAGAACAAATGCAAATGAGGTTCATAAGCACAAGATCAAGGGCAAAAGAGGTTGTTAAGGACACGAACAACGCCAATTGAGGTTGTGAAGCATACAAACATGGAAAAATGAGGTTCCTAAGCACAAGAACAAATGCAAATGAGGTTCATAAGCACAAGATCATGGGAAAAAGAGATTGTTAGGCACACGAAGAAGGCCAATTATGGTACTTAAGCACACAAACAAGGGAAATGAGGTTCCTAAGTACAAGAACAAATGCAACTAAGGCTTATAAGTGCAAGATCAATGAAGAATTATGTTGCAAAGAGCAAGAACAACGACAATTGGGCGTGTTAAATACAAAAAAAAAATGTAAATGATGTTGCTAAGCACAAGAACAAGGGCAAAAGAGGTTAAAAAGCATATGAAGAACGACAATTGAGGTTTTAAGCACACGAATAAGGGAAAATGAGGTTCCTAAGCACAAGAACAAATGCAAATGAGATTCATAAGCAAAAGATCAAGGGCAAAAGAGGTTGTTAAGGACCCGAACAACACCAATTTAGGTAGTTAAGCACACAAATAAGGACAAATGAGGTTCCTAAGAACAAATGCAAATGAGGTTCACAAGCACAAGATCAAGGGCGAATTATGTTGCAAAGCGCAAGAACAACGACAAATGAGGGTGTTAAGCACAAAAAAAAAATGTAAATGATGTTGCTAAGCACAAGAACAAGGGCAAAAGAGGTTAAAAAGCATATGAACAACGACAATTGAGGTTTTAAGCACACGAATAAGGGAAAATGAGGTTCCTAAGCACAAGAACAAATGCAAATGAGGTTCATAAGTACAAGATCATGGGCAAAAGAGGTTGTTAAGGACACGAAGAACACCAATTTAGGTAGTTAAGCACACAAATAAGGACAACTGAGGTTCCTAAGAACAAATGCAAATGAGGTTCATAAGCACAAGATCAAGGGCAAAAGAGGTTGTTAAGGACACGAACAACGCCAATTGAGGTTGTGAAGCACACAAACATGGAAAAATGAGGTTCCTAGGCACAAGAACAAATGCAAATGAGGTTCATAAGCACAAGACCAAAGGCAAATTATGTTGCAAGGCGCAAGAACAAAGACAAATGAGATTGTTAAAGAACAAGAACAAGTCTAAATGATGTTGCTAAGCACAAGAACAAGGGCAAAAGTGGTTAAGAAGCATTAAAACAACGACAATTGAGGTTGTTAAACACAGGAACAAGGACAAATGAGGTACCTAAGCACAAGAATAAGTGCGAATGAGGTTCATAAGTATAAGATCAAGGGCAAAAGAGGTTGTGAAGCACACAAACAACACCAATTGAGGTTGTTAAGCACACAAACAATGACAAATGAGATTCCTACGCACAAGAACAAATGCAAATGAGGTTCATAAGCACAAGATCAAGGGAAAAAAAAGATTGTTATGCACACGAACAAGGCCAATTATGGTAGTTAACCACACAAACAAGGGAAATGAGGTTCCTAAGTACAAGATCAAGAGCAAAAGAGGTTGTTAAGGACACGAACAACACCAACTTAGGTTGTTAAGCACACAAACAAGGACAAATGATGTTCCTAAGCACAAGAACAAGGGCAAAAGAGGTTAAGAAGCATTAAAACAACGACAATTGAGGTTGTTAAGCACAGGAACAAGGACAAATGAGGTACCTAAGCACAAGAATAAGTGCGAATGAGGTTCATAAGTATAAGATCAAGGGCAAAAGAGGTTGTGAAGCACACAAACAACACCAATTGAGGTTGTTAAGCACACAAACAATGACAAATGAGATTCCTACGCACAAGAACAAATGCAAATGAGGTTCATAAGCACAAGATCAAGGGAAAAAAAAGATTGTTATGCACACGAACAAGGCCAATTATGGTAGTTAACCACACAAACAAGGGAAATGAGGTTCCTAAGTACAAGATCAAGAGCAAAAGAGGTTGTTAAGGACACGAACAACACCAACTTAGGTTGTTAAGCACACAAACAAGGACAAATGATGTTCCTAAGCACAAGAACAAATGCAAATGACGTTCATAAGCACAAGATCAAGGGCAAAAGCTGTTGTTAAGGACACGAACAACGCCAATTGAGGTTGTGAAGCACACAAACATGGAAAAATGAGGTTTCTAGGCACAAGAACAAATGCAAATGAGGTTCATAAGCACAAGACCAAAGGCAAATTATGTTGCAAGGCGCAAGAACAACGACAAATGAGATTGTTAAGCACAAGAACAAGTGTAAATGATGTTCCTAAGCACAAGAACAAGGGCAAAAGAGGTTAAGAAGCATTAGAACAACGACAATTGAAGTTGTTAAGCACAGGAACAAGGACAAATGAGGTACCTAAGCACAAGAATAAATGCGAATGAGGTTCAGATGTATAAGATCAAGGGCAAAAGAGGTTGTGAAGCACACAAACAACACCAATTTAGGTTGTTAAGCACACAAACAATGACAAATAAGGTTCCTAAGCGAGAAGAACAAATGCAAATGAGGTTCATAAGCACAAGATCAAGGGAAAAAGAGATTGTTATGCACACGAATAAGGCCAATTATGGTACTTAAGCACACAAACAAGGGAAATGAGGTTCCTAACTACAAGAACAAATGCACCTAAGGCTTATAAGTGCAAGATCAATGAAGAATTATGTTACAAAGAGCAAGAACAACGACAATTGAGGTTGTTAAATAAAAAAACAAGTATAAATGATGTTGTTTAGCACAAGAACAAGGGCAAAAAGATGTTAAGAAGCATATGAACAACGACAATTGAGGTTGTTAAGCACACGAACAAGGGCAACTGAAGTTCCTAAGCACAAGAACAAAAGCAAATGAGGTTCACAAGCACAAGATCATGGGCGAATTATGTTGCAAAACGCAAGAACAACGACAAATGAGGGTGTTAAGCACAAAAACAAGTGTAAATGATGTTGCTAAGCACAAGTACAAGGGCAAAAGAGGTTAAAAAGCATATGAACAACGACAATTGAGGTTTTAAGCACACGAATAAGGGAAAATGAGGTTCCTAAGCACAAGAACAAATGCAAATGAGGTTCATAAGCACAAGATCAAGGGCAAAAGAGGTTGTTAAGGACACGAACAACACCAATTTAGGTAGTTAAGCACACAAATGAGGACAAATGAGGTTCTTAAGAACAAATGCAAATGAGGTTCATAAGCACAAGATCAAGGGCAAAAAGGTTGTTAAGGGCACGAACAACGCCAATTGAGGTTGTGAAGCACACAAACATGGAAAAATGAGGTTCCTAGGCACAAGAACAAATGCAAATGAGGTTCATAAGCACAAGACCAAACGCAAATTATGTTGCAAGGCGCAAGAAATAAGACAAATGAGATTGTTAAGCACAAGAACAAGTGTAAATGATGTTGCTAAGCACAAGAACAAGGGCAAAAGAGGTTAAGAAGCATTAAAACAACGACAATTGAGGTTGTTAAGCACGGGAACAAGGACAAATGAGGTACCTAAGCACAAGAATAAGTGCGAATGAGGTTCATAAGTATAAGATCAAGGGCAAAAGAGGTTGTGAAGCACACAAACAACACCAATTGAGGTTGTTAAGCACACAAACAATGACAAATGAGGTTCCTACGCACAAGAACAAATGCAAATGAGGTTCATAAGCACAAGATCAAGGGAAAAAAAGATTGTTATGCACACGAACAAGGCCAATTATGGTAGTTAACCACACAAACAAGGGAAATGAGGTTCCTAAGTACAACATCAAGAGCAAAAGAGGTTGTTAAGGACACGAACAACACCAACTTAGGTTGTTAAGCACACAAACAAGGACAAATGATGTTCCTAAGCACAAGAACAAATGCAAATGAAGTTCATAAGCACAAGATCAAGGGCAAAAGCTGTTGTTAAGGACACGTACAACACCAATTTAGGTAGTTAAGCACACAAATGAGGACAAATGAGGTTCATAAGCACAAGATCAAGGGTAAAAAGGTTATTAAGGGCACGAACAACGCCAATTGAGGTTGTGAAGCACACAAACATGGAAAAATGAGGTTCCTAGGCACAAGAACAAATGCAAATGAGGTTCATAAGCACAAGACCAAAGGCAAATTATGTTGCAAGGCGCAAGAACAAAGACAAATGAGAGTGTTAAGCACAAGAACAAGTGTAAATGATGTTGCTAAGCACAAGAACAAGGGCAAAAGAGGTTAAGAAGCATTACAACAACGACAATTGAGATTGTTTAGCACAGGAATAAGGACACATGAGGTACCTAAGCACAAGAATAAATGCGAATGAGGTTCATAAGTATAAGATCAAGGACAAAAGAGGTTGTGAAGCGCACAAACAACACCAATTTAGGTTGTTAAGCACACAAACAATGACAAATGATGTTCCTAAGCACAAGAACAAATGCAAATGTGGTTCATAAGCACAAGATCAAGGGAAAAAGAGATTGTTATGCACACGAAGAAGGCCAATTATGGTATTCAAGCTCACAAAGAAGGGACATGAGGTTCCTAAGTACAAGAACAAATGCAACTAAGGCTTATAAGTGCAAGATCAATGAAGAATTATGTTGCAAAGAGCAAGAACAACGAAAATTGAGGGTGTTAGATACAAAAACAAGTATAAATGATGTTGTTTAGCACAGGAACAAGGGCAAAAGAGGTTAAGAAGCATATGAACAACGACAATTGAGGTTGTTAAGCACACGAACAAGGGCAACTGAAGTTCCTAAGCACAAGAACAAATGCAAATTAGGTTCACATGCATAAGATCAAGGGCGAATTATGTTGCAAAGCGCAAGAACAACGACAAATGAGGGTGTTAAGCACAAAAAAAATGTAAATGATGTTGCTAAGCACAAGAACAAGGGCAAAAGAGGTTAAAAAGCATATGAACAACGACAATTGAGGTTTTAAGCACACGAATAAGGGAAAATGAGGTTTCTAAGCACAAGAACAAATGAAAATGAGGTTCATAAGCACAAGATCAAGGGCAAAAGAGGTTGTTAAGGACACGAACAACACCAATTTAGGTAGTTAAGCACACAAATGAGGACAAATTAGGTTCTTAAGAACAAATGCAAATGAGGTTCATAAGCACAACATCAAGGGCAAAAGAGGTTGTTAACGGCAGGAACAACGCCAATTGATGTTGTGAAGCACACAAACATGGAAAAATGAGGTTCCTAGGTACAAGAACAAATGCAAATGAGGTTCATAAGCACAAGACCAAAGGCAAATTATGTTGCAAGGCGCAAGAACAAAGACAAATGAGATTGTTAAGCATAAGAACAAGTGTAAATGATGTTGCTAAGCACAAGAACAAGGGCAAAAGAGGTTAAGAAGCATTAAAACAACGATAATTGAGGTTGTTAAGCACAGGAACAAGGACACATGAGGTACCTAAGCACAAGAATAAATGCGAATGAGGTTCATAAGTATAAGATCAAGGGCAAAAGAGGTTGTGAAGCACACAAACAACACCAATTGAGGTTGTTAAGCACACAAACAATTACAAAATGAGGTTCCTACGCACAAGAACAAATGGAAATGAGGTTCATAAGCACAGGATCAAGGGAAAAAAAGATTGTTATGCACATGAACAAGGCCAATTATGGTAGTTAACCACACAAACAAGGGAAATGAGATTCCTAAGTACAAGGTCAAGAGCAAAAGAGGTTGTTAAGGACACGAACAACACCAACTTAGGTAGTTAAGCACACAAACAAGGACAAATGATGTTCCTAAGCACACGAACAAATGCAAATGAGGTTCATAAGCACAAGATCAACGGCAAAAGATGTTGTTAAGGACACGAACAACGCCAATTGAGGTTGTGAAGCACACAGACATGGAAAAATGAGGTTTCTAGGCACAAGAACAAATGCAAATGAGGTTCATAAGCACAAGACCAAAGGCAAATTATGTTGCAACGCGCAAGAACAACGACAAATGAGATTGTTAAGCACAAGAACAAGTGTAGATGATGTTGCTAAGCACAAGAACAAGGGCAAAAGAGGTTAAGAAGCATTAGAACAGCGACAATTGAAGTTGTTAAGCACAGGAACAAGGACAACTGAGGTACCTAAGCACAAGAATAAATGCGAATAAGGTTCATAAGTATAAGATCAAGGGCAAAAGAGGTTGTGAAGCACACAAACAACACCAATTTAGGTTGTTAAGCACACAAACAATAACAAATGAGATTCCGAAGCACAACAAGAACAAATGCAAATGAGGTTCATAAGCAGAAGATCAAGGGAAAAAGAGATTGTTATGCACACCAACAAGGCCAATTATGGTACATAAGCACACAAACAAGGGAAATGAGGTTCCTAAGTACAAGAACAAATGCAACTAAGGCTTATAAGTGCAAGATCAATGAAGAATTATTTTGCAAAGACCAAGAACAACGACAATTGAGGGTGTTAAATACAAAAACAAGTATAAATGATGTTGTTTAGCACAAGAACAAGGGCAAAAGAGGTTAAGAAGTATATGAACAACGACAATTGAGGTTGTTAAGCACACGAACAAGGGCTACTGAAATTCCTAAGCACAAGAACAAATGCAAATTAGGTTCACAAGCACAAGATCAAGGGCGAATTATGTTGCAAAGCGCAAGAACAACGACAAATGAGGGTGTTAAGCACAAAAAATTTGTAAATGATGTTGCTAAGCACAAGAACAAGGGCAAAAGAGGTTAAAAAGCATATGAAGAACGACAATTGAGATTTTAAGCACACGAATAAGGGAAAATGAGGTTCCTAAGCACAAGAACAAATGCAAATGAGGTTCATAAGCACAAGATCAAGGGCAAAAGAGGTTGTTAAGGACACGAACAACGCCAATTGAGGTTGTGAAGCACACAACCATGGAAAAATGAGGTTCCTAGGCACAAGAACAAATGCAAATGAGGTTCATAAGCACAAGACCAAAGGCAAATTATGTTGCAAGGCGCAATCACAAAGACAAATGAGATTGTTAAGCACAAGAACAAGTGTAAATGATGTTGCTAAGCACAAGAACAAGGGCAAAAGAGGTTAAGAAGCATTAGAACAACGACAATTGAAGTTGTTAAGCACAGGAACAAGGACAAATGAGGTACCTAAACACAAGAATAAATGCGAATGAGGTTCATAAGTATAAGATCAAGGGCAAAAGAGGTTGTGAAGCACACAAACAACACCAATTTAGGTTGTTAAGCACACAAACAATGACAAATGACGTTCCTCAGCACAAGAACAAATGCAAATGTGGTTCATAAGCACAAGATCAAGGGCAAAAGAGATTGTTATGCACACGAAGAAGGCCAATTATGGTACTCAAGCACACAAACAAGGGAAATGAAGTTCCTAAGTACAAGAACAAATTCAACTAAGGCTTATAAGTGCAAGATCAATGAAGAATTATGTTGCAAAGAGCAAGAACAACGAAAATTGGGGTTGTTAAATGGAAAAACAAGTATAAATGATGTTGTTTAGCACATTCACAAGGGCAAAAGAGGTTAAGAAGCATATGAACAACGACAATTGAGGTTGTTAAACACACGAACAAGGGCAACTGAAGTTCCTAAGCGCAAGAACAAATGCAAATTAGGTTCACATGCACAAGATCAAGGGCGAATTATGTTGCAAAGAGCAAGAACAACGACAATTGAGGGTGTTAAGCACAAAAACAAGTGTAAATGATTTTGGTAAGCACAAGAACAAAGGCAAAAGAGGTTAAAAAGCATATGAACAACGAAAATTGAGGTTTTAAGCACACGAATAAGTGAAAATGAGGTTCCTAAGCACAAGAACAAATGCAAATGAGGTTCATAAGCACAAGATCAAGGGCAAAAGAAGTTGTTAAGGACACGAACAACACCAATTTAGGTAGTTAAGAACACAAATAAGGTCAAATGAGATTTCTAAGAACAAATGCATATGAGGTTCATAAGCACAAGATCAAGGGCAATAGAGGTTGTTAAGGACACGACAACGCCAATTGAGGTTGTGAAGCACACAAACATGGAAAAATGAGGTTCCTAGGCAGAAGAACAAATGCAAATGAGGTTCATAAGCACAAGACCAAAGGAAAATTATGTTGCAAGGCGCAAGAACAAAGACAAATGAGATTGTTAAGCACAAGAACAAGTGTAAATGATGTTGCTAAGCACAAGAACAAGGGCAAAAGAGGTTAAGAAGCATTAAAACAACGACAATTGAGGTTGTTAAGCACAGGAACAAGGACACATGAGGTACCTAAGCACAAGAATAAATGCGAATGAGTTTCATAAGTATAAGATCAAGGGCAAAAGAGGTTGTGAAGCACACAAACAACACCAATTGAGGTTGTTAAGCACACAAACAATGACAAAATGAGGTTCCTACGCACAAGAACAAATGGAAATTAGGTTCATAAGCACAAGATCAAGGGAAAAAAAGATTGTTATGCACACGAACAAGGCCAATTATGGTAGTTATCCACACAAACAAGGGAAATGAGGTTCCTCAGTACAAGGTCAAGAGCAAAAGAGGTTGTGAAGGACACGAACAACACCAACTTAGGTAGTTAAGCAGACAAACAAGGACAAATGATGTTCCTAAGCACACGAACAAATGCAAATGTGGTTCATAAGCACAAGAGCAAGGGCAAAAGATGTTGTTAAGGACACGAACAATGCCAATTGAGGTTGTGAAGCACACAAACATGGAAAAATGAGGTTTCTAGGCACAAGAACAAATGCAAATGAGGTTCATAAGCACAAGACCAAAGGCAAATTATGTTGCAAGGCGCAAGAACAACGACAAATGAGATTGTTAAGCACAAGAACAAATGTAGATGATGTTGCTAAACACAAGAACAAGGGCAAAAGAGGTTAAGAAGCATTAGAACAACGACAATTGAAGTTGTTAAGCACAGGAACAAGGACAAATGAGGTACCTAAGCACAAGAATAAATGCGAATAAGGTTCATAAGTATAAGATGAAGGGCAAAAGAGGTTGTGAAGCACACAAACAACACCAATTTAGGTTGTTAAGCACACAAACAATGACAAATGAGATTCCTAAGCACAAGAACAAATGCAAATGATTTTCATAAGCACAAGATCAATGGAAAAAGATATTGTTATGCACACGAAGAAGGCCAATTATGGTACTTAAGCACATAAACAAGGGAAATGAGGTTCCTAAGTACAAGAACAAATGCAACTAAGCCTTATAAGTGCAAGATCAATGAAGAATTATGTTGCAAAGAGCAAGAACAACGACAATTGAGGGTGTTAAATACAAAAACAAGTATAAATGATGTTGTTTAGCACAAGAACAAGGGCAAAAGAGGTTAAGAAGCATATGAACAACGAAAATTTGGGTTGTTAAGCACACGAACAAGGGCAACTGAAGTTCCTAAGCACAAGAACAAATGCAAATTAGGTTCACAAGCACAAGATCAAGGGCGAATTATGTTGCAAAGCGCAAGACCAACGACAAATGAGGGTGTTAAGCACAAAAAAAATGTAAATGATGTTGCTAAGCACAAGAACAAGGGCAAAAGAGGTTAAAAAGCATATGAACAACGACAATTGAGGTTTTAAGCACACGAATAAGGGAAAATGAGGTTTCTAAGCACAAGAACAAATGAAAATGAGGTTCATAAGCACAAGATCAAGGGCAAAAGAGGTTGTTAAGGACACGAACAACACCAATTTAGGTAGTTAAGCACACAAATGAGGACAAATTAGGTTCTTAAGAACAAATGCAAATGAGGTTCATAAGCACAAGATCAAGGGCAAAAGAGGTTGTTAAGGACACGAACAACGCCAATTGAGGTTGTGAAGCATACAAACATGGAAAAATGAGGTTCCTAAGCACAAGAACAAATGCAAATGAGGTTCATAAGCACAAGATCATGGGAAAAAGAGATTGTTAGGCACACGAAGAAGGCCAATTATGGTACTTAAGCACACAAACAAGGGAAATGAGGTTCCTAAGTACAAGAACAAATGCAACTAAGGCTTATAAGTGCAAGATCAATGAAGAATTATGTTGCAAAGAGCAAGAACAACGACAATTGGGCGTGTTAAATACAAAAAAAAAATATAAATGATGTTGCTAAGCACAAGAACAAGGGCAAAAGAGGTTAAAAAGCATATGAAGAACGACAATTGAGGTTTTAAGCACACGAATAAGGGAAAATGAGGTTCCTAAGCACAAGAACAAATGCAAATGAGATTCATAAGCAAAAGATCAAGGGCAAAAGAGGTTGTTAAGGACCCGAACAACACCAATTTAGGTAGTTAAGCACACAAATAAGGACAAATGAGGTTCCTAAGAACAAATGCAAATGAGGTTCATAAGCACAAGATCAGGGGCAAAAGAGGTTGTTAAGGACACGAACAACGCCAATTGAGGTTGTGAAGCATACAAACATGGAAAAATGAGGTTCCTAAGCACAAGAACAAATGCAAATGAGGTTCATAAGCACAAGATCAAGGGAAAAAGAGATTGTTAGGCACACGAAGAAGGCCAATTATGGTACTTAAGCACACAAACAAGGGAAATGAGGTTCCTAAGTACAAGAACAAATGCAACTAAGGCTTATAAGTGCAAGATCAATGAAGAATTATGTTGCAAAGAGCAAGAACAACGACAATTGGGCGTGTTAAATACAAAAAAAAAATGTAAATGATGTTGCTAAGCACACGAACAAGGGCAAAAGAGGTTAAAAAGCATATGAAGAACGACAATTGAGGTTTTAAGCACACGAATAAGGGAAAATGAGGTTCCTAAGCACAAGAACAAATGCAAATGAGGTTCATAAGCAAAAGATCAAGGGCAAAAGAGGTTGTTAAGGACCCGAACAACACCAATTTAGGTAGTTAAGCACACAAATAAGGACAAATGAGGTTCCTAAGAACAAATGCAAATGAGGTTCACAAGCACAAGATCAAGGGCGAATTATGTTGCAAAGCGCAAGAACAACGACAAATGAGGGTGTTAAGCACAAAAAAAAAATGTAAATGATGTTGCTAAGCACAAGAACAAGGGCAAAAGAGGTTAAAAAGCATATGAACAACGACAATTGAGGTTTTAAGCACACGAATAAGGGAAAATGAGGTTCCTAAGCACAAGAACAAATGCAAATGAGGTTCATAAGTACAAGATCATGGGCAAAAGAGGTTGTTAAGGACACGAAGAACACCAATTTAGGTAGTTAAGCACACAAATAAGGACAACTGAGGTTCCTAAGAACAAATGCAAATGAGGTTCATAAGCACAAGATCAGGGGCAAAAGAGGTTGTTAAGGACACGAACAACGCCAATTGAGGTTGTGAAGCATACAAACATGGAAAAATGAGGTTCCTAAGCACAAGAACAAATGCAAATGAGGTTCATAAGCACAAGATCAAGGGAAAAAGAGATTGTTAGGCACACGAAGAAGGGCAATTATGGTACTTAAGCACACAAACAAGGGAAATGAGGTTCCTAAGTACAAGAACAAATGCAACTAAGGCTTATAAGTGCAAGATCAATGAAGAATTATGTTGCAAAGAGCAAGAACAACGACAATTGGGCGTGTTAAATACAAAAAAAAATGTAAATGATGTTGCTAAGCACACGAACAAGGGCAAAAGAGGTTAAAAAGCATATGAAGAACGACAATTGAGGTTTTAAGCACACGAATAAGGGAAAATGAGGTTCCTAAGCACAAGAACAAATGCAAATGAGGTTCATAAGCAAAAGATCAAGGGCAAAAGAGGTTGTTAAGGACCCGAACAACACCAATTTAGGTAGTTAAGCACACAAATAAGGACAAATGAGGTTCCTAAGAACAAATGCAAATGAGGTTCACAAGCACAAGATCAAGGGCGAATTATGTTGCAAAGCGCAAGAACAACGACAAATGAGGGTGTTAAGCACAAAAAAAAATGTAAATGATGTTGCTAAGCACAAGAACAAGGGCAAAAGAGGTTAAAAAGCATATGAACAACGACAATTGAGGTTTTAAGCACACGAATAAGGGAAAATGAGGTTCCTAAGCACAAGAACAAATGCAAATGAGGTTCATAAGTACAAGATCATGGGCAAAAGAGGTTGTTAAGGACACGAAGAACACCAATTTAGGTAGTTAAGCACACAAATAAGGACAACTGAGGTTCCTAAGAACAAATGCAAATGAGGTTCATAAGCACAAGATCAAGGGCAAAAGAGGTTGTTAAGGACACGAACAACGCCAATTGAGGTTGTGAAGCACACAAACATGGAAAAATGAGGTTCCTAGGCACAAGAACAAATGCAAATGAGGTTCATAAGCACAAGACCAAAGGCAAATTATGTTGCAAGGCGCAAGAACAAAGACAAATGAGATTGTTAAAGAACAAGAACAAGTCTAAATGATGTTGCTAAGCACAAGAACAAGGGCAAAAGAGGTTAAGAAGCATTAAAACAACGACAATTGAGGTTGTTAAGCACAGGAACAAGGACAAATGAGGTACCTAAGCACAAGAATAAGTGCGAATGAGGTTCATAAGTATAAGATCAAGGGCAAAAGAGGTTGTGAAGCACACAAACAACACCAATTGAGGTTGTTAAGCACACAAACAATGACAAATGAGATTCCTACGCACAAGAACAAATGCAAATGAGGTTCATAAGCACAAGATCAAGGGAAAAAAAAGATTGTTATGCACACGAACAAGGCCAATTATGGTAGTTAACCACACAAACAAGGGAAATGAGGTTCCTAAGTACAAGATCAAGAGCAAAAGAGGTTGTTAAGGACACGAACAACACCAACTTAGGTTGTTAAGCACACAAACAAGGACAAATGATGTTCCTAAGCACAAGAACAAATGCAAATGAAGTTCATAAGCACAAGATCAAGGGCAAAAGCTGTTGTTAAGGACACGAACAACGCCAATTGAGGTTGTGAAGCACACAAACATGGAAAAATGAGGTTTCTAGGCACAAGAACAAATGCAAATGAGGTTCATAAGCACAAGACCAAAGGCAAATTATGTTGCAAGGCGCAAGAACAACGACAAATGAGATTGTTAAGCACAAGAACAAGTGTAAATGATGTTCCTAAGCACAAGAACAAGGGCAAAAGAGGTTAAGAAGCATTAGAACAACGACAATTGAAGTTGTTAAGCACAGGAACAAGGACAAATGAGGTACCTAAGCACAAGAATAAATGCGAATGAGGTTCAGATGTATAAGATCAAGGGCAAAAGAGGTTGTGAAGCACACAAACAACACCAATTTAGGTTGTTAAGCACACAAACAATGACAAATAAGGTTCCTAAGCAGAAGAACAAATGCAAATGAGGTTCATAAGCACAAGATCAAGGGAAAAAGAGATTGTTATGCACACGAATAAGGCCAATTATGGTACTTAAGCACACAAACAAGGGAAATGAGGTTCCTAACTACAAGAACAAATGCACCTAAGGCTTATAAGTGCAAGATCAATGAAGAATTATGTTACAAAGAGCAAGAACAACGACAATTGAGGTTGTTAAATAAAAAAACAAGTATAAATGATGTTGTTTAGCACAAGAACAAGGGCAAAAAGATGTTAAGAAGCATATGAACAACGACAATTGAGGTTGTTAAGCACACGAACAAGGGCAACTGAAGTTCCTAAGCACAAGAACAAAAGCAAATGAGGTTCACAAGCACAAGATCATGGGCGAATTATGTTGCAAAACGCAAGAACAACGACAAATGAGGGTGTTAAGCACAAAACAAGTGTAAATGATGTTGCTAAGCACAAGTACAAGGGCAAAAGAGGTTAAAAAGCATATGAACAACGACAATTGAGGTTTTAAGCACACGAATAAGGGAAAATGAGGATCCTAAGCACAAGAACAAATGCAAATGAGGTTCATAAGCACAAGATCAAGGGCAAAAGAGGTTGTTAAGGACACGAACAACACCAATTTAGGTAGTTAAGCACACAAATGAGGACAAATGAGGTTCTTAAGAACAAATGCAAATGAGGTTCATAAGCACAAGATCAGGGGCAAAAAGGTTGTTAAGGGCACGAACAACGCCAATTGAGGTTGTGAAGCACACAAACATGGAAAAATGAGGTTCCTAGGCACAAGAACAAATGCAAATGAGGTTCATAAGCACAAGACCAAAGGCAAATTATGTTGCAAGGCGCAAGAAATAAGACAAATGAGATTGTTAAGCACAAGAACAAGTGTAAATGATGTTGCTAAGCACAAGAACAAGGGCAAAAGAGGTTAAGAAGCATTAAAACAACGACAATTGAGGTTGTTAAGCACGGGAACAAGGACAAATGAGGTACCTAAGCACAAGAATAAGTGCGAATGAGGTTCATAAGTATAAGATCAAGGGCAAAAGAGGTTGTGAAGCACACAAACAACACCAATTGAGGTTGTTAAGCACACAAACAATGACAAATGAGGTTCCTACGCACAAGAACAAATGCAAATGAGGTTCATAAGCACAAGATCAAGGGAAAAAAAGATTGTTATGCACACGAACAAGGCCAATTATGGTAGTTAACCACACAAACAAGGGAAATGAGGTTCCTAAGTACAACATCAAGAGCAAAAGAGGTTGTTAAGGACACGAACAACACCAACTTAGGTTGTTAAGCACACAAACAAGGACAAATGATGTTCCTAAGCACAAGAACAAATGCAAATGAAGTTCATAAGCACAAGATCAAGGGCAAAAGCTGTTGTTAAGGACACGTACAACGCCAATTGAGGTTGTGAAGCACACAAACATGGAAAAATGAGGTTTCTAGGCACAAGAACAAATGCAAATGAGGTCCATAAGCACACGACCAAAGGCAAATTATGTTGCAAGGCGCAAGAACAACGACAGATGAGATTGTTAAGCACAAGAACAAGTGTAAATGATGTTGCTAAGCAAAAGAACAAGGGCAAAAGATGTTAAGAAGCATTAAAACAACGGCAATTGAGGTTGTTAAGCACACGAACAAGGACAAATGAGGTACTTAAGCACAAGAATAAATGCGAATGAGGTTCATAAGTATATGATCAAGGGCAAAAGAGGTTGTGAAGCGCACAAACAACACCAATTTAGGTTGTTAAGCACACAAACAATGACAAATGAGGTTTCTAAGCACAAGAACAAATGCAAATGAGGTTCGTAAGCACAAGATCAAGGGAAAAAGAGATTGTTATGCACACGAAGAAGGCCAATTATGGTACTTTAAGCACACAAACAAGGGAAATGTGGTTCCTAAGTACAAGAACAAGTGCAACTATGGCTTATAAGTGCAAGATCAATGAAGAATTATGTTGCAAAGAGGAAGAACAACGACAATTGAGGGTGTTAAATACAAAGACAAGTATAAATGATGTTGTTTTGCACAAGAACAAAGGCAAAAAAGGTTAAGAAGCATATGAACAACGACAATTGAGGTTGTTAAGCACACGAACAAGGGCAACTGAAATTCCTAAGCACAAGAACAAATGCAAATTAGGTTCACAAGCACAAGATCAAGGGCGAATTATGTTGCAAAGCGCAAGAACAACGACAAATGAGGGTGTTAAGCACAAAAACAAGTGTAAATGATGTTGCTAAGCACAAGAACAAGGGCAAAAGAGGTTAAAAAGCATATGAACAACGACAATTGAGGTTTTATGCACACGAATAAGGGCAAATGAGGTTTCTAAGCACAAGAACAAATGTAAATGAGGTTCATAAGCACAAGATCAAGGGCAAAAGAGGTTGTTAAGGACACGAACAACACTAATTTACGTAGTTAAGCACACAAATAAGGACAAATGAGGTTCCTAAGAACAAATGCAAATGAGGTTCATAAGCACAAGATCAAGGGCAAAAGAGGTTGTTAAGGACACGAACAACGCCAATTGAGGTTGTGAAGCACACAAACATGGAGAAATGAGTTTCCTAGGCACAAGAACAAATGCAAATGAGGTTCATAAGCACAAGACCAAAGGCAAATTATGTTGCAAGGCGCAAGAACAACGACAAATGAGACTGTTAAGCACAAGAACAACTGTAAATGATGTTGTTAAGCACAAGAACAAGGGCAAAAGAGGTTAAGAAGCATATGAACAACGACAATTTGCATTTGTTAAGCACACGAACAAGGGCAAATGAAGTTCCTAAGCACAAGAACAAGGGCAAATGAAGTTCCTAAGCACAAGAACAAATGCAAATGAGGTTCATAAGCACAAGATCAAGGGCGAATTATGTTGCAAAGCGCAAGAACAACGACAAATGAGGGTGTTAAGCACAAAAACAAGTGTAAATGATGTTGCTTAGCGCAAGAACAAGGGCAAAAGAGGTTAAGAAGCATATGAACAACGATAATTGAGGTTGTTAAGCATACGAACAATGGCAAATGAAGTTCCTAAGCATAAGAACAAATACAAGTGACGTTCATAAGCACAAGATCAAGGGCGAATTTTGTTGCAAAGCGTAAGAACAACGACAAATGAGGGTGTTAAGCACAAAAACAAATGTAAATGATGTTGCTTAGTACCAGAACAAGGGCAAAAGAGGTTAGGAAGTATATGAACAATGACAATTGGGGTTGTTAAGCACACGAACGAAGGCAAACAAAGTTCCTACGCACAAGATTAAATGCAAATGACGTTCATAAGCACAGGAACAAGGGCAAAACTGGTGGTCAAGCACACGAACAATGCCAATTGAGGTTGTTAAGCACACAAACAAGGGCAAATGAGGTTCATAAGCACAAGAACAAATGCAAATGTGGTTCATAAGCACAAGATCAATGACAAAAGAGGTTGTTGTTAAGCACACGAGCCTCAACTGGCGTTGTTAACGTGCTTAACAACCTCTTTTTCTCTTGATCTTGTGCTTATGAACCTTATTTGCATTTGTTCTTGTGGTTAGGCACCTCTTTTGCCCTAGTTTATATGCTTAACAACGTCAATTGGCGTTGTTCGTGTGCTTAACAATCTCTTTTGCTCGTGGTCTTGTGCTTATGATCCTCATTTGCATTTGTTCTGGTGCTTAAGATCCTCATTTGCCCTTGTTCGTGTGCTTAACAACCTCAATTGCCATTGTTTGTGTTCTTAACAACCTCTTTTGCCCTCATTTATATTTGGTATTGTGCTTAGTATCCTCATTTGCCCTTGTTCATGTGCTTAACAACCTCAATTGGCGTTGTTTGTGTGCTTAACAACCTCTTTTGCCCTTGATGTTGTGATTATGTACCTCATTTCCAAAAGAACAAGTGTAAATGATGTTTCTCATCACAAAAACAAGGGCAAAAGAAGTGAAGAAGCTTATTAACAAAGACAATTGAGGTTGTGAAGCACACAAACAAGGAAAAATAAGGTTCTTAAGCACAAGAACAATTACAAATGAAGTTCATAAGCACAAGATCAATAGCAAATTATGTTGCAAAGCGCAAGAACAATGGAAAATGAGATTGTTAAGCACAAGAACAAGTGTAAATGATGTTGCTAAGCACAACAACAAGGGCAAAAGAGGTTCCTAAGCACAAGAATAATTCAAATGAGTTTCGTAAGCACAAGATCAAGGACAAAAGAGGTTGTTAAGCACACGAACAACACCAATTGAGGTTGTTAAGCACACAAACGAGGGTAAATGAGGTTCCTAAGCACAAGAACTAATGCAAATGAAGTTCATAAGCACAAGATCAAGGGCAAAAGATGTTGTTATGCACACGAACAAGGGCAATTATGGTAGTTAAGCACACAAACAAGGGAAAATGAGGTTTCTAAGCACAAGAACAAATGCAACTGAGATTCATAAGCACAATATCAAGGGCAAATTATGTTGCAAAATGCAAGAATAATGACAATTGAGGGTGTTAAACACAAAAACAAGTGTAATGATGTTGCTTTGCAGAAGTACAAGGGAAAAAGAGGTTAAGAAGCATATGAACAACGACAATTGAGGTTGTTAAGCATACGAACAAAACAAATGAAGTTCCTAAGCACAAGAACAAATGCAAATGAGGTTCATAAGCACAAGATCAAGGGCGAATTATGTTGCAAAGCGCAAGAACAATGACAAATGATGGTGTTAAGCACAAAAACAAGTGTAAATGATGTTGCTTAGCACAAGAACAAGGGCAAAATAGGTTAAGATGCATATGAACAACGACAATTGAGGTTGTTAAGCACACAATCATGGTCAAATGAGGTTCATAAGCACAAGAACAAATGCAAATGAGTTCATAAGCACAAGATCAAGGGCAAAAGAGGTTGTTGCTAAGCACACGAGACTCATCTAGCGTTGTTAACGTGCTTAACAACCTCCTTTTCTCTTGATCTTGTGCTTACGAACCTCATTTGCATTTGTTCTTATGCATAGGAACCTCATTTGCCCTAGTTTGTGTGCTTAACAACGTCAATTGGCGTTGCTCGTGTGGTTAAAA